>BSQZ01000015.1:5200000-5640000 GCA_033239005.1 Lamellibrachia satsuma | reverse complement strand
CCACGCACCATACATACACCACGCACCAAACATACACCACGCACCATACATACACCACGCACCATGCATACATCACGCACCATGCATACACCACGCACCATACATACACCACGCACCATACATACACTACGCACGGAAACATACGCACACACACACGCGCGCTTGCACGCACGCACGTACGCACGCACATACGAATTCGTAGGCACTTACGTACGTGTGTGCGTGCACATATACAAACCAGTACGAATACTTGCGTTCGTTCGTATACATAGTAATATATACTACTAAATAATATTATACTGTACACAATATACAATACATGTGAACATATATTTCTGTTCGCTTAGACACACTTTCATTTGGCAGTAATTGTTAGTTGTGTCCATACATTCTGTATTATCTCATCGCAACACGCAAGTAAACATGATATATTTCATATAGTTGTCACGCACGACATAGGTGGTTTAACTGATTGTGCGAATGGCATATACAATAAAGTAATATAAAATAAGCAGTAACAAATCTTCAGGAAATTACACATACACAAAAACGATGCGAATCTCGTACACTGGTTACCGATAAAATGCCCTGAACAGTAAGCGTTTTAATCGTTTACCCTTTGTGTCGTGTTGAGCATAAGCAAGTGAAGTGCTTTCATAATAATTCCTCTGAGTGTATCACAATATATTATTACTATTATTACTAAAATGTGCTTTCTTTATGCGTTCGCTTATTCACCGTAACAACCACAGTATCACTGGCTAAACGTGGTCAAATCCACACATACCCTTTAAACATGTCATGTATCATAAACAAAAATAGCTGTTTCTTCGACCTACTCCATACAAGCACGTGTGAACGTTGCGCACGCGTGCCTGTACCATGTACTATGCATTCCACATTCAACCGAAAAGCATTAACCAACCAGTCACCAGCCTACTGAAACATATCCGATAATACAACATAACACACACATATCATAGCTAATACATATAGGTAGTTAATCTCACATAAACATCGGCCATCTTTAAATATTCGTAATCGTGCGAGTTGTGCAGACTTTTGCAGCCGCTGTGGAGACTACGAAGTGGCCGAGTTTATTTGCCTATGATTGTTGTCGTATTCTTAGCTAATCTACGTAGCATGTGTAGAAGAAAATAATAAAACCCGACTGTGCGAACACTCGGCGTATTCTATATCGACGCCACAAAGATGAAGTATGCACATCAGACACTGCGCAGCCAGACGAGCAGGGACGTATGTACGGCTGTGTCTGTTGTCTACGGCTGTGTCTGTCGAGCCGACTGCGCGCGTAAAGCTACTGAAGCGTGTCGCAATGACCACTAAACGTCGGATGTGACGCCCTTCCGTCACACTACGACCAGCATGTCCTGGTACTCGTGCTTACAGCCACGTTCCAACGTCGTGTTTCCAGCTACAGTTTCGCAATAACGCTTGGCGTGCAAACGCAGGATTACCGCCTTTGACTGAATATTTGTGTGGCGGCGTAGCGTGATGTATGTCCCAATGAAACATGGACCATATAATGAAACACTGTATTTGCAACAATGTTTTCGTGTGGTATACAAAAATAATATTTATCACCTCTGGTTAGATCAATACTTGAATTTTGCTTGTACACAACAAACACGCTTCTTGTGACGTTTAGGCTAATATCAAACACTTTCTCTAGCAACAAAGTCTCGCATGCGCAGAAGCGGGTATTCCATACTTAAAGGCGGACATATTTTACACTACGGCGGTGTCTAATCGTTCAGTTTCGCTTCGAGATTGTCGGCGTCAATTGCAGCATTGTCGTACGGAGACGTGAACTCGTCGTTAGTGGCGGCCTGTTTGCCATGGGACTGCTTCCAGTGAAGGACGTCGGTGCTCACACGCTTGCCTGAAGGCATCTTGTACGTGTCGAATGGCATGCCGATGTACTCATTTTCGTGATTGTAAGAGCTGCGGGCCGACTCGCCGCTCAGCATGACCCGGGTGTCTGATGGCGTCGCTTGGCGTCGCACCCTCACGGCGACGGCAATGGCGGCGGCGACGATGAACGCACACAACACACAACCGACGATGATGATGATAGTCGTCGCGTACGACGTGTTTGTCACTTGCGAGGAAGCCTTGGGACTGAGTGACGTGCTCAACGGTTCGGTTGTATCGGGTGTAGCCGTTGTGGATGAGTCGGTCGTTGTTCTGCGTGCTGTGGTCGTTGTAGGGGGTTTGGTTGTTGTGGGTGTGGTCGTTGTTGTGGGTGTGGTGGTCGTTGTTGTAGGTGTGGTGGTCGTTGTTGTGGGTGTGGTGGTCGTTGTTGTGGGTGTGGTCGTCGTCGTTGGGGGTGTCGTAGTTGTTGTGGGTGTGGTCGTTGTTGTGGGTGTGGTAGTTGTTGTGGTTGTGGTAGTTGTTGTGGGTGTGGTCGTTGTTGTGCGTGTCGTAGTTGTTGTGGGTGTCGTTGTTGTTGTGGGTGTGGTCGTCGTCGTTGGTGGTGTGGTGGTGGTGGTTGTCGTTGTTGTCGAGGTAGTTGTGAATAAAGGAGGCGCCGTCTGTCGACACAGGTCGTCTGTATCTTGGACGATGAGAGCCCCGCCATTGGGACAGTGAAGGGCCGGGTTGCACATTACGTAGCTCCACTTCCAGTCGGCCCCGCGACACACGGACGTCGTGTAATCGGTGATGGCATCGTAGGCCCTCAACCAGTGCAAGTCACAGGTACACAACAGTGGGTTGACAGCGAGCGACAGGTGTCGCAATGTCGGTAGGTGCCGGACGACCGCCTTGTTGAGCGTCGCGAGCGCGTTGCCAGACAAGTTGATGCTGCGTATAGATTTCAAAGGGGTAAACGTATCGTTACCGAGGAAAGTGAGTTGGTTCTGGGACAAGTCGAGCACTTCCAGCTTTTTCTGGGTCTGGAAGGTCGTCGGTGGGATCGTATGGATGCTGTTGTTGTTTAGGAAGAGCGTCTTCAACGCGTTGAGGACCCTGAAGCTGGCCGGGTCGACCGCCGTGATGTGGTTGTTCTGTAGGTGCAGCACCTGAAGACTGTTGAGATCGAGGAAGGCGTTGGCAGCCAGAGCGGTGATGTTGTTGTCGTTGAGGTAGAGGTGGCTGAGAGAACGTGCCCCGACGAACAGTTCCCGGCGGAGTCGACCGAGTCGGTTGTGATCGAGCGCCAACACTTCGAGCTTCGTGTTCTTGATGAACGCCATGTCTTCGATGACACTGATCTCGTTGTGACTCAGGTTAAGCATTCGGAGTTCTTCGAGCGTCGAAAAGTACTCTCGTGTGACCCGCGGCAGGCGGTTGTGCGCCACGCTGAGGTCGTCCAGCGCCGTGAGGTGGCGGAAGACGCCGGCAGCGATGTTACTCAGCTCGTTGGAGGCGAGTCGCAGTACACGTAGCTTCACGAGGTGTTCAAAGGCCGCCACGTCCGTCAGATCGATAGCGTTCTCCGACAGGTCGACCGACTCGATGTCGTTCGTCGGGTCGAAGAGGTCCCTCGGGAGGGAGACGAAGGCGTTGGCTCGCAGGTCGAGGCGCTGCAGACGGGAGTTAGTGGAGAAGATACCGATGACGAGCCGAGGGAGGTCGTTGTCTGCCAGGTTCACCTCCGTCAGGTCGCTCATCCCGTTGAACATGTCGCTCGGGATCTGTTTGATGCCGTTCCCCTGTAGCAGACCACACACGACGCTCACATATCATAATAACGATAATGATAATTTTAATAATACTAATGCTAATAATACTAATGGTAATGGTAATGGTAATAATAACAATAATTCGAACACTTTTATATCGCTTAAATCATTGGAAACCCGAGCTCAGAGGTGCATCAACACGAAAGGGTGAAGCAATCTCGAAATCAGTGTATAGAAACACGCCCTGATCTATATGATTAATGCGAACTGGCAAAGTCGTAGTGGTTGCACAGTTATTAATTAAATTAAATTAAATGTATTGCAATAGCATAATATTCATTAAAATATAATATTTATTAAAACCACTCAATAATGAAATCGTAAACAATATATATATATATATATATATATATATATATATATATATATATATATTAGCAAAAAACAATTTAAACATTGTTACATAGAGAACCACTGAACGTTATTCGCCTTGCCACCCGGTCTGTGCCGGGTGATATGTTGGTTCGATGAATTGTCAGTTGCCGCGGAAGTCGTCTATAAGTGACAAGCGCTGACATCTCAAAGCTCCGACTCTTCCAATGACGTCTAGTTTTGTAAACATCGAAGTATTGATTTCAAAATTGCTTCTACTTCATTTAGGCGATCAGAATTATATTATAATATGTAGTTTATACTATATAACTTGAATTTACGATAAAAACTAGTCTATTTGCTCTCCTGGTTGCATGCCAATTCAAGATCGGTATTTATGCAAATCTGCATCATTAGTTGTATACGTCGTATCTTTTATCAGATTATATTTTTATTTCAAGCGGAACCGTTTGAAATTCCACGAAGTAGTTAGAAAGCAGTGGGCCTCGGAGCAACGACTACTGCATGTTTTATTAGATAACAATAGCCCCAGGCAGTCTCGCTCGCTTCTTGACAATGATAAATGTATATTGAATCACATTCGTCGAACTCAGACAGATAACGCTTCATTGTGGTTAGATGACATATGTCTGGAGATAATGCAGTGTAAAGCATAGAGGTCCAGATCTCCACCATTAGGCACTTAAATTTAATTAACCAATTTTTAAATTGTCAAAGCTTTTTGTGATGTAATCGAAAGGTTACAAAAGGTTGTGATGAAATCGAAAGGCTATGAAAGGGGCACGACAATGTGGCCGGGTGGTAGGGTACGGCACGACACAGGGGTGGAGTTCGTCGGGGTTGGGTAAAGCACGACACGGTGACGCATTAAAGTAGGTCAAACGTTTTGAAAAGAAAGAAAAGATGCAATGTGGTATTCCCAGGTATTTAATCAAGTAGATTCCTATTGGTTGGTTGACTGTTTTAATCATTGCCAAGGGCTCGCTGTTGTTGGATCGGTAGTGGTTGTTTGATCATTTTAGCCACGGCTATAAGAGCTACAGGGTAAGACCACTGTTGACCTTCCTGTTTATTGTTTCACACGAATGTAGGGCGTATTAAATTGCGATATGTGAATTTAAACAATTCATATGATGTGACATAAGTGCAATTGAGTAGGCATATTCACAGGTTTGTTTGTAGAAGCTATTGGCTGTGAAATGGTGCATTTTTTATAGTTTAACAGGCGGTGGGATTTATGGGAATTTTTCCTCTATGGGCCACGTGGGCGCATGAATACATGGCTATTTGTGTCAAAATTTATGAGCATCGCACGTCGGGGCGTTTTAAAAGAGCTGGAGGTATGTGATTTTGATAAAATTTGGTCCGTATATCAATAAGATGATGGCAGTTGCTGTGAAACATTTAAAGAATTTTTGATGGTCACGTTTTCTTATAATCAGACAAAACGTTAACATGGCCACCAATGCAATTCTCAACAGTGGTCTGACTCCTACAATATGTGCGAGTACTGCCATATAAAGGTATAAAGAGCGGAGACGGTGCTGGACTGTGACACTAACCTACATGCATATAGTGCGGACCAGGTCCAGGATTATTATACGTACCTGAAGGTGAAGTTTATTGAGTCGGTGCAGGACCTCGATCATGCCGGGCCGGATGATTGCTAGACGGTTGTTGGCGATGCTGAGCCAGGAGAGGGAGCGACATCCCCGGAAGACGTGGTCTGGGATGCCAGCAAGGTCGTTGCCGGCCAGGTCGAGGTACTGTAGACGCGCCAGTGGCTCGAAGAGCCCGGGCTTCAGGTCCGTCAGTCCGTTCTCCTCCAGGTGCAGTCTCTCCAGGGAGGTCAACGGTTTGAAAGCGTCGTCCGGGAGGTTTCGCAGACGGTTGGCACCAAGGCTCAGCTCCCATAGACTGACTAATGGATCGAAGATGCCCTGAGGTAGCGAGGTTAGCATGTTGCCCTGCAGGAACAAACCGCGGAGCCTGGCGAGTGATGAGAATGCACTGTCCGGCATTGTCCGCAGGGCATTGTTCGATAGATACAGGTAGACGAGGTTGTTGAGCGACGCGAACAGACCACGCTCGACTTGCTCGAGTCTGTTTCCCTGTAGGCCCAAGTAGCCGAGGCGGTGTAGACCCGAGAATGTGCCGTTCTCGAGACGTCTGAGGGCGTTGTCGCCGAGGTAGATCTCCTCCAGACAGTCCTCCTCCCCGCGAAACGCCGTCGGCGACACGGACTCAATTCCGATGGAAGTGAGTTTAAGAAATCGCAGTCGCAGACCGTTGAAGACGTCGGACTGGACCGCCGTCACTGTTGATCCAGAGCGGACCCGAAACTCTTCGAACTGCTGGCTGGAGGTGCCGAACCGGGGCATCTGGGCCCGCGTTCCCAGCTCGCTGCATGTGATGTAGTGGGTCGTCTTTAATCCGAGCAGTTTGACCGTGCAATAGCACTTGGGGTCCTCGGCTGGACATTCTGCATGCGCAAGCGCCAACAAAACGCTGACCAAAGCCAGCGGAGTCTTCATGACTCGGGCTTGTCCACTCACTCCGCTAAACTCCAGATGTCGCTGTTAGTTCAGGGAGACGACGAAAAGCAAACCATGGAGATCGAACGAAACGACCTGTCACCTGTAACCAACTCGTATATTTAAATTACATATTATTCGTTGTAATGTAATCTAATGACTTATATAATATGAAATTATAGTATTAATATCACGTGTTTTGGCACAGCAACAATCCCGTTTCTGTCTGCAGGTGCTGTATTTATCATAAACGTACTTTCGACCATGGCCAATCAATTGACATTACGATAAGAATCTTTACGACAACAAGTCGTGTGTGTAAACCGGTTTGAAACCACATTGCTGCTTTGTAATGCGAGTAATGCATGTTACCGAATTCCTGTTTGAAATGGTTTACCTGCTGTGAGATGTTGTAAGGTAGGTTTCCAAGTCATGTGGAAACGTAATGTTAATGAATGGGACAGTTTCTGCAACAACGATTTCTTATGTGCACTAGATGCGTCGAAAATTCAAGCACATAATACCTTTTTATGTCTAATGTGTGCGCTGGTTAACCGTCGTGTCGAGCACTTAGTTCCATGAATGACTAACCTTACTGACGAAGGCAGTAAACAGTCGTGGCGAGGTTTTTTAAAGTCTTTGTAAGTTATGAATGATATCGATTTGGCGTTTTGGATACTCGAACACAGTGGCTGTGCTAGACAAACCATTAATGAATAAACTCAGGACCAGCGAAGTCTCGGGCCACGCCGTCAGTTCCACGTGAAGGCCACCGGGGCAGTACATGACAAAGTCCCGGGCCACGCCGTCAGTTCCACGTGAAGGCCACAGGGGCAGTACATGACAAAGTCCCGGGCCACGACGTCAGTTCCACGTGAAGGCCACCGGCGCAGTACATGACAAAGTCCCGGGCCACGCCGTCAGTTCCACGTGAAGGCCACCGGGGCAGTACATGACAAAGTACCGAGCCACGCCGTCAGTTCCACGTGAAGGCCACCGGGGCAGTACGTGACAAAGTACCGGGCCACGCCGTCAGTTCCACGTGAAGGCCACCGGGGCAGTACGTGACAAAGTCCCGGGCCACGCCGTCAGTTCCACGTGAAGGCCACCGGGGCAGTACGTGACAAAGTCCCGGGCCACGCCGTCAGTTCCACGTGAAGGCCACCGGGGCAGTACGTGACAAAGTCTCGGGCCTCGCCCTCAGTTCCACGTGAAGGCCACCGGGGCAGTACGTGACAAAGTCCCGGGCCACGCCGTCAGTTCCACGTGAAGGCCACCGGGGCAGTACGTGACAAAGTCCCGGGCCACGCCGTCAGTTCCACGTGAAGGCCACCGGGGCAGTACGTGACAAAGTCCCGGGCCACGCCGTCAGTTCCACGTGAAGGCCACCGGGGCAGTACGTGACAAAGTCCCGGGCCACGCCGTCAGTTCCACGTGAAGGCCACCGGGGCAGTACGTGACAAAGTCCCGGGCCACGCCGTCAGTTCCACGTGAAGGCCACCGGGGCAGTACGTGACAAAGTCCCGGGCCACGCCGTCAGTTCCACGTGAAGGCCACCGGGGCAGTACGTGACAAAGTCCCGGGCCACGCCGTCAGTTCCACGTGAAGGCCACCGGGGCAGTACGTGACAAAGTCCCGGGCCACGCCGTCAGTTCCACGTGAAGGCCACCGGGGCAGTACGTGACAAAGTCCCGGGCCACGCCGTCAGTTCCACGTGAAGGCCACCGGGGCAGTACGTGACAAAGTCCCGGGCCACGCCGTCAGTTCCACGTGAAGGCCACCGGGGCAGTACGTGACAAAGTCCCGGGCCACGCCGTCAGTTCCACGTGAAGGCCACCGGGGCAGTACATGACAAAGAAGCTTCAGAAAGACGTCTGCGCTAAATTATTCGAGTTGCTGCGCTGTGAATACGGTTGATGTGAAACCGCGCGTGTTAATACCTTCTATTTGTTTGGATTTTCAGTTGCTTCGTTAGAAGAACTTAACTAATTTATACAGTGGGGGAATGTTTACTCGCAAATGCTGATAAAGCATTCTCCCATCATCTCCCATTCCCTCATCATCTCCCATTCCCCCATCATCTCCCATTCCCTCATCATCTCCCATTCCCCCATCATCTCCCATTCCCTCATACCTTCTTCAAATATTCGTTTTCATAGTTCACATTTTTTGTTGTAAATTTTTCGCTTCTTCTCGTTGTAATTTTGTATTTCGATCTCCAGTTTTTTTGAGTCACACATATTCTTGTTTCTCCTCTCTCTCTCACTGTCGGATCCCACAACACTAAACTGTTGCTACTTCATAATCCATATTTTTGTTTATCTGCATATCTGCATGCTATATAAATTTTAAAAACATTAAGTAGCATGTCAGCAGGAAAACAGCTTTGCTAACTTAACAGTGGACGTGTGGGGCGGACACCCCTGCCACTGAGCAGCACCAAACGTTAAACCCACAACAGACCAGGTTGTTTAACAATGCATCTACGCAATCGAACACTGGCAAATTGCAAACATCTCGGTAGTGACGACAACTATTTCTACTAGCCTCGTTGAACATGTCGCCACTCGTTCTACGATAATCTTAAATAGCAAGTTCGCAAAAACGCACCCACTGGTTGTTACCCTACGTGTTGCGTTGAACAGAGTGGCACACACATCTCCAGAGTGGACCCACACGGTAAATAGAAAGAAAGTAACAGGGAAAAGGTAACGGAAAAAGTCATACATGTTGCAATGAAAGAAAGTAACAGGGAAAAGGTAACGGAAAAAGTCATACATGTTGCTATGAAAGAAAGTAACAGGGAAAAGGTAACGGAAAAAGTCATACATGTTGCTATGAAAGAAAGTAACAGGGAAAACGTAACGGAAAAAGTCATACATGTTGCTATGAAAGAAAGTAACAGGGAAAACGTAACGGAAAAAGTCATACATGTTGCTATGAAAGAAAGTAACAGGGAAAAGGTAATGGAAAAAGTCATACATGTTGCTATGAAAGAAAGTAACAGGGAAAAGGTAACGGAAAAAGTCATACATGTTGCTATGAAAGAAAGTAACAGGGAAAAGGTAACGGAAAAAGTCATACATTTTGCTATGAAAGAAAGTAACAGGGAAAAGGTAACGGAAAAAGTCATACATGTTGCTATGAAAGAAAGTAACAGGGAAAAGGTAATGGAAAAAGTCATACATGTTGCTATGAAAGAAAGTAACAGGGAAAAGGAAAAAAGGAAATACATTTTGCTAAGAAAAAAGCATGAGCTTTATTAAATTTCAACAACGTTCTGAAACTAACTGTGTAGCTTTTTTAACGTTGTAGCGTAATTTTGCCATTGTGCCATTCTAATAATGTTTAATAATTTTTCATCTTTGACTTTGTAGTACTATTCTGCGATTCTAATAAGGAATTTGATTAGATTATAATAATGGACTGCAGTTTAAATCAATTGAACCAACATCACGTAGCTGAGATCAATCAATGTGTGCATACTTTCATAATATGCTTTAGTAATGGTATAACAAAATGACTTTTCATAACACACAACATTGTCACACAAAAGTACTTTTATTACGTACGTACACAATTGTAATACTAATACAAATAACTTGCTACTTTTTCTTTTTTCCTGTTACGTTCTTTCCCACATTCGACCTACACAACTATCAGATTTAATGTTCGTTGGTGGCAAGCAGGATATGTCGGCGTGTGCTGTAGAATATCAGTTGTAGCCGGCGCGACAGACGGCGCGACAGAGGAGAAGAAGATGTCTCGAGAGACCATTGTAGACGGACACAGCTGCGATGTCCTTACATCGTTCGACATTCGTAGCCACGTAGCATTATCGTAACCAAATCGTATACCAAATAAACACAAAGCAATTTTTCAAACCGGATCTATCAATGACAACCTCTCGTCAAGTAGAAGTAAACAGCTGTATACTTGACTATGCAATCGCTCACCGCAACTCTCCGGACTTAATTTCAACAACATGAAAAAACCAGGCTACATACTTTTATATGACTTTATTTAGACCAGTACCTCTGAAAGCGATATGCTGAATTGACTTAAATCAGGCTTAATAATTATACTGATAGGTGAACCGAAACAAGTAAAAAAAAAACTGCCTACAGTTTAGTGCTTATTCGGTGATATCACAAGCATAAGGATCAAAGTTAAGCTTTCGAGCAATCACTGCAGTCGTCGTTCGAATAAACAAGTCCGCTTGGCTAAGTGTGCAACGCGCGTGAACAAGGCTACATTGAACAAATGAGACGTCATGAATGTTCTATGTTGCTGTTAGCCTTATGTTTCTTTTCGGATGCAAAACATTAACTTACTGTAGTTTGGTGGTGTGACTTGTTATCGTGAACGAATGGATATAGCAGTAGGGTCTTTAGAGCACGGAGATATGTGCTCAAATCGAGAAAAGAACCTATAAAACGTTGATAATTTATCAACGCCACGTTGCCTTAGTTCACTTGTGAAGCTGCCATTTATAAGGGTTCCATTTGCAATGACGTGGTGTCCAACTGGGTGAACATCTTCAGTCGCTTGTGGCAATGACTTATATAACCACGCACAGGCGCACAACTGCATGTGCGTTGACCTTTTTTGAGTTCAAGGATTGAGGGGTGTTGGCATGCTGTGCGAATACAATACTCGCCAGGTGTCGCGCCAATCGCTGTTCAACTGGCATATGAGTTCACCGTATCAGAAGTACGTGCACCACTGCGCACCAACCAACTTGCCTAAGTAACCGCATAAAGAAAGTCCCTTCGACAAGGTGAAGCAAACAGCCTGCACATGGTGTGTTGTACATAACAGCAAGATAATGGGCACATAATATAGCTATATAAATATAGACTTTAAAGTGTGTACATAACTGTATCCACCACTCCACCTCTTCAGATCGCGTTGCGACCCATTCGCCGCGTATAACACCGTTAGCACGTTTAGTTTCTTAGAATTACTTCTTACTTGCTCAGCTTGACGTCTTCAACAAACAACGGGTTGTGAAAGGGCCGAAGAATAGCGGTGTTGCAGGTGGGGTCTAACGACGGTGTCGACCTATTAAGTAGGCTGTTTAACAGTGCCTGATATTAGACATTGACATATGCCTATTTAGGCGAACGAAGATCATTCTCGCACTAAGGAAAACGGCATTTAACAAGATTTAGCAAGATTTGCCATCCAAGCCAAAGGCCCAGATGGCAAGTGGACAAGGAAGCCATTGGCTTATCGAGAGTCCAACAATGTTCATCTACGTGTAACCCGCCCTCCTGAGATATGTGTCAACTTTGTTTATAAACATATTCACACTGCTAGCAGTTATACAATCCGTAGACAATTTGTTCCATTCATTTATTGTCCTCTGTGAGAACGAGTACTTCCTGATATCCAATCTACACTGATCCTTTACTAATTTTACCTCATGTCCTCTAGTTCTGCTATCCTTCTTGAGTGAGAAAAACATATTTCTATCAATATGTTCATACCTATTCAATATCTTAAAAACTTCAATCTGATCTCCTCTTAACCTCCTTGTCTCTAGAGTTGTTAAACCACATTCTTTCAGACGTTCTTCATAACTAAGGTCTCTCAGTTCTGGAATAAGTTTAGTTGCTCTCCTCTATATACGTTCAAGCGTATATATACCCTTCTTACGATATTGTTTCCTAGCTTGTACACAGTATTCTAAATGAGGTCTAACTATTGCTTTATACAGAGGTATAATTATTTTTTTTTCCTTGTGCGTTATGTTTCTCCTAATCAACCCAATAATTTGATTACTCTTTGAAGCTGCAATACCACACTGCTCTGAAATTTTCATATCAGCGCTTTTTGTAACTCCTAAGTCCCTTTCTTTTACAGTAGTACCCAGAACAGTATCTCCCATTTTATAGTTTACATGCAAGTTCCCATGTCCTATATGTAGGCATTTACATTTCCCAAAATTTAACAACATCTGCCATTTCTCAGACCAGTTCACTGATCTGTCTAAGTCGTTTTGTAAATGTTGTGTACCATCAGTGTTAACCTTTCTAAACACTTTTACGTCATCACAAATTTCAGTACGTTACTTGCTATATTGTCGTCCAAGTCAGTGATATATATATTAAGAATAATACAGGTTTTAATACTGGTCCTTGTGGTACCCCAATCAAAACTTATTTCCACGTTGAAACTTCTCCATCTACTACAGCCCGGTGTTTTCTATCAGTCAGCCATTGTTCTATCCAGTCAATAATGCCATACCCGATACCACGGGCTTTTAATTTATGTAATAATCTTTGATGTGGTACTTTGTCCGAATTTTTCTGAAAATCTAAGTAGGTAATATCTACTGGCGATCCATTGTCTATCCACTTAGTGATTTCTTCCAAAACACATAACATGTTTGTTAAGCATGACCTCGCTTTTCCATGTTGAGATTAATTTAATAATTTATACCTAACAAGGACGTCCACCATATGGTCTTTAACTAACCTTTCTAATGATTTACAAATCACTGACGTTAAACTCACTGGTCTGTAATTCTCTTACTTATTTCTCGAACCCTTTTTAAATAATGGTATGATGTTTGCTTCTTTCTATTCAAAAGGAACAACTCCCTCTTTTAATGACAAGTTGAACACACTTGCAAGAATGCGTCCATGAGACGCATATTGATGTGCTAGTGAACAGGTCCGACCCGTCAACCTCGCTATACGACAAGGTACATAAGAGCTTGTGTGGTACATTATAATCAATAATCTACTTATGCACCTGGCTGTGCACAATATGCGGCATACAGTGCCCATGTGTGCACAATAGCAATCCTTGTTAATGTGAATAAATTGGATTGCCCATTATAAACCTACCAAGTAGTTGGTGTATTCATACAAACAGAGATAGGGCTGCATGACCTTAGCCACATTCATAGTAAACACAAATACACCGGGAGTCAACGGGGTATCGAGCTGCAAAAGCGCGCGAAAGATACTTTCACCTGGTTTACCCGCGGGTGCCATGCCGAGCGACCGTGACGGCAGTGCGACCGAGAGAGAAACCCTGTATGTCGTTCCACACGACCGAGCTCGTAAATACCTGCCTTCGGGAGTACACGCTCGTAAAACTGCTGATTTCTAAAGTGTCTAGCGCTCGACAAACGTGACTCATCGTGCAAGTCCTAGTTCTTGTTAGAGCAAGCCTGGCCGTTATAGGAATCACGTACTGTACATGAAACGTCGGTACAGAAAAAGTTTCAGTTTAAATTTTTTTGTTCCGGTCAAATTGTCTTTTACATCATCTTCGATTGGTCTACGGCGTTCACGGTCTTCGCTGAGTGGATTCGCAAAGAGGTCAGATAATTACCTTGGCCTCGGGTTTTGGTGAAGGCCTGTCCCGTTATCGCCAGTCTGTACCAAGAATATCGCGTGAATCTGACTTACTACATTCCACCAATGTCCGACATTTTCGATGAAGGTGATATTAATTCTACAGCTATCAACCAGTACAATCTCGTGTAACAGCGAGTCTACCTTCAAACGGTTACCTTCTTTGAACTACCAGACATTTAACTTCATGATGTAATAAATATTGATGAGACAGTCAGTCAGACTTTAAGCTGATGGCTGGCGGCCATATTTTTGTTAATTGGCGGAAACGTTTCGACGCAATCAGTGCGCACGGTGGACAATCGACACGAAGTTGGCAACTGATAGCATTGTTTGGTTCACAAAACTGCCGGGCGTATGGCCGAACGATTACAGTAATTACCGGACCAGAACAAAACAATATGCAACAATAAAGCAAGGTAGGCATCGTGCGTTCACCTGAGTTTGGTGTTGTGCTTGCCAGATAAACAGAGACTGCACAGCAGAGAGCGACTTGTTGACAAATGATTTTAACGGGTCACGCAACGTTTCTGCGTCGTCGTCGTCGTCGTCGTCACAAACACTGGTTTGATCCTCTCATCAAGTGACTATCCCCCGACCTCTTCTCTTCCCCCTCCTCTTCCCCTCTATATCTCCCTCTCCCCCCACACACACTCTCTCTCCCCTCTGTCTCTCTCCCTCCCCCTTCTCTCCCCTTCTCCCCCTCTCTCTCCCCCTCTCTCTGTCTCTGTCTCTCTCTCTCTCTGTCTCTCTCTCGCTCTATCTCTTTCTCTCTCGCTCTCTGTCTGTCTGTGTTTCTCTCTCTCCTCCACTATATATCTCTCTCTTTCTCTCTTCCCCTCCCTTCAACTCTCTCTCTCTCTTTCTCTCCCACTCTCCCCCCCACAACCACACACTCCCACTCTCTCTCTTTCTGTCTCTCTGTCTGTCTGTCTCTCTCTCCCTCATTGGCTCTCTCTCTCTCCCACTCGCTCTCTCCCATTCTCTCCCCCTCTCTCTCTCTGTCTCTCTCCCTCCCCCTTCTCTCTCGGTGTCTCTGTCTCTTTGTCTCTCTGTCTTTTTGTCTGTCTGTCTCTCTCTCTCTCTCTCTCTCTCTCTCTCTCTCTCTCTCTCTCTCTCTCTCTCTCTCTGTTTCGCTCTCTGTCTGTCTTTCTCTCTCCCCCCACTATATCTCTCTCTTTCTTTCTCTCCCCTCTCTCCCACTCTCTCTCTCTCTATCTCTTTCTCTCCCACTCCCCCCCCACACACACACACATACACACACTCTACTCTCTCTCTCTCCCTCTCTCCCCTATCTCTCTTTTTCTTTGTCTGTCTGTCTGTCTGTCTGTCTGTCTCTCTCTCTCTCTCACTCACTCACTCACTCACTGGCTCTCTTTCCCACTCGCTCTCTCCTCTCTCTCTCTCTCTCTATGCCTCTCTCGCTCTCACCCTCCCACACACATACACTCTCTCTCTCCCACTCTCTCTCCCCCTCTCTCCCTATTTCTTTCTCACTCCCAATCTTTCTCACTCCCTCCCTCCTCCCTCTACCCCTCCCTTTCTCCTCCCTCCCCCTCTCTCTCTCCCTCTCTCCCTCTCGCCCATTGACACTAGTAGGCATTAAACAACTCATAAATAAATAACTATATAAAAAATACCACGGAGATAGCACATAGGTTTAAGTTCTTTGTAAATATTGGCAGTAAACTGGCACGTACAATTCCCAGTACAAATACACAAAAAACTTTTACCAGTTATTTAAAGAACAAGTCTCTCTCAACGTGTCATTTCAAAGCAGTATCTGAAGATATTGTAACACAAATATCAAGGATTTTGATCCAAAGAGAAGTACAGGTTCAACAGTTTTACCAAAAAGAATTAATTCACTAATTTCTAAACCCGTGCCTCTCATTATTAACCAATCCCTAAACACAGGAAAAATTGTATGCGATGAAATATTTTAATATCCAACTATAAACGAATTATCTTACAAAAGTCAGTACGTGATTAGGAAATCACATTCCACGGAAACGGCTACACTTGAACTAACTGACACAATTTTTCAAAACGTAGACAACAGAAAAAAATAATTTTCTTAGATCTATCAAAAGTTTTTGATACCATAGATCACAATATTTTATTTAACAAGATTGAACACTACGGAATAAATAGGACTCTAATTTGGCTAATGAATTACCTTACCGAAAGACGCCAATTTGTCCAATTAGATGATATAATGTCTGACACATTAGCTATTTCAATATGCGTCCCACGGGGTCAATACTAGGTCCCATATTATTTACTCTTTACATAAATGATATTCATCTTGTTAGCAATACATTCAAGGCGATTCCTCTGTTCTTTCAACCGCAGTACTAATCTCTAAACCCAAGTAAAACGAAACACATGTTGAGTCATGAATAAACTAAAGCACTTCGTATCGGGACACACATTAAAGGCCATGCATAATTCTTTAATCGTGCCACACTTCAACTATAGCGTTTTATCGTCGGGTTTTGATACAAATAGACTCTCCAAACTACAGAAAAGAGTAATCAGAATAATTTTCCGCAGTAAATGCAACTCACAAACGGAACCTATAATGAAATCTCTCAACCTACTCAAAATCGAAGACATTTTCACGCGTCAATGTTTGACATGTTTTCATAAATTCGTGCATAAACGCATTCCTATATTTTTTCAATCCCTATTTTTTACAAAATGCTGTTATCATGAGGCAATATCAAATCGCTATCCCATACAGTCATACTTTGAGAGCCAAAAAATTTATTAGATACCACTTACCAGCTTAACTTACAAAAATGCCGCCATGCATTGTAAATACAATTTATACTCAGTCTTCACGGTTTATCTACATACACCAAGCAATGCACACTAACACTTTATAGACATTCCTGCACAAACGCAAATTGCTACATATGCACTTACACTACAAATGATCAACATGTCCTGTCTTCCGATAAACTGTGACAATAAACTTTGACAATGATGTAAAACATGTTGTAAGCAACGTGTGCACACGGAAAACAACCATTGTATGTCGCTCTGACGCTAGCAGCATATTTGTTAAGCCTTAGTGAGATGTTTTTTGTGTTTAAGAAAAATGTCGTAATATGTATTTATTCCTGTCGAATACAGAAATTTCTACCTATAAGCTTACAAACATCTTGGCATGCAGCGCGTGGAACAATGAACCAGCAATTTCAGGTTATGTGGACATTCTCAAACTATCGACCGGAAGCCGTTTGCCAGCGCAATGCCAGTGATACCACACCATACCATATCAATACCAACCAGTACTGGAACTAAACAATTCAGTTGATATACATTTTGTTCATTGTTGACATTTCGACAAATACTGGTTACGGAAAGCCGCGGTGTAGCAAAAGGTTTGGGAACCTGCCTAAACACTTTCTTGTTAGACATACAAGTTGGGTGGAACTAATTATGACATAGACGGCTAGATGACCGCCTTGTTCCGTAAATAGTGTTATTATCGTCCGGTTACGAACACCGCGGTTGCGCCGTCTTGTCGCATAGAAATCGACACTGAAGGGTGTCACACACACAGCGACTTTATTGCGATGACCTGTTCTGCTGTCGCCTCTGTTGGTGCCGTTGACTGTGAGGAAATGTCTATTGTGAACGCGACATTAATGTGTCACAAAATCTGCGGCGAGCGTTGTTGTGATTCATCGCGCCACTCCTGTGAAGGCTCGTTCGTTTCAACAAACGACTTTTCCGGCTGACCGGGTTTTAACAGATGTTTTTTGACAACATTTTCAAACAAGCGTCTCGCTCTTTTTGTTTGACCAATAATCCATGTACATCGTCAATGCTATGTTATGATTTGTTACCGATTTATTTATATACTTTACATACGACATGTTGTTTTTGGTTAGATGCCAACAAAGTGAATTATCGACGTTTATAAATACTTAATTAAAAAGGCGGCATATTTAGAGGTCTTTCCATAAAACATATGACGCACATCAAGTTAAACACGCAGAAACACAAACATGCAAAACGGTCGGTCGGTATTTGTGAGGAGTACCATCATGTCCATCCAACTGACGACAAAGAATACTAACATAGATCTACTGTCCCACGTTCTTGCAGAACACTCCTGAGTGTGTAGAAGCCAACACACGTCCCTTACCTTAGTCATGCGTGCTGGTGCGTCGTGACAGGAAGACGTACATAATGAGAATGAGCCACCAGCGGCTGCAGTAAGGCGTCTCCGCGACTCGGATGTGTGGCGTCACGCTTCAGCGACCTCTCACAAAGACACCGTCGGAGAGCAGTTGCAACGGGCGGCTTACGACTTCGTTATGCCCTACTCGCTAACTAACAGTTAAATAAATCACAACAGAAGAGGGACATCTATACAATGACATACGTTCCGTTCTAATTTTACGCTGACCTTATTTCGACAATGGAAATTCAGCGCCTTAACTTGTTCTCGCGCTCGCAGTACTGCGTGACGTCACAGAGACTGTGTCAACAAGGTGGATCTCCTGTACGGGTACAACGAGTCACTGCGTGAAACCTTTGTAGTTCTTTATTTGTACTTCGCCTGTTGACGATGTGTCCACAGATTTGTACCTGATAACACCAACATGGCGCGTGACATTTGTCACACGTGGTTGTAGAAGCTATCATTAAAGAGAGATTACAGACGGGAGAGAGAGAGAGAGAGGGGGGGGAGGGGGAGGGAGGAAAGAGCGAGAGAGAGATAGAAAGAGCGGGACAGCGAGAGAGAGCGAGAGAGCGAGAGAGCGGGAGAGCGAGAGAGCGAGAGAGTGAGAGAGCGGGAGAGCGGCAGAAAGAGAGAGAGCGAGAGAGCGAGAGAGCGGGAGAGAGAGAGAGCAAGAGAGCGAGAGAGCGAGAGAGCGAGAGAGCGGGAGAGCGGGAGAGCGAGAGAGCAGGAGAGCAAGAGAGAGAGCGAGAGAGCGGGAGAGAGAGAGAGCGAGAGAGCGAGAGAGCGGGAGAGTGGGAGAGAGAGAGAGAGAGAGAGAGAGAGAGAGAGAGAGCGAGAGAGCGGGAGAGAAAGAGATAGAGAAATAAGGAGAAAGAAGGAGAGAGGGGTAGAAAGAGAGAGAGAGAGAGTGTGTGTGTGTGTGTGTGTGTGAGAGAGAGAGAGAGAGAGGGAGAGAGAGAGAGAGAGACGTCGTCTGTATTTCGATTTGGGGAGGAACTACATATGTGTATAAACTAATAGGAGATCATTCAACCGATAAAGTTATTTCCGGCCACGGTACGATGACAAGATGTGAGCCAGCTCCTATAGTGTGTGTGTTATTGTATTGTTGATAACCGTAAAGGAAATGCATATTCACACGAATTATTGTATTCACAGATACATATGATATATTGGCTGAAGGCAATTTTATAATTCGTTATGAAAATAATTTTTTCTTTATTCGCAGTTTCTAGCCATTTTGACATAATGCAAATTGTCTTATGTGTATACACCAAGTCATTAGCTCAAATCCTAACTAATCTTCGTTCGCTTATGTTCAAATCGGATTTTAATCGTTTTTCACAGTCAATTTTACTTTTAGTCGTTGGGACATTTCTACAGCTTTCAGCTGATGATGGTGATATTAAAATTAGTGTAGACCCTACGTAATAGTTGTGTAATTATTTCTTTGTGTAGTTTGGAATGTTCAAGTCGCCACATCCGCTGCCGGAATAGTACTGAATAGTACTGAATTGTATTGAATAGTACTGAATAGGTAGCGCAATTGAAATCGTGAATGGTAGGCGTTGTCACAGACCGAGGTATTATCTTTACTGTCACGCATCAATATTCCTATCATCTGACGACTTATCGACATGTCGATCAAACGTCGCAGGCGTTTCATCTTTTAGATAAAACCTGCTGCAACCGTCCAAACAATGTAAGCCGATATTTCGGGCGAGAGTATGACGCGATAGCGAGGTAGGTGTGTCTTGAAGGCCAACGTAAGCTAGGAGACAACATAGTGGTATCTCCTGACCTTTTGTAGCTCCGGGGCAAACAACACACAACGAATCGAGTAATAGTGTTAGAAACCGGTTTCTCACTAAAAAAATTATATAATTTAAATATGTACAAATTATTGTCCAATTATAATGTTAGTATTCAAAGTGTATCGCTCCAGTGGCACACACACACACACACACACAAACACACACACACACACACACACACACACACACACACACACACACACACACACACACACACACACACACACAAACACACACACACACACACACACAGTGGATGCAGGGCCTCAGGGGATGCATGGCCCCAGTTGATGCAGGGCCCCAGTTGATGCAGGGCCCCAGTTGATGCAGGGCCCCAGTAGATGCAGGGCCCTATTGGATGCAGGACCCCGGGGATGCAGGACCCCGGGGGTGCAGGACCCCGGGGGTGTAGGACCCCGGGGGTGCAGGACCCCGGGGGTGCAGGACCCCGGGGATGCTAGAACCGCTTCGTTGAACCAGTGACCACCAACATTGACGTCCACAGTCCAGCTACAACCTAAGGGCAGTTTCAGTCAAATTGACCAGTCAGCATGTGATCACGTCCAAGAAATGACACACAAAGGGCATTTTGTTAAGGATATGTTTAACAACATATTTATTCATCTGCGGCACGGACAGTATACTTGTGTTGTTTGAAGAATCTCATAATTCATAATTTTACTATTGATTATTGACATATAACACGGATGACGGGATGTGATTCCGTATCTCCACCGACATGTGCGTTCATTCAAATTTTTAATGCAATGGTTCGAATCTTGTATGACCGATTGTATGTTTTAATGCATTTCAACTTTATTGTTTACTTATAACTTTAATCGTATTTAAGTATTTCTCACCTATATTATCAGTTTGGGCGCGTGATCTTGTCAACTGTAAATAAGTGTCTTGTAACACGTAGCCGTGCACATGTTTTATTTTTGTAACACATTTCTGCTGAGCAGCCGTGAAAATACAAACAACCAAGATAAAAAGAATACCCTCGATATAATCTCAGTCATTCACTACTTTTGTAATATTAAAAAAATAAGGTAGTACGTTAACGTTTGAATTGCTTATGACCATGTAGTCCTCTAGGTGGCACCACTATGCTGATGCATAGCCGTATTCTATAACACAAACACGTGGCTGCGAGACTTGTGACCCCCACAAAACCCCTGAGCAAACCAAAGAAGAAGAACAAATTGGCTTCCATCAAAAGTGATTGTTAAATTTTTCCAGAAAAGAAAAGTGGAACTAAATGTTTATTTCAAGTACAAAAACCAATATCTCAACACAATACCATTCGATCCAGCTCAATACCATTAGACTCCAAACATATGGTAGCAATTAGACTCCTTCCCCAAACATATGGTAGCAATTAGACTCCTTCCTCAAACATATGGTAGCAATTAGACTTCTTCCCCAAACATATGGTAGCAATTAGACTCCTTCCCCAAACATATGGTAGCAATGATCAGTATTATGTAGAAGCCCGGTGCTGCTAAAACAGTCGCAGAATAGCTCGTCCACGCGTTCTTCACATACATCACGGGACAGTGACTTAACACATCAACAATAATAAGTACACTAGCAATGCGCCATTTATCTACACAAAGTCCACGAATAACCCAACAACAGCATGAAGGCTGAACGCGAAGCAAAAGAGGAAAAAGAAGGCGAGTTAGTCTCAACACAGTGCTTCATGGTAACTGGCAAGACGTCCTGCGGGTGGATGCAAACAAATCCGAAAGAAATCAACATGGATAGAAAGGAAATAATCGACATCTTTGATGAGGGTCTGATATGTTCAGCAACATAACTATTGGTAACTATACCAAAAACCGTGCAAGCTAACAAGGCTTGTGACTTGTGGCAGTTTCGGGCCGACAGAAGATTCGGGCCTGCAATTATGTCGAACACTGACGGATACAAATCACAATGAAATTGTGCGACACTGGGTGGTACCTGGCGTCACAGTTTGGTTTGTTCACCAATGTGTGTCTACACATGTGGAATCAGCAACACGATATTTACAAATATATCACGAACAACGCAGGAGCAAACTGCGGATAATTATTTTTAGCGTCAGAAATGTCGCATGCATTCCTGAATTCCACCTAAATCACCGTTGCACTGCGTTCGAGTTCACCCTATCATGCGATTTTTATCTTAACCATGCCAGCTGTCCAGTGACGCGTGGACTGACGAGGTGAAGGGTCAGAACCTTGGCCTAATCGTGAATGTTCTGGTTTCAAGTTTCTGGCCCGCAGCGACAGCAAGAGTGCGATGAAGCTCTCCTAGGGTATGATGATGTGGTGGTTTTCTTCGGACCTCCATTCGCCTCCTGTACAATCGGCGTTCAACTTGAGATAACCTGTTGATTACCAGGATAACATGGTCATACAAATCACGATGTAAGTTGACGAAGCAGTATGTTGAAAACTACTTAATCGGTGTGGTTATACACAGCAGTCAATGAGGATAGAGTCAACAATTTTGCTTTGACCTTTGAGTAATTTCAGCTCTGCTCCTGTTTAAAGGTGCACAGTCTGATCGTTTTTAAAATCATGTTATATAGTATAAACTATGTCTTTTCTAACCATTATATTCTATCCTTTCATCCATTATTATGCATTTTTGTTTACCGTTGTATGTCTATGAATATCGACTTTGCCGTTCAGCACACAATGTAAACAAGATATTCGAGTCGAAACATTCAAATTAAACATACAACGGTCAAATTATATTTTAAAGTTGTGTGTCATCAAAATAGATTTGGTTGGCTAAAGTGTTAGAATAGATATAGGCCTAGTTTACACTACATAACGCGATTTTGAAGGTCCCTTCTCAATTCGATTTGTTTGTTCGTCTCATTTCAAATTGCGAAAATTCAAACCTACTTAGTATCCGCTATGACATGCTAGCTCGTTTGTGCAACTTTTGTATGTAGTTTTTGTGAAATCATCAGACAAACTATTAAATCATTTAGTGTTTGATCCATAATTTATTGAAGTAAAAATGGAAACACTGAAAACTCATGAATTTCGCCCTTGGTGAAATTTAATAACTTTGTCATGTGATCGGCGAGAGGATGGAAGTCACACCCACGATCAGCCTTGACCCCATACAGTGTTTACCGTTATCCACTATTTTGACCCTTACCAGATCTAAAGACAAAAGTAAATTATTTCGATGATTTGAACAAAAATACACACTGTTTATTAAACCGGCTGCCGGTATTACTCGCTATATGCTAAGTCAGTTGAGGGTGGAGTTTTAAAATAAGAAAGCGATCAGACGTTGTACCTCTAAAATAACAATCTTGCAATCAATACTGCAACATTGTCATGGCATGGAGACAGTTAGACCATGAAACTGTCGCAAATGTTTCTGACAACATCTTCTGAACGTCCTGTCTAGCCCCTCGTCATACATTAGATATCGCGATGTTCGTCTTCACCGTTATCCTCTCGAGTACAGCTTAAACTGGAACCATTCATCAAATCAAGATAGTCACCAGACACCGTATGATCTACGTTGTAGGGGCGCATAAGTGGCATAGCGGTTAAAACATGGAACTCTCATTCGAGAGGACCCGGCTTCGAATCCTCTCGCTGCCGTTTCGAAGCTTGGGCAATTTTGTTCACTCCGCGTTGCCACAGTTCACTCAGCTGCAGAAATGAGTACCTGGCTACAGACAGTGGTGGAAATGTAAACGAATAGTAATTGCAGCTTGATGGAATGGTTCACAGGGAAGTCGACATTGGAAGGAACACGTCTGCCAGGGGGTGAAATGTAAAGCGCTTTGAGCTGTCCTAAGGATTGGATACCACGCTATGTAAGAATATACATGCAGGATAGGTTAACACATCACGGAAGCATATTTTGTTCAGGCGAATTCCAAATATTTCACGGGTACACCACAAAATGGAACACTACAAAACTATACTGAAAACAGTAAAAAGACCAGAACCACAATTCTTAGAACATTATCATCAGAACATTTCAAATCTTTATCTACTGATTTTGTGACATTTCTTGAGGCATCGATCATGTACGAAGCCTTGTCCTTTGTGTGCAGACATCTACGAAGCAATCAGGAAGCTTTATCACAGAATGTCTAAACTGCAGGCTAATAGTGTAACAGCACATCTAGTCTCTACATGCACGTAGTCACCGAGTCATAAAGACAACGCGGTATCCGGTTCTCCATACGGCTCAAGGCGAATACACTCCCCCAGATAGTTCTCTTCATTCGCAAACAATTCGTGGGACAGTTAAACTCTATGTAACATGTATTGCTCCAAGCGTTTCGTTCACTCTATTTAATCAATGTAGTAGTCATTGACAAAGCTGGTTATACTGAGGCAAGTTGGACTGAATGAAACGCCCAGGTTTTAAAATAATGTTCTCTATTTAGAGTCAAACGCTCCAACCGTGTTGACGTGTCCACGAGGAATACAGACCCACAAGGGATGCGGACTTCATTGTCGAGATCAAGGATTGTGTGTGTGTGTGTGTGTGTGTGTGCGCGCGCGCGCGTGTGTGTGAGTGTGGGTGGGTGATGGCGTGCGTGTGTGTGCGTGCGTGCGTGCGTGCTTGCTTGCTTGCGAGCGTGCGTGCGTGCGTGCGTGCGTGCGTGCGTGCGTGCGTGCGTGTGTTGACCAAACAAATTTCTCGCCACTACCATTTCTGACCGTGGTATATGTACGTTATATCTGGCCTACATAAAACTTTTGGAATCATTAACGTTATCTGGACTAAAGCAATATGGGTTCTCCACCACTGGTAGCTAAACAAACAATGGTTGTTGTCTGCAGACTCATTTGTTTCATCTTTAATCTTATCGCCCTGTATCGTATATTGCGTAAAACAGTTGATAGCGCTGCTGTGTGTGTGCGTACTTTATCCACAATCTTCGTATCGAATAAACACCTTTACACGTTAAGTGTGTGTGATATCGCCATATCACGCACTTCACGCTCAGATAGTAAGCTTTTAAACGTGAACCAAATGTCCCACGAGATTAACAGTACGATGATTGTGTACCTCATTCGTATTTTGACAAAGAAAACGTTTAAGGAAAACCACAACATTATGGCACTTAGCCAAGGATATGTCGCGACAACAGGAATGTTAGCACTGCTTATATCGGCTGTTACATTGATCCCGATGGAGATATGTCGCCAATGTGAACGTCGTGGGATAGTTGCTATTTAGATACAACCACATTCCATGTCCGGCAGGTCTATTGATAAATAGCACTCCTTGTAGCATTCAGCACTAAAGCAACTGAAAAAGATAGGGATCAGCGCTGAGAGACGACGTGTTGAGAGGGTTTTCAGTTGACGTCGCGGGTACGTGGAAGCTACACGCGATGTGCGGTATTAGCTACGATCGTCAACGATAGTTTCGTAGCAGACCGTCTGCATTTTGAGTACCGCGCCGGTAGCGTCTGACGTACATTGGAAAGGTAGATATGTTATTTTCTATCTTAACAGGACGATGCTATTCAGAAGCGGCAGAGTAAGACGACTACGATTAGAACGACGAGCTTATAGTGTGTGCCTTATTCGTTTCGTTTCTTGTTGTGTTAGTTCGTATATGTTTCATGGCTAAAACTTGTTCAGTGTAGGATTGTAAGACTGAAACAATATTCCAGTCTATAGTATTATGCACGCAACGTTTTAAATCCTGATCTGCTGATTTAGTCCAAGTTTCTCGATGCACTGATCTTGTCTGAAGTTGCGTCCTTTGTGTGCAGACAGACGAGAGCAGACAACACGCCATGCAGCTGTGTAGCAGTCGTAGTTTCGGACGACGGGAATGGCGATACGCGTGGGGCTTCTTGTGGTTCCTGGTCAGTCAGCTGGTCGTCATCAGCGGTCAGTGTCCGGCTACGGAACCCAAGTGCTACTGTCGCTACAAGTACTACAGCGCAGCGTACATGTACTGCGAGCACCTCGGAGAGCGGTCAGTCTTGCCAGACTTCGGCGCAAGCACAACGACCTACGCGGCGCTGCGCGTTCGCTACAACACGTCGGTGACGACTCTACAGGACGCGGCCTTCAAGGGACTGCGTCTACGCGCGCTCCACCTGTCCGGTTTGCGCATGCGCGTGGTAAAGTCGCGCGCTTTCGCCGGTCTGGAGAACACGCTCGAGCAACTCCATCTCGACGACAACCGTCTGAGCAACCTCCCGCACCGGGCGCTCGCCTCTCTCAGCCGTCTTCGCTACGTCGGCTTGTACAGCAACCGGCTGGTGAGTGTCGAGTGTCTGCAGTCGGTGTCCTCGCTCGAGTACGCGTACGTCTTCAACAACCTCGTTGAAGACGTCGCCGTGTCCACATTGCACTGGCTGACGAGTCTGCGTGGACTGTACCTCGGCTACAACGGGATCGTCCATCTTCACGGCGACATGTTTCTCTCCCAAGTCGACCTGTTGGAGCTGGAGCTGCGTCACAACCACATCGCGGAGATCCCAGCGGGACTGTTCCGGGCAACAACCAAGCTGGAGAGACTTGTTCTGGCTGACAACGCCCTTCGGTCGCTGCCCGTGGACAGCATCGCTAGATTGGCGCGGTTGAGACACCTGGACTTATCGCGTAACAATCTGACGGACGTCTCGGCCGGGTGTCTCGCTAACTTCAGCCGACTTGCCGTCCTCGATCTGTCTGACAACGCTCTGTCAGCAGTGCCCGAGTGTCACCACCTGGCGAGGCTGCGTACACTGCAACTGAACGACAATTCTATCACCGTCGTCGACTGGACACACGTTGCCCAGTGCACGAGATTAGAGGAACTCCACCTCGCACGCAACCGACTCACAACCCTCGATCGTGTCGCCAGGCTCACAAGTCTGAAGGTCCTCATTCTAAGGCAGAACGCTTTCAAATCTCTGCGCGACGACACATTCGTCGATCTGAAGCTGCTGCGCCACTTAGACCTGGCGAACAACGGACTCTCGAGGGTGGACACCGAGGCCTTCGCCGGACTGGGACGGCTGCAATTTCTCGATCTCTCGCACAACCATCTGGCGACTCTACGTAACGAATGGTTCACCCACCTCACCTCGCTGCGCACTCTCCGAGTGTCAGCGAACAGGATCAGCGACATAAGCCGACACAATCTGGCATCTCTCCCTAACCTGCTCGCGTTGTCTCTGGACGGCAACACCGTGGCCAGCATCGC
Organism: Lamellibrachia satsuma; assembly: GCA_033239005.1. Taxonomy (NCBI): domain Eukaryota; kingdom Metazoa; phylum Annelida; class Polychaeta; order Sabellida; family Siboglinidae; genus Lamellibrachia; species Lamellibrachia satsuma. The sequence goes on along the minus strand of BSQZ01000015.1, from coordinate 5,612,841 downwards.
GTCTCGGGCTTTCGAGACTAACAATAATCTGTCACACTTGTACCTTGAGGACAACTTCATCAGTGGCGTCAGTAGAGACATGTTCACGGGACTGGGGAGATTACAACATCTGTCGCTGAGTCGCAACCGTCTGCACGGGGCACTTCCAAACGACGCATTCAGAGAACTCACCTCCCTCAGAAGGCTTGAGCTGCAGTCGAACCAGATCACGTCGATCTACCGGTACACGTTCTACAATGTCGGCAACCTGGAAACTTTGGACTTGAGCTACAACCAGATATCCTATCTCTCGGGGAACAGTCTACGACATCAAACCAAACTGGTCGATCTGAATCTCTCCAGTAATAAGCTGAGTAAGATTAATCAGTTTAACTTCCGGAGACAGAGCCACTTGCATAGAATGGACTTGTCGTGGAATAATTTCAGGGCTCTCGATAAGGTCGTTTTTGCCGACTTGAAGTCGTTATCATCCCTGCGAATTTCGAACAATCCATTTGACTGTTTTAGCTGCGATATGATGTGGCTGCGATCGTACCGTCCCCTTGTGGACCCACTGACTGTCGTGTGCCACACGCCGTTCGGAGCTCGTGGCTACCTCGTCACGTGTTACAACGGGGTCAGTTGTCCTATCAATGGTGATTACACGACAGATACCCCTGAATGGTGCTCTGCGGTCGGCAAAGTGCCACTTTTGACGACTCAGTCTACAACGCGGACACCACGTTCAACGACGACATGGTCGTCTTTTAAAACGATTACTTACAATACACGGACATTGCCCACTGTCACGTACGAACGTCGGTCGACGACTACGCCGACGTCGCCTTTCAAAACTGTCACTCCTGACACAAGTACACTGCTTCCAGTAACACATGAGAATCAGCCTACAACAACAACAACAACAACAACAACAATAACAACAACACCGACAACGGCAGCAAAAACAACGCCAACTACTAGCACACATGCAAATCAGTCACCAGAAACGACATCATCACATGATACATCGGTGAATCAGTTATCGATAACGACATCACCACTTGCTGCATCCGTGAATCAGTCCACAACGACATCACCACCTGCTCCATCCGTGAATCAGTCTTCAACAACGACATCAACACCTGTGGTATCCGCAAATTTGTCATCAACAACGACCTCAACACCTGCTGCACCCGTGAATCAGTCATCCACAACGACACCACCACCTGCTGCATCCATGAATCAGTCATCAACAACGACATCACCACCTGCAACACCCGTGAATCAGTCATCAACAATGACATCACCACCTGCTGCATCAGTGAATCAGTCATCAACAACGACATCACCACCTGCTGCACCCGTGAATCAGTCATCCACAACGACACCACCACCTGCTGCATCAGTGCATCAGTCATCAACAACGACATCACTACCTGCAGCACCCGTGAATCAGTCATCAACAATGACATCACCACCTGCTGCATTAGTGAATCAGTCATCAACAACGACATCACCACCTGCTGCACCCGTGAATCAGTCATCCACAACGACACCACCACCTGCTGCATCAGTGAATCATTCATCAACAACGACATCACCACCTACAACACAAGTGAATCAGTCATCAACAATGACATCACCACCTGCTGCATCAGTGAATCAGTCATCAACAACGACATCACCACCTGCTGCACCCGTGAATCAGTCATCAACAACGACATCACCAACTGCTGCATATGTCAATCAGTCATCCACAACGACATCACCACCTGCTGCATCAGTGAATATGTTATCAACAACGACATCACCATCTACTGCACCCGTGAATCAGTCATCAACAACGACATCACCAACTACAGCATATGTCAATCAGTCATCCACAACGACATCACCACATACTGCATCAGTTGATCAGTCATCAACAACGACATCACCATCTGCTGCACCCGTGAATCAATCATCCACAACGACATCACCACCTGCTGCATCAGTGAACCAGTCATCAACAACGACATCACCACCTGTTGCATCCGTAAATATGTCATCATCAACGACTTCGCCATCTGCTGCATCGGTGAATCAGTCACCCACAACGACTTCACCACCAGTTGCATCGGTGAATCAGTCATCCACAACGACATCACCACCTGCTGCACCCGTTAATCAGTCATCAACAGTGAAATCACCACCTGCTGCATCAGTGAATCAGTCATCAACAACGACACCACCACCTGCTGCATCAGTGAATCATTCATCAACAACGACATCACCCCCTGCAGCACCCGTTAATCAATCATCAACATTGACATCACCACATGATACATCAGTGAATCTGTCATCAACAACGACATCACCAGATGTTGCACCCCTGAATCAGTCACCCACAACGACACCACCACCTGCTGCATCGGTGAATCAGTCACCCACAACGACATCACCACCTGCTGCACCCGTTAATCAGTCATCAACAGTGACATCACCACCTGCTGCATCAGTGAATCAGACATCAACAACGACATCACCACCTGCTGCACCCGTGAATCAGTCATCAACAACGACATCACCAACTGCTGCACCCGTGAATCAGTCATCAACAACGACACCACCACCTGCAGCACCCGTGAATCAGTCATCAACAATGACATCATCACCTGCTTCATCAGTGAATCAGTCATCAACAACGACATCACCACCTGCTGCAAACATGAATCAGTCATCAACAACGACATCACCAACTGCTGCATCTGTCAATCAGTCATCCACAACGACATCACCATCTGCTGCACCCGTGAATCAGTCATCCACAACGACACCACCACCTGCTGGATCAACAACATCACCACCTGCAGCACCCATGAATCAGTCATCAACAATGACATTACCACCTGCTGCATCAGCGAATCAGTCATCAACAACGACATCACCACCTGCTGCACGCGTGAATCAGTCACCCACAACGACACCACCATCTGCTGCATCACTGAATCAGTCATCAACAACGACATCACCAACTGCTGCATATGTCAATCAGTCATCCACAACGACATGACCACCTGCTGCATCAGTGAATCAGTCATCAACAACGACATCACCACCTGCTGCACGCGTGAATCAGTCACCCACAACGACACCACCATCTGCTGCATCACTGAATCAGTCATCAACAACGACATCACCAACTGCTGCATATGTCAATCAGTCATCCACAACGACATGACCACCTGCTGCATCAGTGAATCAGTCATCCACAACGACACCACCACCTGCTGGATCAACAACATCACCACCTGCAGCACCCATGAATCAGTCCTCAACAATGACATCACCACCTGCTGCATCAGTGAATCAGTCATCAACAACGACATCACCACCTGCTGCACCCGTGAATCAGTCACCCATAACGACACCACCACCTACTGCATCAGTTGATCAGTCATCAACAACGACATCACCACCTGTTGCATTCGTAAATATGTCATCATCAACGACTTCGCCACCAGCTGCATATGTGAATCAGTCATCCACAACGACATCACCACCTGCTGCACCCGTTAATCAGTCATCAACAACGACATCACCACCTGCTGCACCCGTGAATCAGTCATCAACAACGACATCACCAACTGCTGTATATGTCAATCAGTCGTCCACAACGACATCACCACCTACTGCATCAGTTGATCAGTCATCAACAACGACATATTCATCTTCTTCACCCGTGAATCAGTCATCCACAACGACGTCACCACCTGCTGCATCAGTGAATCAGTCATCAACAACATCATTATCTGCTGCTAGCGCGAATCAGTCCACAACGACACCAGTACTAGCTACATCGGTGAATCAGTCAACAACAACGACACCACCACTTGCTACATTAGTGAATAAGTCATCAACAGCGATATCATCATCTGTTGCATTCGTGAATCAGTCTACAACAACACTATCACTACTTGCTGCAGCAGATATTCAGTCTTCAACAACTGCACCACCTCCTCCTGCGTCGGAGATTCAGTCTTCAACAACGACGTCACCACGTGCTGCATCGAATAATCACTTTGCGACAACGACAATACTACCTGCTACATCGGCGAGTCAGTCTTTAACAATTACATCTGCCACAGTAAATCAGTCTTCAATAACGCTATCACTACCTGCTGCATCCGTGAATCAGTCTACGACAACGACATCACTACCTGGTGCATCCGTGAATCAGTCTTCAACAACGACATCGCTACCTGACTCGTCTATGATTCAGCGTTCTACGACGTTATCACCATATGGTGCATCTATGAATCAGCTTTCAACGACGTCATTACCGCCTGATGTATCTGATGAATCTGTGAATGATTCTACAACAACGACGTGAAGGATTTTGCACCTGAAGATCATCAAGAACACCAGTGACATCACCACGATGTGCATACGTCACTGAGACTACATCAACATCACCACCGTCAGTTACATAGACGAATCAGTCTACACCAGCAAAGTTGCCTCAAACCACAACAGCAACGCGTGATCAACAACGACATTAACATAAATTATCGATACCAACGGCTTCGTGATCTCCGTCATCATTGTAACCATTATGACGGTCATTGTCGGCAACCCCAAAAACATCGACGGAAGCACGAAAATTATATTAGTTTAAAAATATAATCATCATCATCTTCTTCGTATTTGCTGTCGGCGTCGTCGTCGTTGTTGTTATTAGAATTAATCAGGAATAACGACATTGCTACACTAACAGTGACTGGTGTAACTGATCGACGCTCAATGTCTGAAGATGACCGGGTCTCGTGCCGAGTTGTGTTAATACCCCAATCGAAGGGGTAGCAACAAATGAATGTGCCATGGCAAGTCAGGAGGAAAACACGCAGCGGCGGCGTGAAGGAGAGCAACAGAACTACAACTGCGCCGTCTGGTGACATACCGCCGAAGTTCCATCAAGTCTGTGAACCAGTTTTGCCTGAAGCGTCTCAAGTGTCGGTAAAACGCACTGCCGCGGGGCATCAGCCATCAGCCATCAGCTGATGAATGACTTCAAACGAACGCAAAAACTTACTTCTTTATAACTACTGTTATATCTCACTAATCAAAGTACAGCGATCGATCACTACCAACAACGTGTGTTGGTAGTGATCGATCGCCGTAATTAGTGGCATAAATGCAATACAGGTCTATTATATGCAATACAGGTCTATTATATGCAATGCGTATACCTATTTCATAATTATTGCATTATGTCATTTATGTGTATAATGGATAGAATATTAATTATTTTAATACAGATTATGATATTGAATATGTTTGGTAACATTTTAACAACATATGTGCATGTGGTATTACAGGGGGGCATGTAACAATCATTTTGTTAGCGGTTTATTTTGTAAAAATGGTTTCTAGGAAAATATATATATATATATATATATATATATATATATATATATATATATATATATATATATATATATATATATATATATATATATATATATATATGCACTGGTCGTTGCAATGTTTAACACGAAAACACGTAGTTGTAATGATGTACTTAGTATGAAACTCGGTTTTCAAGTTCCGTAGTTTATAATTAATATAAATATATGTATGAGTGTATTATGTAATAACTCCTATGATATCATATCACAAGTATCATTATTATGTATAAGTATCATTATTACTATTTATGAAATAAATATTTGTAATCATTGTTTTATTTACCTTTTTAACATTTGGAGAATATTAGGGAAAGGTTCGTGCATGTAATTCGTTCATGTAGTTCGTGCACGTAGTTTGTGCATTTAGTTTATGCATGTTGATCGTGTATATTGCCTTTACCAATACTCTGCTAGTTCGCAATGAAGTAAGAAAACAGTTATATTCAACAAAACGACAATTGTGCGCATTAAATAAATAACCCCGAAAGTGCCATACAAAAAAAATGTTCTTCGAGAATGATCGCTAGGTGTCTCTACTTTATGCTGAACCTACGGGATTTTGCGTTTGGAGCACGTATATGCCCTTATTTTTTACCAACATATGGACTTCCTCGAATGCGTAATGTAAGAGGGAGAAGTGCCTCTTGCCAGTGACGACACAGCCATATTGTTAGCCAATACAGATAAATAATATCTTTGTTGTTACCATACTAAGATCACACCAATAACCTAATTACACAGGTACTATATAAATGCAAATACTCGCGTGGGTTTTATTTTGCGAAATTCACGACAAACTTTTAAACGCCGACAAGAAATTCAACTAAATATATAAGTTTGATTAAATGCCATGAAATAGAAAAGATATTGCATTGAAGTCTATTGAATAGTATGGCTCCTCTCCGATTCACTGCATTGTCATTGTCAAACTTCGAGTGAGTTTGCCTATTTCACTCCAATCCCCAATGGCACTTTCCGGGTTATTGCATTGATGTGCACAGTAATTTTCTTGGAAAGACTGCATTACCATTGTCCAACTTCAACTGCAATGTTCTAAGTTTCATTTAAATGACACTTTTGGGTTAATCCATTGATGTGCACAATTTTGTATTTTTCATTTTGTATTTATATGTATAATTATTTGTTAGTTGCCGATCCAGAAATATGCCCCAAGGGTGCGCGTAAATCGTGAATCTCGTGCCCCTGTGCGCCCCTGCGTGGCATTCAGAACATAGCATGCGCATATTCACCAAGGATTATATAATAAGTCGACGACGTCGTTAAACTCGTCGTCGATCCACGACGTGATGTCACAGCTGATGGACGTTCCAGATCCACGACGTGATGTCACCGCTGATAGACGTTCCAGATCCACGACGTGATGTAACCGCTGATGGGCGTTCCAAATCCACGACGTGATGTCACCGCTGATGGGCGTTCCAGATCCACGACGTGATGTCACCGCTGATGGGCGTTCCAGATCCACGACGTGATGTCACCGCTGATGGACGTTCCAGGTCCACGACGTGATGTCACCGCTGATGGACGTTCCAGATCCACGACGTGATGTCACCGCTGATGGGCGTTCCAGATCCACGACGTGATGTCACCGCTGATGGACGTTCCAGATCCACGACGTGATGTAACCGCTGATGGGCGTTCCAGATCCACGACGTGATGTCACCGCTGATGGACGTTCCAGATCCACGACGTGATGTAACCGCTGATGGGCGTTCCAGATCCACGACGTGATGTAACCGCTGATGGACGTTCCAGATCCACGACGTGATGTAACCGCTGATGGGCGTTCCAGATCCACGACGTGATGTAACCGCTGATGGACGTTCCAGATCCACGACGTGATGTAACCGCTGATGGACGTTCCAGATCCACGACGTGATGTCACCACTGATGGGCGTTCCAGATCCACGACGTGATGTAACCGCTGATGGCCGTTCCAGATCCACGACGTGACGTAACCGCTAATGGGCGTTCCAGATCCACGACGTGATGTAACCGCTGATGGGAGGTCCAGATCCACGACGTGATGTCACCGCTGATGTACGTTCCAGATCCACGACGTGATGTCACCGCTGATGGACGTTCCAGATCCACGGTTCAATATGTGCATCGACTGTACGAGAATTCACTAGACAACTATTCACATATAAATGTGGCTTAACAGCCCTTGAGACAAGGAGGTTAAGAGGAGATCAAATTGAAGTTTTTAAGATATTGAATGGGTACGAAAATATGTATATAAATATGTTTTCTCACATAAGAAAGATAGTAGAACTAGATGACATGAAGTAAAAGGATCAGTGACGGATCAGTGAAGATTGGTATCTGAAAGAGGACAATAACTAAACAGAACACATAATGTACAGATTGTGTGATTGATCAATATCTCAGAAGGGCGGGTTACATATAGATGGACTCTCGGTAAGCCATTGGCTTCCTTGTTCACTTGCCATCTGTTTGTTTTGCCTTGGATGGCAATCATGTCAAATCTGATTGAATCCACTGGCTCTCCTTCTAGGGGACGTTCTTATCTCAAGGCCCCCAAAATATTTTACTTTAAAGTCTGATAATTTAGAGAAGTCACATATTCAACCTACAATAAAAAATAGGCAGCTTCCATACATATTTTAACATGTCACTCAACGTAGAAACTGTTGAATTACATAAGTATGTATAGAACAGCTATCTAGCACCAAAGAAAAACAGTAGTTTACTTATGATAACTTCTTTCCCCCCTGGTCTCCTGGGAGATGGGAGCCAAACATAGAGTTATGTCTATGGAGCCAAATGACTTAGTTTGTTTCGCCCTCTCGACGAATCGTCTGCATCAATCGCGACCTTCGGCCATTTTCTCACGCTCTCGGCTGTTCACCTCTGCCCTTTCGAGATCTCTCATGACACCATCCATCTTAATGCAGGTCTTCCTCTTCGCCTTCTACTACCCGCCTCTGTTTTCCCTGCTCTCCGTATCAATCTCTCCTTACTCATTCCTGTCCATCGCAGTCGTCTCCACTACCTTCATATTCAGGTGTTTCTTCCTTCCAATATTTTCTCTTATTTCCCCTTCCTTTAGTCTCGTTCACAGCTATAAACAGAACACCCGTTAGTACAACAAGACAACTGAGCCGTTATCAGTTGACACATGATACAACGATTCATGCACATGCCAGTGATATCCTTGCTATTGATTGGCAAGAACCAACTGTGGACGCAGCATACGGCACAGAGGCTTCTTCATATATCACACCAGCATCTACTAAATAACTTCAGTGATTGAGAGTAGTAAATGTTCAATTGGTTAAAATACATGTTTCACTAATGTGACTGTTAAGTTACTATAATAATACACTCGTTGTCTGATGGATGAGCACTTCTGTTAAGATTATGTTCCCTTTAACAAGATTAACTTTGTCATTGCGTGTCGGGATGATGGCGTGTTGATGTGTGCAATAATCTTGGTTTGTCATCTGATATCATATGTCTTCATCTTCACTATATGGTATGCCCTGATAATTTGCCTTGTCAGGGCAGACAGGTGGTATATTTCTACTGCAATGACATGGCCATTGAAATGTTCATCAGCAGCTGCTTGTGTAAACACTGCATTCTCCAGCTGCACATGTTCATGCTGATACTTAACTAAACAATTTTTGTACAATTGAGGAATCGCACCTTTGAAAAGAAATGTTTCCTTGCCTGCATCTTCGAGTTCTAATAAAATAATAACTGTAATAAAGCTTTTTTAAATTTAGCCTTTTTAACACCCTCCTTTACGTTTCTGGTAACCACCTCAACTGTATTGCTTCTGTTTGCCTTATATAGTACATGACGATGCGGAAATAAATATATTTACTTACTTCGAGTTCTAATAAAATAATAACTGTAATAAAGCTTTTTTTAAATTTAGCCTTTTTAACACCCTCCTTTACGTTTCTGGTAACCACCTCAACTGTATTGCTTCTGTTTGCCTTATATAGTACATGACGATGCGGAAATAAATATATTTACTTACTTCGAGTTCTAATAAAATAATAACTGTAATAAAGCTTTTTTTTAAGTTTAGCCTTTTTAACACCCTCCTTGACTTTTCTGGTAACCACCTCAACTGTATTGCTTCTGTTTGCCTTATATAGTACATGACGATGCGGAAATAAATATATTTACTTACTTACATATGTTAGACAAATATTTGTAAAATGCTATGTTCACTCTATAAACAGTATTACCCTATGTGTCATACCAGTCGAAACAACTGTTTCTGCCGTACAATGAGATGCTGGCCAATGGTTCATGCCTGCTCCCTGGCAGCTAGCTGACTTATCGCTCTTGTTTATATGGGAGATGATTAGTAGTGTAACTCTGTGGTCGTTTCACTTTAAATATTCTCCCAAACCAATGTTCTCTGCATCATGTGTCCCCAACCCATATACACAAGCTGGTTTCCATTTAGCTGTTTCTTCAACTTTTTGTCTGTATGATCGACTACCAAATTACGGAAACGCCCTTGCTCAGTGCTGCCACCTGCTGGACATTTTAACAAAATACAAACGATTATTTGTGTACGGGGGCGATGGAGTAAACACCAATTTACGTCAATGTAATATGTGTTATCGTCATGTTAGTTAGAGAGGAAATGCAATACATAGTTTAATAATTTTAGGTTTATGTAATCAGGTTGTTTGAAAACCGTGCACTACACAGGCAAACTAGACAAATAAAAGTGCTTGGTAAACGCAGTGGTAATGACTACTGCTATGTATGTTTTTATCTTAGCTTTAGCAAAACATAGAAAAATCATGTCCCATTTTAAATATCTGCATAGGCAAAACAGGTCAGTTGTTGATGTACAAAGTGGCATATTTCAGTCAGCCAGTGAACCAGTTGTATCGCTCAAGCAACGAAATGTGTTTTTTCATTAACTGCACGTAAGAATGACAGAATGTATATGACATATCTGCTGCCCGAATTCCACACCATGTTACGTTAATACATGTATGTACAGAAACTTGTATGTACACACGCAGTTGTTATGAAGCCGTCAAAAGATGTTGGATGACGAACAACGCCAACCGGAGACGAGTGGCCGACATATCGCAAGAATTAACCCTCCACAGTCCATTGACCTGACACAGATCAGAGAGGACATTCAACCGTTGACAGCTTATTCGCAGTGTTGAAGAAACACAACGTGGGGGATGCCAACATCGTGGTCCGCCGATGTGTCTTCAATTCATCAAGCCAAAAAGAAGAAGAAGAATTTAACACGTATTTGGCTGCTCGGTGCAACTTTGGTAACCTGCAAGACGAACTCATAAAAGACAGGCTAATACTTGGCATTCACAGTGAGGAAACAAGAAAGAAGCTGCTTTCGACAGACGGTCTAACCTTGGAAACTGCAATTCCGTTATGCAGGAGTGAGGAGACAGCATGCATGACCCTACACAGAAGTGAGGAGACAGCATGCATGACCCTACACAGAAGTGAGGAGACAGCATGCATGACCCTACACAGAAGTGAGAAGCCAGCATGCATGACCCTACACAGAAGTGAGGAGACAGCATGCATGACCCTACACAGAAGTGAGGATACAGCATGCATGACCCTACACAGAAGTGAGGAGACAGCATGCATGACCCTACACAGAAGTGAGGAGACAGCATGCATGACCCTACACAGAAGTGAGGAGACAGCATGCATGACCCTACACAGAAGTGAGGAGACAGCATTCATGACCCTACACAGAAGTGAGGATAGAGCATGCATGACCCTACACAGAAGTGAGGAGACAGCATGCATGACCCTACACAGAAGTGAGGAGACAGCATTCATGACCCTACACAGAAGTGAGGAGACAGCATGCATGACCCTACACAGAAGTGAGGAGACAGCATGCATGACCCTACACAGAAGTGAGGAGACAGCATGCATGACCCTACACAGAAGTGAGGAGACAGCATGCTTGACCTTACACAGAAGTGAGGATACAGCATGCATAACCCTACACAGAAGTGAGGAGACAGCATGCATGACTCTACACAGAAGTGAGGATACAGCATGCATGACCCTACACAGAAGTGAGGAGCCAGCATGCATGACCCTACACAGAAGTGAGGAGACAGCATGCATGACCCTACACAGAAGTGAGGAGACAGCATGCATGACCCTACACAGGAGTGAGGAGACAGCATGCATGACCCTACACAGGAGTGAGGAGACAGTATGCATGACCCTACACAGAAGTGAAGAGACAGCATGCATGACCCTAAACAGAAGTGAGAAGCCAGCATGCATGACCCTACACAGAAGTGAGGAGACAGCATGCATGACCCTACACAGGAGTGAGGAGCCAGCATGCATGACCCTACACAGAAGTGAGGAGACAGCATGCATGACCCTACACAGCTTTCTGAAACAAGATGACGAAACTCACAGTGATGATGTCCAAGCAATCTCAACGGGTTACAGGAAAAAACAACCAGACCGTGTGTACATAATGAAATGCAAGTTTTGTGGATTATAGCACGTCATGAAAAAAGAAGAGTGTCCAACTTTCAGGAAGCAGTGCAAGAAGGTGAATCATTGTGCGGTTGTGCGTAAGCTACGGGCGACACACCAGACAGACAGGCAGCGACCATGAATCGGTGGAGCAGGTAACAATTGGGAAGTTCACAGGCTGGACAGAACTAACATCTACGTGACAATGAGGATGGTGAACTTAGATGAATCGGTGAAGTTCTACTTTGACACAGGATCAGCTGTGAATGTCATATCTCGAGCATTTGTACCAAAAGGTACAGATGTCATGCTGACAGATACAGCGCTGAAATCATGGACAGGTGTCAAGATCAAGTCGGTGGGAGTCGCCAAAGTGATAATGCGTAACGTATCCAATGAGGAGAAGTGCAATGTGAAGGTCGCGATTGTCGAAGAAAACGTAACTGCGATATTGGGGCTACGAGGAAGTGAAGTGATCAAGTTCATCACAGTCAATGAATCAAACGTTATGAATGCGAGTGAGGTCGACCTACTAGAGTCGTGTAGTATACCACAGACATTGTGAAACAGTTCCATTCTGTATTTTGTAAGTTCTGTATTCCACTATTAGGTTTGCACCTTGCCAGGAGTGCAACATTTCGAAATAGACTTATAAGTGCTGCCTTCGGTGAGTCATTGAGAAAGTGTAGCAACCAACGGCACGGGAGAGTAACCTAGCGACAGCAATGTAGTCAAATGGAAAACTCAGGGTATGCATACAACCACAACAGTTGAACAAGGCTCTAAAGAAGGAGCGCTGCTTGATGCCCGCTATAGATGACATCTTGCCGATGTTACAGGGGGCTAAAGTGTTCACAGTTGCAGATCTTAAATCGGGCTATTGATACTTGAGGCTAGACAAAGACTCGGCTCTACAGACAACTTTCAGCACTCCTTTCGGACGCTATAGATGGTTACGTCTTCCGTTTGGCTTCAACGTATCTGCTGAAATGTTCCAACGAAATCTTCATCAAGCTCTTGCCGGACTGGATGGAGTCACGTGTGTAGCTGATGACATAGCGGTGATATGATGTGGAGACACCAAAATGAGTGCCGTACGACAGCACGACAGTAGTAGGTGACTAGTTCTCAATCCTCAATTCCTAGTCACCTACTACTCACGACTTACAGCCCTACTACAAATATGTAAACAGTTGGGATCAACTCAACAAGGAGAAGATGCAGTTGGAAATTCCTAGGACATGTGGTGACATAGGAGGGTCTACGTCCAGATCCGGAGAAGGTTCGATGCGTGCAACAAATGACTGAACCAGCAGATGTGTGTGAATTGAGGACATTCCCTGGATTCATAAAATACCTGGAAGTTTTTCCCAAATCTCTCTGACATCACAGAGCCGAGGAGACAACTGACCAAGCAGGGAGCAGACTAGCAATGAGGAGATTCCCAGCGAGAAGCATTCCTATCTGCTAAAGCGATGGTGATGACGGAGCCAATACTCCGATACTACAGACCTGAGGTGGAACTGACAATGCATTGTGACACTAGCGACAAGGGTTTGGGTGCAGCCCTACTGCAAGACGGTCAACCACTCGCATACAGCAGGCGCACCTTCACTGAGAGTGGTCTGGTATCGCCAATACATATTTGGAAGGCAAACTGCTGTACACTCAGCAAGCCACTTGAGCGCATCATGACCAAACCCCTGAAGGAAAACGCATGCAAAACACGCGTATGAAACTGCAGCAGTATGATGTCACAGTTGTGCACAAGTCGAGAGAGGACCAATACCTGCCGACAGTCTGAATGTGGTGAATGCGGTGGGGCACAGCCAAATAGGGGAACAGTGGCAAATGGAGCTGGTGAGACAAACCGCAGTGGATGAGAGCCTACAGACCATGAAGAGAGTAATTTTGGCTGGTTGGCCAGATAAGAGAAGCATGGTGCCAGACGTAACCATGCCGTACTATCAATTCCGAGACGAACTGGCCGTATAAGATGGGACTATCTACAGAGGTGAACGAGTAGTCATTCCCACATCGACGAGGCTAGCCATGAGGCAAGGGTTCCACTGTTCACACTTGTGAGTACAGTCATGTCTACGCAGAGCCAGGGACTGTGTATACTGGCCGGGAATGAAATCAGAACTAGAGGACTACATACCCAAATGTGAAATATGTCAACGACATGGGAAGAAACATTGGCAAGTAATTGCAAGAGACACCTTTCAGTGTAAAGAGATCGAATACCTGATGACTGTGGACCACTTTAGCAACTTCTTCGAAATCAACAAGCTGCTGAAAACCGACACAAAGACAGTGATTGGGAAGCCTAAGAAATACATGAGCTGATATGGTCAGCCACAAGCGCTAGTATCAGACAACGGATTCACATCAACAGAGTTCATGAAGTCTGCAGACGAGTGGAACTTTGAGCATAGAACATCCCGTCCACGCCACGAGCAAGCAAATGGCAAAGCGTAGGCAGCAGTGAACATTGCAAAGACACTCATGGCCAAAGCAGACGATGACCAGACAGACACGTACAAAGCACTATTGGCACACAGGAACACTGTTCAAGATGGCATGACTACCAGTCCAGCGCAGAGATTCCTAGGCCAAAGAACTCGCACAAATCTGCCTTTCAACAACAAATTACTGGACCCAGATGTGCACAACATGCGAAACAGAGATGAGTTGTTCAGACAGAAATAACAATGAAAGGAAAGTATGAGAGCGGCCAAAGACATGGAAGCATTAATCAGTGGTGGCACAGTACGAATGTGACCAGTTACGCTAAGCAGAAAGGTGTGGGAGAAGGTTAAGATAATCCAGAGACTTGATGAAAGATCATACCTGATAGACAATGGCTGGCGACCACTGAGACGAAGCCGTGTAGACCTGATGAGAGTCCCAAGGAATACACCGGAATACCAGCAATGGAGAGACGAACAGCAAACCAGATAGAAAGACACCGCTGTCCTGACCAACTTACAGCTGACGAGGACCAAAGACACGGTGTGATGGGGGACAGCATCAAGCAAACCACTCCTTGGTACTCCACGTGTCAGACATAGAGCCCGTGGGGAACACCAGCGGACAGGACCAAGGAGCACCGACCACAACAGCCTAATCAGGAAGGGAGTCACGACAACCCGCCTACTTGAAGGACTATGTGTGACAGTGTGTGACAATGCGTAGCATTGATGCGAACTATGCATAACAATGTTTAATTGCAAGTGACTTTTTATATATTAAATAAAAGTGAAGTTTTGATATTGCAGTGTTATGTTTGACATTTTGAGGGAAAGGACGCTACGGTTATATATGTCTTGTCTAACAGGCGGCGCCACTGACCCGCTGATGCGCTGATACGGCGAGTGGCCAGTCTAGTGTGAATCTAGCGTTGACTGACATGGCGAACATGTAATAACAGTAAAGTGTATTCCTCTGAAATTTCGTACATTTATTGACAAATGAAACACACCGGCTGCCTCAGCACGGAATTTAGGAGTTACCGTTGACAACAATTTAATTTTTAAGCAGCATATTTCCCAAACGCTGCATATAACACATTCGTGACCTTCGCCATATTCGCCGGTATATGTATCTTTCTGTTGCCAAGACTATTGCAACTGCTCTTGTTAGCAGTAAACTTGACTATTGTAATTCCCTTTTTCAAAATATTGCACTAAAGGACACCATGAAACATCAACGTGTGCAAATTTTTTGACAAGGGTAGTTACCCTGTCTCCTCGTTTCTCACACTCGGTGTCACTTCTTAAATCACTGCATTGACTCCCTGTCCGATATCGCATTATTTTTAAGATCTGCACACTTACCTATCAAATGCTTACATCCAAACAACCAGTATAGCTACACTCACTGCTCACAGCAACACAACCCCGACAGCTTCGATTATTTAGTTTTAATCCGCTTTTCGTTCCCAGTGTTAAGACAAAGGTGGAACTTACTCCCTATTGGCACTTTGGCAGCAGGAAATATAATACAATTTCGCTGTTAACTAAAAACGTACCTGTTTAAACACGATTATCGTCCACAGCTCCTCAGCGGACCGATCCAACTGTTTACGACTAGAATTGGTAATCGACCAACCATTCTGTGTCCAATATCCTACTTACGATATTGGCCATTTTTAAAAAGAAAATATATATGAATTTGATAACACATGACATGACACCAAAAACGGAGTGTCGCGTCGAAATATCGGTAAACCGTCTCCCGCACAGAGCTAAACGAGTCATCTCTCTCGCATGCTAATAAGTAGGCTAAGGCGCAAGTAGTAGTTTTTCTTCTGTTAAATAATTGAGGTCGTTTCACCAGCATTACGCATGTCTGATTTCCACTTGGTAATTATATATGAAAAGTTGCTCACATATTTCAAAATGGATTTGGCAGCAAGATTCATTACTGAAATTACTAAGGTAATGTCGTTTTTTACTGGCGCGCGCGACTATACATAAAGAGTGCAAAAAGCGATGTAACTATAATAAAAAACAATGAACACTTTGTAAATGTGTAATGTGATGCAATAATTGGATCGAACAGCTCGAACTAATTTACCTCAACATTCTATGTTCGCCAGCAACAGTACCCAGGACGACAGGCGCTGAACCGCCGCAGCTTCACGGCGTATTGGTACCTATAATAGCTACACAGACATAGCAATGGTGTATGTGTCTTGTTTCATCACAGCTCACGCTAATGGATAAGTAGCTGCAACAAAATAAAACAGTAGCACAGTCACTTTGACTTCTCAAATATAAAATTGTGTTGAAGTACACGGGACACAGCACAGCAAGTTCCAAGTGTATTAAATACATGTTAGTCACGCCACATAGGAAAGGATAGGCAAGCGGCCCGAACAACTATCGACCAGTATCAAGGCTTAGCATCATCAGCAAGGTGATGGAAATATATTACAACCATTGTACGTTGGCTCTCTGTCTGTTTCATAAACTTCTATATAATGTTCCTCCAGCAATAAGCGATGCGAACATCAATGCGGTCGACACCGCATTACTATTAACTGTATGTATGCAAATGTATGTTGCTATTGTGATTTCAAGACCTATCAAATATAGAACAGTGTATCAACTCAATCAGTATATTGCAATGACTGTGTTAATTCCGTTTATCTGACACCAGGCAGTTTCACGAGTGCTGCGCGTGCTCCCCCCCCCCCCCGTCCACGTCGCCTTTCCCCGGTCACTCTACATCGTCTGAATATGTCTCTTTGCCCTTAAATCGCCGTCTCGTCCCCGACATCACGCGATGATCTCAAAACATCGATGTACAACTCTACACAAAATGGTTTCATTTGATTCGTTTATCTGGAAAAACTCGCTAATCCGGACACATGCACTGGAAATAAAAGTGTCCGGATAAATGAGGTTCCACTGTATGCTGAACGGAAATTTAAATGAACACATTCCTAAACATTCGTTTTAACCAGTGGCGTATCTTGCAAAAAAATGAGACCAAATGGGGGGACAGGCATAATCAGCCATTAGTTTACCATGCTAACTTGTAGTGGCGCAACAGATGTTATGTGGACAAAATTAAAAAGTTAACCCAGAGGGGACCTGGTCCCAACGCTCCCCCAAATACGCAACCTACTCACTAGGTGGCGTGCCAATTCTTCTTAGCTACAGTAGTTATTTGTAGCGACTATATGCGGTCATTTTTAAGTTGAAACTGAGAAACTGGTCAAGGATGAGCATCTATCCACAATGAGCCATAACAGTTTATAAGTGTTTGAGAAAGTTGAACACACACACACACGCACGCACGCACGCACGCACGCACGCACGCACGCACGCACGCACGCACGCACGCACGCACGCACGCACGCACACACACACACACACACACATACACACATATATATATATATATATATATATATATATATATATATATATATATATATATATATATATATATATATATATATATATATATATATATATATATATATATATATATATATATATATATATATATATATATATATATATATATATATATATATATATATATATATATATATATATATATATACACACACACACACACACCGCACACACAATTATATATATATTCACATGATCACATAGAACAGTAACTAATTTGGTGGAACGTATTTGGATATCTCTCTTTGTTTCTTCACGAGAACTTATACAGTCTCTATTTTACGCTGTATTTTTTTATTCTTTCCTGGCATGTCATTGTATGTCATTGTATGTCATTGTATGCTGTAATTCTTGCCTGTCGTTGTACGCTGTATTTTCTTGTTTGTCATCATACGCTGTATGTTCTTGTATGTATGTATGTATGTATGTATGTATGCTTGCATGCCGTCCTCAACAACAGTCTGTGTATGCTTATGCTCAACATAGTTGAATGAACGTTAAGGTCTGGGGTTACCTCCATAGTCAATACCACTCGCCTCAATCTAGTCAGAATAACGAGACGGGGGAAACACGAATGTGTAATTATCGCTGTTGTATGTACCAAACAGTTCAGTCGGCATGAGCGCACGAACCATACGTTAGCTTTCTGGGTACAGTATATGTCGTCTGCGAACATCAAATATTTGCACTCTGCCTAATATGAGAATCTTTGTTCTTCCATTAGAAGATATTAACCCTCACATCTACTTCAACACGCAAGCCACAACAAACAGTGCCCGGAATTTGATACCATACCAAGGTTACACAGAAATACACGAGTCCACAGCATGGTCACGCGACTGTCAGGATGTCACTCGACTGCTATCGTGTCAATCTTGTAAGGAGGTTCTTGTTTCCACGACACGGCTCCATTTCGCTCCTTTAAAGATTTCAAGAATATTTCCAGACCAAAGTGCCAAGACCAACATTTGCAACCCAGCGATCGTGTGACTAGTGCTATTTTAATTTAATAACTTTATATGTAGAAATACAATTATATTGTTCATACACATTATATTTATGAAATGTATTATTTATGCACAATCTATTCTCTACATGTTTTGTCGCTAAAACATAATAATCTCATTTGAGAGAGAGAGAGAGAGAGAGAGAGAGAGAGAGAGAGAGAGAGAGAGAGAGAGAGAGAGAGCGGGGGTGGGAAGGGGGACATACAGACAGGCAGGCAGGCAGACATGCAGACAGGCAGGCAGGCAGGCAGGCAGGCAGGCAGGTAGGCAAGCAGGCAGGTGGTGGGTCTAAGGGAGGATGTTTTAGATTTACGGCTTTGTATTAGTTATAGGGATTTTGGTGTCAAGGTTTGGTACTAGGGATTAGCTGTTCATTGTTAGGGTTTAGTCTCTACCCGGAAAGACTTGTCATGGAGACACGGTGGCCAATGATGAGGGAAAGCGGTTTGGCCTCCTGAACAAGATGTCACCATATTTGAACCCAACCCTATGAGCATGGTGAAATCCAAGATGGAATGCGTATCATGTGTTTAGATGGCAGCCTCTGAAACATCACCTGAAAAAGGTGATGCCATCCAGAGGAGAGCTTTAACAAGCATAGCTTTGCCAGAGGCTTCTCTGAGCAAGAATGCCATCCAACTACCAGCGCAAAGAAGACATGTTGGTGCACTCGACTTGTTCCACCGGCTATAATACTAGGGAGTAGTGCGAAGAGCCACGAGGGCATCAACAGTTCACCACACAGATGTTCCACCGACTATAATACTAGGGAGTAGTGCGAAGAGCCACCAGGGCATCAACAGTTCACCACACAGATGTTCCACCGGCTATAATACTAGGGAGTAGTGCGAAGAGCCACCAGGGCATCAACAGTTCACCACACAGATGTTCCACCGACTATAATACTAGGGAGTAGTGCGAAGAGCCACCAGGGCATCAACAGTTCACCACACAGATGTTCCACCGACTATAATACTATGGAGTAGTGCGAAGAGCCACCAGGGCATCAACAGTTCACCACACAGATGTTCCACCGACTATAATACTAGGGAGTAGTGCGAAGAGCCACCAGGGCATCAACAGTTCACCACAGAGATGCTGTGGCAATTCCATCTTCAAACACCACTAGCCATAAGGGGTCATACCTACTATACGGACCACACCTGGAACAAACTCCCAGAGGAAATAGTTGCAATCAGGGACATATACCATTTTAATAAGAAAGTCAACGCCTTCCTTGATGCCTGGTGTCAGCACCTACCCCCTAAGTAGAGAGGGACAGCTGCTAAGTCAACGCCTTCCTTGACGCCTGGTGTCAGCACCTACCCCCTAAGTAGAGAGGGACAGCTGCTAAGTCAACGCCTTCCTTGACGCCTGGTGTCAGCACCTACCCCCTAAGTAGAGAGGGACAGCTGCTAAGTCAACGCCTTCCTTGACGCCTGGTGTCAGCACCTACCCCCTAAGTAGAGAGGGACAGCTGCTAAGTCAACGCCTTCCTTGACGCCTGGTGTCAGCACCTACCCCCTAAGTAGAGAGGGACAGCTGCTAAGTCAACGCCTTCCTTGACGCCTGGTGGCAGCACCTACCCCCAAGTAGAGAGGGACAGCTGCTAAGTCAACGCCTTCCTTGACGCCTGGTGTCAGCACCTACCCCCTAAGTAGAGAGGGACAGCTGCTAAGTCAACGCCTTCCTTGACGCCTGGTGTCAGCACCTACCCCCTAAGTAGAGAGGGACAGCTGCTAAGTCAACGCCTTCCTTGACGCCTGGTGTCAGCACCTACCCCCTAAGTAGAGAGGGACAGCTGCTAAGCAAATGAAGAAACCCACAATGAAAAAACAAACAATATTAGCCAAACCAAATAGGTACACAATGTATGTTTCTTTTCTCCATGGGAAAGCCAACAGGTGCGTGGTGTGTCCTAATCTTATTGTAATCCTTACACATAACCCTATGACACGGGACTGTCCGACAGAGGGAGACACTAGATCGCAATATGTCAACTAAAATGTAATCATTTTTATTTAATATATAATTAGATTGACACCACACAAAGTGCATGTGCCATATGTACAGTGAAGCCACCGGCTTATTAATAATCCACTATTTGTAATATAGGTGTAAGATATCTGTCAATTCCGGTTTGGAACATATGTACGGCCTACACTGTTTGCAGTTTGACTTGTCAGATAATGTGTTCTTCTTACCATGTGGACACAAAGCTTGCATGCAATATTCTAAGAAATGTCATAGCTATGCATTGTAGTGAGCCCATTGTGGCATTTCTATGTGTCACAAGATATTATATGCATCATGTTTGATCACAGACATACTGACGTGCTGTTGTACTCAGTCAATGAACAAACACATAATATCCGGAGCAGCGAACAAAGATGACGTAATAACCTGAGACTGTGAGCCGACTTCATTTAACACAACTGGAGCTCCCGGAGGTAAATCAAGTCTGCTCTGTGTTTTTTGTGCAAAGTGTTTCTAATCATTTCTACCATTTAGTTATTGCTGATGGCAGGAAACCTGTTTGTAGCAACCTGGCAACAATTCACTTTTGTGGCAGAGAAATTCGGTCGGAATTCGATTTCAAGATTTAGGGTAAAGTCGCCTATATTGAACCCCCTAAGGAAAACATGGTATAACTTAATAACAGAGAGAACTTTTAAATACCCTTCATACTAGTTATTCAATACGCCTGAGGCTACATATATATATATTTATAGCTACATAGAGAAAATTAGAAAAGTAAACAAATTCAATTGGTCAAATTTAGGACACTGTGTTTCTAATTTGGACCACTGCTATTCTTATATTTGACCACCACAAATTCATATACAAAAACAACAAATTGTTTTAAAATGCTAATTGTATGCATGTTATATATTCTTTGATAGACTAATATCAAACTTTATGAAGCGACTGCTAATTGTATAAAAAAAAATGTGCAATAAAAATTTTTTTAGAAAGGAAAATGTGCAGACGTTTTAAAATTAACCAAAACAACCACTGTTGATACTGAAGCTAAAATTTATGCTAAAACAGTAAACATTGTCACGATCATAGTTTAGGTACTACATATGTCACAGCAGGTGCCAGAGCCAGACCGAACTAGTTGTTGCTGTTCTTTCCTTTTCTTTTATTTGTCTCCTTCACGCCTTATTTACGCGCGACTGATTTCGTCTGCTCCAGTTTCTGTGCCGTGGACGTTTTACCTGTTTTTGTAGCGGCGTCTGTTAACTTCTGTGTGCAAGGCCTGGTCGTGATCTCAACGGAGGTATTACTTGACCGATTTCCACTGTTTTTTCTTTGTGGAACCGGAGATGTTATTTTCAAAGACTCCGGTTGTCTCGTTGGAGAGTCTACTTCAATTCTACGACTATATTCTTGGTTGTCTCGTTGGAGAGTCTGGTTCAATTCCACGACTATATTCTTGGTTGTCTCGTTGGAGAATATGGTTCAATTCCACGACTATATTCTTGGTTGTCTCGTTGGAGAATATGGTTCAATTCCACGACTATGTTCTTGGTTGTCTCGTTGGAGAGTCTGGTTCAATTCCACGACTATATCCTTGGCTGACTAGAAGATCCCAATGTCCCACATCATCGCCGGTTCTCGTAAACTGGACATGCACAATTCCTTTGGAGGAGCAGTGCTAATCTCCGTACTGGTTGATAACAATTCTGTCTTTGTTGCAAACAACAATAGTCTTTTCTATATTGTTTGTAGCAGCTACCACGTCTATCTATTTCACCGGGCATTGATGTGGTCATTGTCATGTGTGCAAGTCTATCTTCGATGTTTCGGAAGAGGGGGGCATTCCTGGGCTGGTCAGCGTTGATTATGCTGGCACTGTGGTTGTAGTGGCCTATGTTCTCAAAAAATGACTCGATTACTCGTGCACGCAACTTGTGGCTCTGTGTTCTCTCGAACAGTCTGAAAATGCCATATCATATTCTCCCATGTTGGTCTCTGTCAGGTTTCTGAAGCTCTCGATCGTTAGATGCGATAATACATCTGAAGAAACATCTCCCGTTTCCTTCAACTCGTACAGGATGTAGGCCGTGAGTCTGTGACTGGCTGCGGGTTGATTGAAGAGATTCACGATGTTCACCAGGGTAGTGTGGGCAGGTATATCGGTTGTGTGCGGTGGGTAGTGTGGGCAGGTGTATCGGTTGTGTGCGGTGGGTAGTGTGGGCAGGTATATCGGTTGTGTGTGGTGGGTAGTGTAGGCAGGTGCATCGGTTGTGTGCGGTGGGTAGTGTGGGCAGGTATATCGGTTGTGTGTGGTGGGTAGTATGGGCAGGTATATCGGTTGTGTGCGGTGGGTAGTATGGGCAGGTGCATCGGTTGTGTGTGGTGGGTAGTGTGGGCAGGTATATCGGTTGTGTGAGGTGGGTCGTGTGGACAGGTATATCGGTTGTGTGCGGTGGATAGTGTGGGCAGGTATATCGGTTGTGTGTGGTGGGTAGTGTGGGCAGGTATATCGGTTGTGTGTGGTGGGTAGTGTGGGCAGGTGTATCGGTTGTGTGCGGTGGGTAGTGTGGGCAGGTATATCGGTTGTGTGTGGTGGGTAGTGTGGGCAGGTGTATCGGTTGTGTGCGGTGGGTAGTGTGGGCAGGTATATCGGTTGTGTGTGGTGGGTAGTGTGGGCAGGTGTATCGGTTGTGTGCGGTGGGTAGTGTGGGCAGGTATATCGGTTGTGTGTGGTGGGTAGTGTGGGCAGGTGTATCGGTTGTGTGCGGTGGGTAGTATGGGCAGGTATATCGGTTGTGTGCGGTGGGTAGTATGGGCAGGTGCATCGGTTGTGTGTGGTGGGTAGTGTGGGCAGGTATATCGGTTGTGTGAGGTGGGTCGTGTGGACAGGTATATCGGTTGTGTGCGGTGGATAGTGTGGGCAGGTATATCGGTTGTGTGTGGTGGGTAGTGTGGGCAGGTATATCGGTTGTGTGTGGTGGGTAGTGTGGGCAGGTGTATCGGTTGTGTGCGGTGGGTAGTGTGGGCAGGTATATCGGTTGTGTGTGGTGGGTAGTGTGGGCAGGTGTATCGGTTGTGTGCGGTGGGTAGTGTGGGCAGGTATATCGGTTGTGTGTGGTGGGTAGTGTGGGCAGGTGTATCGGTTGTGTGCGGTGGGTAGTGTGGGCAGGTATATCGGCGATCTTCTCGGTTTCCAGTATGACATTGACAAAATCGTTTCGACGTTTTCTCGCACAAGCTCTTTCATGGGATAGTTGGCCATTAAGAGCCGCCAATTTCCTTCCGCAGTATCGGGAATGCGAACCGTGGCTGCAGATTTGTTCGTTTTGCAAGCGAGAGCGCACGTTTATGGCAGTGTTGTCATTTGATTTCGGCATCAGTTGCTCTTTTGGTTTCGGCTTTTGCGGCTCCTTTTTTGACGGCCGTAAGCCATGCACTGCGATCGTCTCCTCCCGGTGCCTCTTGTTGATATCGGCGGCGTGGAGGTGTCGCTTTGTGCAGTCCATATAGCGTGAGTGTGGTCTTCCATTGTTTAGTCTTGCCTGCCATTGCTCGCCGTACAGAACTGCCTTAGGCACTCGGTCTTCGTTCATCCGTACGACGTGGACGGTCCAGATAAGTTATCGGCTTAGAAACATTACCACGATGCTCGGCATATCGGCACTTTGCAGTACTTCATTGTTGGTCACTCGGTCTGACCACCTGATTCCAAGGATGGCTCTAAGTGGCGTAGGCGTATCTGTGACAATCAGATACACCACCGGTGTTCCTATATTGTCCTAGTCCAATACAGGCAGTGACAGCGGGTCCAATACACGCAGTGACAGCGGGTATATCGGTTGTGTGTGGTGGGTAGTCAGGCAGTGACAGCGGGTCCAATACAGACAGTGACAGCGGGTATATCGGTTGTGTGTGGTGGGTAGTCAGGCAGTGACAGCGGGTCCAATACAGACAGTGACAGCGGGTCCAATACAGACAGTGACAGCGGGTCCAATACAGACAGTGACAGCGGGTCCAATACTGCGCACATAAAAAGCCGCCAGCTCACCACATAAAAGTTTTGATCCAATATGCGAGAATTCTTCTTTTGGTAACTACGCCTAATCAGTTGTCAACTAAAACTGTTCAAAGTAACCCAAGCACAGAAAACAGAAAAAAACTTCAATATTTCTTACCTTAAAGCATTTGTGATTATCAAATGTTGGTGGAAGTTGAAGGAATTGACAAGTGTTTCTGCTATCCAATAAAATTCCTTCTCTCATCGGAAATATGAGTTTGATCCTAGGTCCAATATAGGTAGCGAGTCCAATATAGACGACTTTACCCTACGTTCTACTGGAGCTACACTAATTGGCACAGTCCGGCGTCTTTAGTAACTTAGGACATTGTGACAACTAATTAGCAATATATTGTGTCATAGGGCTTGACCTGACAATTGACAATTTTACCGTGGTCAAACTTCTTGTCGGCAATGCCACTAGGAACTACGTGAGGGGCGATTGTGGGCGGTTAAAACGTTGGCCTTACATTCCAGAGAACTCGGGTTCGAATTATCTTGCTGCTGTTTCGAAGCGTTGGTAATTTGGTTCAACCCACCTTGCCATAGTTCACTCAGCTGTATAAATGAGTATCTTGCTACAGTCAGAGGTGGATATGTGAACGAATAGTTTTAGCGCTGTAATTGCATTGTGACTGCTGAATGCTTCCCAGAAAAGTCGTGATGACGTTTGAGTGAACACATCTGCCAGGGGGTGAAGTGTTAAAGTCCTTAAAACGTTTGAGTGAACACATCTGCTAGGGGGTGAAGTGTTAAAGTCCTTAAAACGTTTGAGTGAACACATCTGCCAGGGGGTGAAGTGTTAAAGTCCTTAAAACGTTTGAGTGAACACATCTGCCAGGGGGTGAAGTGTTAAAGTCCTTAAAACGGGACACTTTTGTGTACCTTTTTTAAGTAGAAACTGTCATCTCAATCACTTTGTGCTACATACAACAGAATGGTGAGTTATTACTTTTTTTTGCAGTATATACTTGAAAAAGTGAAGACTTGAAGTAATCATGACATAGCATCGTGTCCCAGCACCAACGTCTCTCGGGTACATAAAACGCACAGTCATGACAGTAATGACAGTCATGACAGTAATGGCATTAATTGTGTGAACGGGCCCTAGATTCAAAACTCTACACTAGTGTACTGAACGTCCTACACTTGTTTCTCGCGCTAGGTGGCCCGGCTTCTCATCGGGTGGCTTTGGCTTCTCGTGTCGACTTGCCAGCCTTTTCACATTAGGTGGCCGGACAAGCTGACATGAGCATTCAGTGATGAAACAAGAGAGGCGGGGACTGACTGGGAAGATTAGGTGGTGAAGCAAGAGAGGCGGTGATTTAGTGGGACAATTCAGTGACGTAGCAGGACAGGTGGTGACTTGGTGGTAAGATTCAGTGACGAAGCAGAAGAGGCGGTGACTCAATGGGTGGATTCAGTGACGAAGCATAGGTGGGATGACTTAGTGGGAGGATTCAGTGATGAAGCAGGGGAGCCGGTGATTTAGTGGGAGAATTCGGTGACAAAGCAGAGGAGGCGGTGACTTAGTAGGAAGATTCAGTGATGAAGCAGGAAATGCGGTGACTTAGTGGGAGGATTCGGTGACGAAGCAGGGGAGGCGGTGACTTAGTGGGAGGATTCGGTGACGAAGCGGGGAGGCGGTGACTTAGTGGAAGGATTCGGTGACGAAGCAGGGGAGGCGGTGACTTAGTGGGAGGATTTGGTGACGAAGCAGGGGAGGCAGTGACTTAGTGGGAGGATTCGGTGACGAAGCAGGGGAGCTGGCGACTTAGTGGTGAGATTCGTTGACGAAGCAGGGGAGGCAGTGACTTAGTGGTGAGATTCGGTGACGAAGCAGGGGAGGCAGTGACTTACTGGGAGAATTTGGTTGACGAAGCAGGGGAGGCGGTGACTTAGTGGGAGGATTCGGTGACGAAGCAGGGGAGGCGGCGACTTAGTTGGAGGAGATGGTGATAAATACCAGTCATTGTCCCAGATCTCAGAGCTGTAGCAATGAGTGACTCACAGCAGACACTTTTTGGCAACTTGTGATCGCATAATCGTTGTGCATTGGTTGAATCCTTGCTAGAGAGTTTGAGGTAGCTAGACAATTCACCGCTGCTAGAGAGTGTGAGGTAGCTAGACAATTCACCGCTGCTAGCGGGCAATGTATGCAGTGTCACTAAACGAGGCCATCTCTTTATTATTCAACTGTACCAAATCTACCCAGTCGTTCCGGTTAAGTTGTCGGCTGGCATGCAAAGTCTCTGTTCACCTGGTGTGACTTTCAGCACAGGCTTCCACAACGCACCCCGAGGACGAAGCCTTCATTCGCTCCTAGTTGAATATTCAAGTCTACCTGAGAGTGTTTTTACATACCTACATAACTGCATATGTAATTGCCTGCACAAAGTATTCCCATCTACATATATACATATATACACGTATGCTTGCTTGCATACGTACATACATGCATACATAGTACATACATACATACATACATTCATACATACATGCATACATACATACATACATACATGCATGCGTACACATATATACATACACACACATACATACATGCACACACATACATGCACACACATGCACACACATGCACACACATGCACACATACATATATGCATGCATGCGTGCATACATACATACATACATACATACATACATACATACATACATACATACATACATACATTCATACATACATGCATACATACATACATACATGCATGCGTACACATATATACATACACACACATACATACATGCACACACATACATGCACACACATGCACACACATGCACACATACATATATGCATGCATGCGTGCATACATATATACATACATACATACATACGTACGTACATACGTACGTACGTACGTACGTACATACATACATACGTACGTACGAACCTACGTACAAACATACATACATACATACGTACATACATACATACGTACGTACATATGCATACATACATACATACACACCTACGTACGTACGTACATACATACATACATACATATGTACATACTTACACAACAAAGTTTTTTATAGAATAGTATCTTTGTTGTTGTTTTGATGTTGTTGTTGCTCCATATCTTCTTGAGTTTTGCTATCGCAGATGTTGCCAGGTTTATCCGTGTGCGTATGGAGTCGCCCTCAGAGGAGATGGTCGACCCGAGGTACTTGAATGATTTTACTTCTTCGAGGCATTCTACATTCATTAATATAGTAGTTCTTGGCGCTATTCTGCTGTTGACCGTGATATTGCTCTTTTCTGTACTTATTTCCATTCCGTAAGCACGCGCTCTCCTTTCCAGTGTTGTAAGTTCTTGTAGCTCCTCCTCTGTTCCAGCGATTAGGTCAATGTCTTCTCTCTTCCGTTTATCGATATCGTGCCATTGAAGTTGTGTAGAGCTTCTTGCATGATATTTTCGAGGTATAATTTCAACAGCACTGGCGACAAAAGGCATCCCTGGCGTACTCCGACCGATGTTCGAAATGATTGTCCAACTTCTCCTTCGTGTAACACTACACTCGTTGACGGTCCACACAGCGATTCGAGTAGTGTCACTAGTCCTTCGTCAATTATATATCGTCGCATTACTCGCCATGAAGTCGATGAAATTGTGATATAGGTCTTGATGGTGATCAACGTGTTTCTCGGTTAACAGTCTTATTTTGAAGAGTTGTTCGCTTGTGCTTTTCGGCCAGAAGCTTGCGTGTTCTTCGTATAGCAGTTCTTCTGCTTTGCGTTTGAGTCGGTTGAGTATGATTCTTAGCATTATTTTGCTGAGATGGCTGATCAGACGTATAGCTATGTAGTTCTTACAGCAGCGTAAGTTCCCTTTCTTTGGTATCGTTATTATGAGCGATTTTGTCCACTCTTCTGGCCAATCCTTGGTTCCCCAAATCGTTTGGCATATGATCCTGAATGCGTCTATTATTGCCTCCCCACCATGTTTGGTAAGTTCAGCTGGTACAGTATTTTAATTTTGAGGCGGTGTTCCGAGGATGTTGTCATCTGTGTTCAGTTCGTACTTGCAGAATTCTTTGCAGTACTCGGTCCATCTCCCAAGTACTGCCTTTTTTCGGTAAGGAAGGTGCCATTTTTTATGTTTGACGATCGGCTTCACCTTTTCCTTTGGTGAGGGCTGTCAAGATGGAATAAGCCTGTCTGGTGTTGTTTCCCTTCATCTCAGTCTCTATTTCAGTGCGTTTATCAGGTCGTTCTTTGTACTTAAATTTTCAAGTACTTTTTAAGTACTTTCGAATTGTGATCACGTAATAACGAGTCATTGAGTCAGTCAAGTCACCCACTTCCCAATCCTACTGACCAGTGGGTCACTGGGCTTCTGTACAAATCCAGTGATAAAACAATAGGGGGATTTACACCTTGATGCTGGACATCATGTATCAGTTCATTTCTATAGGGGCGCACCTGATAATTTACCTAGATGTAATTAGTACCAGACCTGATTAACACCAGTGCAGGTGCACCAGTGAGCAATCAAGTTGAGCACATTTTAAAGGCAACTTTGAACTTTAACATAAAATGTGTGCTAAAGCTCAATGAGCTATCTTGTCACACTGAGCTATTTTGTCACAATGAGCTATCTTGTCACAATGAGCTATCTTGTCACAATACTCAGAGCACTTTCCTCACAAACAATAATATCCACACATAATTTTACAACCCGTGCTATATGGAGGGTCCTGGATCCTACCAGACCCCCCTAATTTCGAACACTGCCTGGAGCGAGTATACTGTTCGCATAACTTGGTGAATACGAGTTACTCATTAAGAGATACGTGTATCCTGATCGGAAACCATTTCACAAACAACCACTGTCGTCAACGCGTCTAACTCGGATAAAGTTCTGCTAACCTAGATTTCGGAGAATGCGACACGCAATCGCTGCACATGCTCCACAAGATCGTTATCTGATGTCATGACAGATTATCAAATCTTCGCTATCTTGCTGGCAGCGAAGTTGTGTGTAGCAACGTGAACCTTTATTGGGAAATGAACATACTTCCAATGTATTGTACCTGGCTCTTTTATGCAAACTACTGGACCATTGCGATTTAATGACAGTTTTATATACTTGTCAAGAAATTAGCTGGGTGGCGTCTAATGTAATATATGATTATGCATATGCAATTAGCGGAGCTGTCGAAATGTTTTTTTTTCGAGTCCAAGTGGACGTAATTTACATGCCCGTCAAGTCTCAAATCTTTGTTAATATCAAGGAGTCAAATCCCAAGTCGATCGAAATCTGGTTAGGTTTGTATGCAGTGCTATGTACGTACATACACAAGGGAGGGTGAGTAAGTTTGCACGCACGCACGCACGCATTCACGCACGCACTCACTCACTCACTCACGCCCGCCCGCTCGCCCGCCCGCCCGCCCGCCCGCCACTATCACTGTGTGTCACTTAATGACGTGGCATGTTTTAACTGGACTACACACGCGCAAGGATACACGTGCGCATACGACCAGTGGGTTAGTGCAACCACAACACACGAAAATCAAATCTGAAAATGTATGTATAATGTATTTGTGAATGGAGTTAGTTTGTTATAAGATATCTGATTTGTTTTGTATTGAATTGTCAGTTGACACACTACAGCAGCGGATCCAAGGGTCTTAGGGGTCTCAGGACCCCCCAGGCCATGTAGAGGGGTCTTAGACACCCCTGTGTCCGTGGCAAATGTTACGGTAAAGGAACACGAAGGGGAGACCGCCCCGGGGCAAGTCCGCCCCCGGGGCAAGTCCGCCAACCGGCTTTTGTTCCGTGCCTTTGCAGAATTTAGTAATATCGGTCATACGATTAAGTCATATGTTCATCAAACAACATGCAGCGCAGTGTTCGAAATGACCACTGATTCTTGGAGGTCCCCTAAAAATATTGGTCACCCCACCCCGAAAAAAATCTTCTTTTCAGGCACTTTAATGGCTATTAGCGCCTATTTTTGTGAAAAAGACTTGTAGCGACCTGTAGTTATTTTACCAACTTAGGTTGAATGCACTTGTTAATCGCTCTGCATAAGAGCGTCTGCTAAATGACTAAATTGTAAATTGTGCTCTAAATCATTGTTACTGGAGTAATGCGTTACTGGAGTAATGCGCCCCCCCTCCCCGGTACGTAAGTAGAATGACATAATAACTACGACTGACTGAGACCCCCCTGCTAACAAGCCTAGATCCGCTCCTGCATTGACTTTGAACTTCTTACACTAACGCCAGCCCCGGGAAACACAATGATGTCACTCTATAGCTAAAACTAATGATATGATAACTACGTAAAGCTTCTACTATCTCGGGTTTCATCCAGACACATGCAGCTCGTCGAAAACTGACAACACTAGCGACACATCGCCGACGTCCAAGTCCCAAGCCCCTCCACCCATGTTAGAAGCACTGTTGGCGCTCACACCGCGCACAGTTCGGTGCGTCCAACTGGTACGGAGGCCGTCGTAAGAATGGTTGTAAAAATTCTTTAGTGTTTTGAACCTAGGTTCAAAACACTACCATAGTGTTTTCGAAGGTGAGTGCGTTGAACTGACTACACCGGGCATGCCTTGCAACACCGATTTGAAACATTCGGTGTAGACTCTCCCCCAGTAGCGTTCAACACGGCAGTAATTGCTATGCAGCACGATCGCACCTTCTTGCGCAATATGTCCTATCTACAGGATATTGCTGTGTCACTACGCTGAAAACTCACGAATTTCACACTTAGCGAAATTTTTTAAATTTGTCATATGATCGGCGAGAGGATGGAAGTCACGTAAATAATCAACATTGACCCGCAAAATGTTTGCATATCCAGTATTTATAGCCTTACCTGATATAACGACTAGTCAGCTTTTTTCATGATTTGCACAAAATACGTATCTGTTTATTAAATCGACTGCTGGTGTTCCTTAAACTATTGCTCCTACTAAATCAGTTGATGATGGAGTCTTAAGTACAAGTCTACTGACTACTCCCCCGCGGCTGGAAACGTGACTCGCAGCACGTACAACAAAAAACCATACAGTCGCTGCAGTTCCTGAATGAATGGTGTTACGTTACATGGATGATATCAATCAGTCGTGAGTTGAATGGTGTAACCAAAGTTTCTTTGGTTGTGGTGCAAAAAAACAGAAAACATTTAGATAGAGAAGCGTCGGCGTTTAGGTAGAGTAGCGTGGAACAATACGCGCACGTTTTTCGTGAACTCGTGATTGGCTTATATTGAATACACAACCGAGATCATTATCATAGCTGAATACCATGTCTTAAGTTTATTTATGTTCAATGTAACAGAAAAAAAGTTTGTGCCATTTTAGTCCTCAATATGGGCGTGTTCGATAAAACTTCCACCCCTGGGGGTAAGGCATGAATCACCCTCATAACGTTATTAGTTTATTTATTTAATATTACTCACTTTATTGTGTTATTTGTATATTAACCTTAGCATAAAATGGCTGCCTGTAATATTGTAATTAGTGCAATATAAGGATTCAATATTTCCTATGACATTTAGTGTTTTATAATCTTTCACAAGAACCATAGACCGAGATAGCTCGTGCAGCAAGGCTTACATGGGACATCTCGTGTAGCAAGGCTTAAATGGGGTAGCTCATGTAGGAAGGCTTACATGAGATAGCTAGTGCAGCAAGGCTTACATGGGACATCTTCGTCCCAGTGTAGGAAGTTCAAGCCTGCAGTTCGTACTCCTACGTTCAAAAAACTGCGGTGGTGTTTGGAACCTAGGTTCAACACACACTTGTCATGTAATAAATATATCAATATCCGTAGACAAATAACCACCATTTGAGCCAAAGCCTGACTAAAACACATTTGGACATTCAGTGCGTTAGAAGAAATACGGTTGAAAATATGTATGACTATGTTTTATGATAAAAGCGACCAAGTTTTAAACTTGGGCACTGTTGTGTATTGAACCTAGGTTGAAAACATTGTAGATCATAATGTTTTCGAAGGTAAATGTTTTGACCTTACTGCTCTGGGCAAGCCTTGCTACTTTGGTCTGAAGCATTCGGTGTAAACTCTCCCACGGACTGTATAGCGTTCACCTCAGCAGTAATTATGATGAGTCAGCAAGATGTAATGAATGTAGCAGCATCGCATCTTTCTGCGCAACCAGTCTTATCTACTGGACATCGCCATGTCATTACCATTGCGTCCGCGTCGTCACACAGTGTTTATTAAAGGTCCCTCCTCAAATTCAATCTGGTAAAAAATTTAATTTACTGTAATTTATCACTCGCACGGCTTACCTGGAATAGCTCATGTAGCAAGGCTTACACAGGACAACTCGTGTAGCAAGGCTTACCTGGAATAGCTCATGCAGCAAGGCTTACACAGGACAGTTCGTGTAGCAAGGCTTACCTGGAATATCTCATGCAGCAAGGCTTACACAGGACAGCTCGTGTAGCAAGGTTTACATGGAATAGCTCATGCAGCAAGGCTTACACAGAACAGCTCGTGTAGCAAGGTTTACCTGGAATAGCTCATGCAGCAAGGCTTACACAGGACAGCTCGTGCAGCAAGGTTTACCTGGAATATCTCATGCAGCAAGGCTTACACAGGACAGCTCGTGTAGCAAGGTTTACCTGGAATAGCTTATGCAGCAAGGCTTACACAGAACAGCTCGTGTAGCAAGGCTCACCAGGAATAGTTCATGTAGCAAGGCTTATGTGGGACAGCTCATATTGCAAGGCTTAAATGGGATAGTATGACAGCTCGTGTAGCAAGGCTTACATGGGACAGTTCATGTAGCAAGGCGTACATAGGAAAGCTCATGTAGCAAGGCTTACAAAGGATAGTTCATGTAGCAAGGCTTACATTAGATAGCTCATTTCGGAAGGCTTACATTGGATAGCTCGTGTAGGAAGGCTTACATGCGATAGTTCATATTGGCAGGCTTGTATTGGATAGGTCGTGTAGCAAGGTTTACATGGGATAGCACAAGTAGGAAAGCTTACATAGGATAGCTCGTGTAGCAAGGCTTACATAGAATAGTTTATGTTGGAAGGCTTACAAGGGACAGCTCATGTAGCGAGGCTTACATGGAATAGCTAATGTAAGAAAGCGTACAAAGGACAGGTCATGAAGCAAGGCTCACATGGGACACATTGCAAGGTACATAGCGATGTTTACACGAGAACGAGAACGTGTAATATTTACATGAGATAATCGAAAGAGCAATGTTTACGAAATATCGTGGCTATGCAGGACATTTCCATTCAACCAGACAGACACGTCCAGAAAAATAACGCAGTGACTGCATAGATCTGACAAATCAACTGCCAGTATCAGGCAATACTAGAACATATATTATCAAGTGCTGATCCTACCATAAAATGGAAACCAGTTTTAAAAATCCAACAATAGTCAAAAGAGTTTGCCTTTCTACATTTACCGTGCTGTATCCACTAGGTTTACCGGTGTCACATCCCGGTCATTATTTCTGTCAACGTATACATTAAATGTATTATTCGTATTAATAAAATGTACCATACCAATGATATTCCATGTTATAGCTAGTTAGATATGTGAAGTCACCCAGACGCGGTCGACTGTAACAACTCGACGTTACACGGGGCACGTTATTACAGCAAAGAACGCAAGTGTTACTCGTATATATTACTTTTATTACATTAATTTGATGATACACACTTATACATTTTACACACCATGTACATGACATTCCCCGGATTCTTGCATAACAAACAATTGTGAATGGAATGTAAATTGTTGACTGGAATATGAAATAATGAATGGCAATATGTCTGTAATGCAACTTCTACTTGATTGAACGCTACACACACGGACCATGGGCAGATCCAGACCCTGAACATGGCGGGGGTGTGAACGAGACACCAAGAGGTAGCACGTTTAGTTATCCTCGTGCGTGCGTACGTGCATGCATGCGTGCGTGCGTGTGAACTACTGTAGAATGTGCAAACACCGTATAAATCAAATCGCACTAATCCTTTTTAATTTTACAGCATGTGATGTATTTCTCACATTCCTCATGTTTTTTTCTTACAAATTCAAAGCATCGTAGCAATGAACCACAGCGTCCTACAAAGGTCCATCAACGTATTGGTGAGACTGGTCTCGAACACCAACTATTTGGTCATACTTTAGCGCTTATGTTGCTGCTTCTGTTGGAGAAATTGAAGAAACTATAACTGATGAATTTATGGCAGACTTCTCGGTGCACACATTCCTCTAGGATATCGTGCTGTTCATTTACAAACCGCAGAGCAAAGCTTTGCTGTTTCTTTTTTATTTATAACAGGCTTCGTCTGCACTGATGTGGGAACAACTGTAGGGATATTTGTTAAACACTGCATTTCACATTTCGGACATTTTAATCTTCTGCTGGATCTGCTCAGCGACGTGGGCAGCCAGTTCGTTCTTCGTTACCGATCGTGTGTTGTGTCGCAAAGTACGTTTCGTCAGAGCCACTTCGCGGGCGTCAACGCACAGGTGGAGGAGAACATTCAAATTGCAAAATAAAAAAAATACAAACTTAACATGGAATATAAAAACAGTTTCATAAATAAAAAAAAAATATTGTAAATAAATTTACATTTATGTTATTAATTGTTAAGGTTTTTGGTCCCGGGCATTTGAATCCGAAGGCTTCGGCCAATAAATCAGACCTGGTTTGACACAAATCGCTGTCACTACTAACTTCGTTTTTGTGACTGTGGCCGCGTTGTCGACTAGTACATGTACGGAATGACTTGAACCGATAAATTTATGTAAGTTGCACCGTCAGAATCGCCGTCGTTCGACATGTTGCGTGATCTAAATCTTGCGAAAAATTAAGTGCCTATCAACCGGCATTTGTTTGTTTGGCCAAAATGATGTCACGCGGCCTGACAGCTACCGGCAAAAATCCACAAACTGGTTTCGGAAAGTGATTTTGGGAATTTAGGTATATCCCCCGTTTTATGACTAAATTAATGTAGCATTTTACAATTTCATGAAGGAATATGAATAAGGGGATACAGTTCTATCCAGAACGATTGAAAACAAGTGAATGTATCCGACCTTTGCATGTGATCTTTAAAGTGATTGTCTCTTACACTGGTTTGCTAACTGCTGCCTGAGCAAGTTTGGATGATTTCACACCAGAGAAAGTTGTCTAATTTGACGTGATGAAACACTGTGGTCGGATTAAGGGGGTGGATTACCTGGGCACCTGATGGACACCCCTGGATCCGTCCATGTGTATGCACTCACGCACACACGCACTCACATCCACATTTCAACGAAACGTGCAATATTTATGAATTGCTCAAACAGGGCTGTGCCATAAAGATTTAACAAGATTCAACAAGATTGCCAGATGGCAAGTGGACAAGGAAGCCATTGGCTTATCGAGGGTCCAGTTTTTTCCATTTATGTGTA
The DNA here is from genome assembly GCA_033239005.1 of Lamellibrachia satsuma. Taxonomy (NCBI): domain Eukaryota; kingdom Metazoa; phylum Annelida; class Polychaeta; order Sabellida; family Siboglinidae; genus Lamellibrachia; species Lamellibrachia satsuma. Next base: position 5,576,467 of record BSQZ01000015.1, on the reverse strand, counting down.
ACCCGCCGTTCTGGGATATTTGTTAATTTTACTTGTAAACATGTTCTCAAATTTATAATACTGGTTATAAACCAGAACGCTAGGCTTCACATTCGAAACGAAGCGTTCACACGTCGTGGTTAACACAACTCGCTGGCTGAGCCATCGCTGCGAGCCGCCCGAGCGTTGTTACAGCTGTAACAAGTTGCCCCAATACAAATATAACAAGTTGCCCCAATACAAATGTAACAACTTGCCCCAAACACAATTTTTGTAGTTGAACGCACGTGGACGATAACAAATGTCTACTTAACGTCTACTTAATGTAACCCCTTATACTATATTATATATATATGTTTTAAGTTTTATTCACGAAACATAAAAAGTGGCTACTTATGATGGCAAAACAGTTTTAGGTGGTTAAAAAGTCGTTTTTGCACACACCTCGTCAATTTCGTCATCTTAACTCTAAATTTTTGGACATCGTATCCGCTGGTGGACCAACTACTGTCGATGGTACCTTCGGTCATGGCCCCCCTTTGGCTTTGGGGGAGAGGGGGCATTGGGTCATGTCCCCCCCTTTGACTTTGGAGGAGGTGGCATTTGGCCATGGCCCTAAAACTAGTTTTATCCCTTACCGGATTGTTCAGTTGCGCCGCTACATGGTAGCATGGGTGACTAGGCATGGCCACCCTTTGACCTCCCCCTTTGACCTCCCCCTTTGACCTCCCCCTTTGCGAGATCTTAGATACGCCACGAGTAACAACGTGGCCTTGTATACAACTAACCCCAGTCTCCCGTACTATTTATATAGCGGAGCATTATTATCTAGACAATGCCGACCAGAGATCATTATCATCTAGAGAATAGTGGCCGGGTAGATGGATATCATATCATATTAGATGCGACACCGGATCTCAGACATGGGCACGCATACGACACGCCGGTAAAACATGGCAAGTGATGTCACCTTTGCCATATTAAGGTAGCGTATTGGTGCCGACATGAAAGGTTGAACGTTTATGCACTCATCGAGCAGAGTGAATTGATGAGAAGGTGTCGCCAACCCCTGGACTGCAATGAAAATGTGAGGTCAGCGTGACCCAGACGTTCATTCTGCAAGGCATTGCGACATGAATTATACACATAGCTCTTTAAAAGGTTCCCCACTAGTGTATAGGGGTCAACTTTGAATACGAAGGCAGCAGCGGCTACATGGGGGTCTTGTGGATCTCAAGGCCCCTTAAGCCGTGGATACAGGGGGTTATACACCCCCCCCCGTTTCCGTGACAAATATTACTGTAAAGGACAACGTATATAGGCCTACATCGGTACTAGTGTCAATGAACAGACTGAAGTATTAGTAGCCGGCTAATATTAACCCTTCTGTGAGTAGATGTGTGTCGTCCCGTTCCACCTTCGGTTCGTAAGTAAAACGACATATGACTGCGACTGACTGAGACACCCTGCCAACAAGGTCCGCCCTTGCGAAGTTTACGACGCAATTGTTAGCTCCTAAAAACCTTTCATCACCAGCGTAGATGCATGTCTACTCCCTCTGGTGAACAGTTTTATGTCAGTGATAGTCGAATCGCGCGATGAAGAACAAATAGAAGACGAAGAAGAGACAAGTTTTATTATACACATCAACTGATATATCAGTGAACTCCACTTAAGGTAATCACGAAAAAGACAAAGCGCTTTATACTTCATCCCTGACAGACCTGTTCATTCCAACGCCATATCGACTTCTCTAGGAAGCATTCAGCCACATTGCAATTACTGCGCGAAGAGTTTTCGTTCACATATCCACCGCCGCCTGTAGCCAGGTACTCATTTATAGCTGAGTGAACTGTGGCAACGTGGGATGAACAAAATCATCAAAGCTTCGACACGGCAGCAAGAGGATTCGAACCCGGGTTTGAACTCAGATGTCATATTCCGCTTTGCTCCAATTAGGCCATATCCAGACGCATCTGTCCCTCACTGTGACAAAAGGTGAAGGCTCCATAACGCACGCACCTCCAACATTACGCAATTTCCAGAGACATATAACTCAACGCTGAATCCCACTAAGTGAAAAGAGTATAAAAAATACGCAAAATTAAGTTAAAAGCCACTTTGTATGTTTCTTTGTAAGCCGTCGCAGGCTCAGTGACTGTGTTGAGTGCCGTGGAGCCGTCGCAGGCTCAGTGACTGTGTTGAGCGCCGTGGAGCCGTCGCAGGCTCAGTGACTGTGTTGAGTGCCGTGGAGCCTACGCAGGCTCAGTGACTGTGTTGAGCGCCGTGGAGCCTACGCAGGCTCAGTGACTGTGTTGAGCGCCGTGGAGCCTACGCAGGCTCAGTGACTGTGTTGAGCGCCGTGGAGCATACGCAGGCTCAGTGACTGTGTTGAGCGCCGTGGAGCCTACGCAGGCTCAGTGACTGTGTTGAGTGCCGTGGAGCCGTCGCAGGCTCAGTGACTGTGTTGAGTGCCGTGGAGCCGTCGCAGGCTCAGTGACTGTGTTGAGTGCCGTGGAGCCTACGCAGGCTCAGTGACTGTGTTGAGCGCCGTGGAGCCTACGCAGGCTCAGTGACTGTGTTGAGTGCCGTGGAGCCTACGCAGGCTCAGTGACTGTGTTGAGCGCCGTGGAGCCTACGCAGGCTCAGTGACTGTGTTGAGCGCCGTGGAGCCTACGCAGGCTCAGTGACTGTGTTGAGTGCCGTGGAGCCTACGCAGGCTCAGTGACTGTGTTGAGCGCCGTGGAGCCTACGCAGGCTCAGTGACTGTGTTGAGTGCCGTGGAGCCTACGCAGGCTCAGTGACTGTGTTGAGCGCCGTGGAGCCTACGCAGGCTCAGTGACTGTGTTGAGCGCCGTGGAGCCTACGCAGGCTCAGTGACTGTGTTGAGCGCCGTGGAGCCTACGCAGGCTCAGTGACTGTGTTGAGCGCCGTGGAGCCGTCGCAGGCTCAGTGACTGTGTTGAGTGCCGTGGAGCCGTCGCAGGCTCAGTGACTGTGTTGAGTGCCGTGGAGCCTACGCAGGCTCAGTGACTGTGTTGAGCGCCGTGGAGCATACGCAGGCTCAGTGACTGTGTTGAGCGCCGTGGAGCCTCAGTGACTGTGTTGAGCGCCGTGGAGCCTACGCAGGCTCAGTGACTGTGTTGAGTGCCGTTTTCAAGGTGGATCGTTCACTGGCATCTGCATATGAATTTTTCGCCTATAGGATGAAAAGCTTTTTTGTGGGGCTGGGCAGCGAGCACCTAGCTTATTAGCTAGGTGTGTTTAACAAAACAACCTGTTCCCATCTCTATTCTGCGCACCCCTCTATCGGTAAGGCGCTTAATTAAGCGGGCCCAATTACACCAACCGATCGTGTGACTTTTTCGGGAAATATTACTGGCCAGCGGTGCACGCTGGGGAAATTTGCAGATAGCGAGCGGGACCATGTTTCGAATCACTTTTCTTCGCTGCGTCATACGAACAACATCATCCGAGCTTCTGAATGTATTCCCACCCACCCTCCCGATGTATTTGTACTTCTGTGTCGATATGCTTTCTAAACTTGCATATTACGTGTCAACATGTCTAGATATCGAATTGATCTGAATGTTGTATCGGGGGGTTTATTCCCCCACTTTTGTGTATATCATTGTAAATACTCTAGCTAGCACTATATACATAATTATGCATGCTTGTCTGCACAAAGGTATTTTTTCCCTCTTTGTATGCCATCGCTTTTTTTAAGAGCAGCAAGGGTTTTTGGTAAAGACTGTCTTCGGTAGTTGCTAGCTACAGTAGAAAATATCACTAATGTTAAATCTTATCTGGTATTGTTTACTAATTGGTCATACACACCAGCTTAATCAGTAATATACCAGGCTGTGCACAATTTATGGCAGACTTAGTCACTATTATTGTGTGCACAGCGGCAATCCTTGTTGGGTATGAATAAAATTGGATTGCCCGTTACCAACCTACCAAGTAGTTGGTGCATTTATACAAACAGAGAAAGGTCTGCATTTTTTTTGAGACCTTGAAAGTGAATATTCCCCTTAGTGGTTTCAGCTGGTCCCTTATTTTATTATTTTTGCGGTTAAACTTAAGTTTCTAATATAATATCACATTGCATTTTGAGATTTTCCCTAACTTGTTTGATATGACCCCTTAAATTGATCAAATAATGATCAGTTATTAAGCATTTTTAATGATCTCTTAAACAATTGTTTGAGATGATCCCTTAATTGAGTGTATATTACCTCTTTCATATGTTGAGGTGAACCTTTTTAATGACCCCCCTTCTTTCTTACCACTCTGTCTGACTCGGTCCGATTGTTAGCGAATATGTATTTACTGCCGTGCGTTACTTGGGAGGTCATATGAACAACATTCCATATGTCCTCCCAGAAAACATGCGGCTCACTCCGGAGATTCCTATGTTAATCATACGTTTGTGAACGTCGAGTGGGTGTCAGCATGGCGAGCCATTATAAGGGTGAACATGAAGATGATGATGACGATGCGAAGGAGGAGTAGAATGGTGATGTTGAAGGTGTCATTATCTTCGTCCTCATAATCGTAATAATAATAATCCTCATTGTCATCATCTTCGTCATCATCATCATCATCATCATTACTAAGAACGCTTAATTGTCTTAATCTTCTTCCTATCATCATCATAACCATTTATCACCCTCATCATCACCATCGTTATCATCATTATCATTATCATCGTCATCATCATTATCATCGTCACCATCGTCATAATCATCATCATCATTATCATCGTCACTTAGATCGCCCCTTAATTGTCATCATTATCATAATCATTTATCACCCTCATCATCACCTTCTACATCAGCATTATTAACATCATAATCATCATCATAATGATTATCATCATAATTTTTATTACATTACTGGTCGATGTATTACATTACCGGTCGATTAATACATTACCGGTCAATTATTACATTACTGGTTGTACCAATCGACCGGTAATGTAATAACTCGACCGGTAATGTAATAAAAAGGATGAAGATGATTATGATGTCGATGATGATGAAGATGATAAATGGTAATGATGATGATTAATTGGAGGAGGGAGATGAAGATAATTAAGGGTTTATCTTAGCGCTACCTTGGAGGTTATATGAAGGCATTCCATATGTCCTCCCAGAAAACATGCGGCTCACTTGTTCTGAGATTCCTATGTTAATCATACGTTTGTGAACGTCGAGTGGGTGTCAGCATGGCTAGCCGTTATAAGGGTGAGGAGGAGGAGCAGGATGATGAGACTGAAGGTGTCATTATCTTCGTCCTCATAATCGTAATAATGATCACCCTCATTGTCATCATCTTCGTCATCATCATCATCGTCACTAAGACCGCTTAATTGTCTTCATCTTCTTCCTCATCATCATCCTAACCATTTGTCACCCTCATCATCACCATCGTTATCATCATCATAATTATTATTATTATCATCACCATCATCATCTTTATCATTATCATCATCATCATCATCACTAAGACCGCTTAATTGTCTTCATCTTCTTCCTCATCATCATCATAACCATCATCATCACCATCGTTATTATCATCATCATCATAATCTTTATCATCACCATCATCGTCATAATCATAATCATCATTATCATCGTCACTAAGATGACCCCTTCTCACAATGCTCATTTCATGTATATCAATAATAATGATAACGATGATGGTGGTGATGATGATGATGGTGATGATAATGATGGTGATGATGCTGATGATTTTGATGACGATGGTGGTGATGATGATGGTGTTGATGATGATGATGATGGTGGTGATGGTGATGATGTTGGTGATGATGATGACGATGGTGGTGGTGATGGTGATGATGGTGTTGTTGATGATGATGATGATGGTTTTCATGCTGATGATGATGGTGATGGTGTTGATGATGATGATGGTGGTGGTGGGGGTGATGGTGATGGTGTTGATGATGATGATGGTGGTGTGGGTGATGGTGATGGTGATGGGGATGGTGATGGTGTAATCTCTCTAGCCAAATACACATGCACACATACACACACGCACGTACGCAAGCACGCACGCAAACACACATGCACACATATATGCACATATACGTAATATCTTAACCAATTCTGTGAGATTACTGTTTTGTGTATCATATTGTTATCAACTGGGCTATTTATGAGCAATGTTACTCTTGTTTATGTGCTGCTCAGTTGTGACTTTCAAATGACATATAACCTTCGACTGCACGTAGTTCGCAGATCAAGCGATTGTAAGAACGCCTTCAAACCAAGTACACGTTGCAAATTGTAATACGACACCTATATTTTGTACCTGTAATGTATCTCCTGTCACGAATACTCCCACGCACATGAATGTTACTTTTCACCTATCTGATAACTTCCATACAGATTCTATTTTGAAATCACAACAACAGAATTCGTTTTTCTCGTCGTATCGTTTCCATCCGAACGGTGACAGGCGCGGCGGCTCAATGGTGTGATGACTAGAGACCACCTCAACCCCAGCCGTCACCACATCAACCGGATCCCACGCGTGCGCGATCACCCTCACATCATTACGTAAACACGCGCCCTTACTATTGACGACGCACGAATCAATCGAGATTGCTCCGAGGCGCTTTACATACATAGTAATATTTTACAGGCCATAAAATTGCTAACAGAATAATTATACTGAGAATAGTCTACACAAATGCTAAACGATGCTAACAAAATAACCATGTAATACAAGTAAAAGTAAGAAAATGATCATGAAACTGCCAACAAATTAAATATACTAAACTAGTCTAAAACTACTTTAAATATATTCATTTATACAAGTTACACTCAGAATATAACCATAATAACGCTGAATACAATTACAAAAAATATTCTTCAGAATTATACTTTAAAACAATATATATATATATATATATATATATATATATATATATATATATATATATATATATATATATAATAAATATGCTAAGAAAAAATAATATATTATATATATATATATATATATATAAATATATATATATATATATTAGTTTATTTTATTAATTTCACTTGTATTACTGATGCACATAAAATGTCCTCATCGGTGAGTTATGAAATAACTTGTTTAAAAAGGTGAGTTTTTAAAAGTGGTTTAAACACTGATTTCGCTCTCCTCAGAGAAGGTGTTATATTGTTCCACAGAACGGCTGAGCAAACAGGGAAACGGCGATATATATATATATATATATATATATATATATATATATATATATATATATATATATATATATATATATATATATTAGTTTATTTTATTAATTTCACTTGTTAAAGGGGCGGTAGCTAACTAACTCAGCCAGGTAGTCCGGCGCCAGACATTTTAAAGCACAATAAATTACAAAAGCACGTTGTAAGTTGGTCGCAAATGAACGGGCAGCCAATGTAAACGCTGCAACACGGGTGTAACGTGTTCGTATTTCCTTGTACAGGTAACGAGGCGAGCAGCACAGTTCTGTACCTTTTGTAGACGCTGCAGCGCCGTCTGTGGGAGACCATAAAGAAGTGTACCTTCATAATCTAAACGTGATGTCACTAGTGCGTGAACAAGCGTCTTGTGTGATTCTTCGGTCAGATGTGGTCGAGTTCGCCGAATATTTCTTATCTGATAGTAACAAATTGTCAAAGTGTTGGCAATCTGGTGTTCCATTGTCAGGTTGCTAACAAATTGCACACCCAAATTGCGCACACACGATGAAGGTTGAATTCGATGACCGGCTACTGTAATGTATACATCGGTAGGCAGACTGTCACGTTGCTTCGCTGTGAAGACCATCGCCTCGGACTTCTCTCTGTTAAGTTTTAACAGGTTTTTGGTCAACCAGGCAGCCACTTCAGCTATACACAATTCCACTTTCTTCAGTGCCGCCTCAGTGGGTTCAGCTCGTTCAACCGTTCAACGTAGATTTGAGTGTCGTCAACATAACAATGGTAAAATGTCATATACGAAGACGTCTACCCGTCCCGACTGCACTCTGGCCTCCTCCTCGTGACACAAGACGTCTCTATTGCCACGAACTGCCGGAGCGACCAGGAGCACCGAGCGACCTGCCGGAGGGACCAGGAGCACCGAGCGACCTGAGGGCTACGCTAACTAACGCACGTCAACCAATCATCCGCCTTATAATTGACTGGACCATCCGGGTGGTATCTGATTAGGTGACTAGGTGACCGGGTTACCTGAATTAAATTAAAATGCTTCACAGTGTGTCTTAGACATACACTACATAAGTCTGTCAGAGTCTGTCACAGCGGTGTGCCTTAGACATGATATAACAATATGTCTCAGACCCACAGCGGTCTGTCAATTATACATACAACAGTCTGTCCGTTTTAGACACAGAGCAGCTGGTCTTATAGTTTAAAAAATATGTGTCTGAGACTTACAACAGTTTGGCTTAGATCTAAATATTTTTTTCTTAATGTCTTAGAAATACACGTCTGTTTGAGACGTACATTAGTTTGTCTTACATTGTGTTCTCCGGGCTCTGGTGCCCCGGTGGCCTATTGAGATTGCCTGGACAATCGGTGCGTTATCTGATTAGGTGACTAGGTGACCGGGTTACCTGAATTATTCATTTCAAATAACTGATAGAATCTGCATGCACCTATGGTTATATAAAACATGTCTAGTGTATCATAACCGACCAAAGGATTATGCAACAGAACGCGATACAATGCGCCATCTGGTGTTCAAACAACGTAATTTGGGCTAATGTCACATAATGTTTACTTGCATCGTTCAAATTAAATAACCAAATGCGACGTTTCATCTTTATATTTTATGCTGAATACGCCTTTAAGTGGCTATCACAACTGGACAACCAGCAGCAGTGCCGGATTAACCGTAATACAAATGGTACAAGCGTACTGGGTGTCAGATGTTTCGGCCCATAACGGGTTCGGCCCTTGGGCCATTTTAGCAACCGGTGAATCACGAAGTGTTTTCGCTCATATTGGCCGAATGAACCGTGTATGCATCCAGTGCCAGTGGGCTCCGTGGGCCGAAACCATTATCTCATCGCTATTTCGTCCATTTGACCGACTTTCGAATTCTAATCATGAAATGGGTTCCGTGGACCATATTACGTTCGCTATTTTCCGCTTAGAATTCCACTGCTAGCGTGGGCCGAAACGACCGTAGCTGAATTTAATACCGATGCGGATTTCAGTGAAGTGGGCGGAACCATCCATCTGCGTGGACCGACCATTCGGCGCGAATGGACCATTCGCGCCGCCTTGTACTAGACCACCACAAAAAGGACCTCCACAGTAAAAAAAAAATGCCGGAGCTGAGCTATGAGGATGACGAATTTTGCTGAAAATGACCGCACCCGCAAGAAGAATATCACATCGAACCCTCTAGATTAAGGTCGATTGGAGGAGGAGACCCACTTGGATCATTGCGAGAGTGATGCCTTCATTGGGGTCTTCGGGAATAGATAAGAGAACTAAACATTTCCAAAGTACACTCTTAACCCCTTTGCATTTCTCCGCAATTTGACGGAGATGGAAGTCATGGAACCAAGAAGGATGGAGACGGAAGTCACAGTACCAAGAGGGATGGACGTGGAAGTCATGGAGCTAAGAGGGATGGAGACGGAAGTCACAGTACCAAGAGGGATGGAGATGGAAGTCATGGAGCTAAGACGGATGGAAACGGAAGTCACAGTACCAAGAGGGATGGAGATGGAAGTCATGGAGCTAAGAGGGATGGAGATGGAAATCACAGAACCTAGAGGGATGAAGATGGATGTCACGGAACCAAGAGGGATGCGACATACTGCCGAGAAACTTGTAAAACTTTACTCGTCGGATCTGGATGACACTCTAGGTAACCTAGATTATGAAGTCTCACCAGAGGTGAGTATCAGATGTTGAAAGAGAGAAATCTCAGGGATGCTTTCCCAAAAGGTGGAAGTATTGCTTCGCATATATATGTCTTTGATTAGAAGTGACTGTAGCGGAGAAAGTCTTTTTTCCAAGTTGACACTGATCAAGGATGATCACCGATGCATAATGAGTCAGAAGAGACTGCATCAGCTGACTATGTTCAGCACGGAATGGAATTCCGTGCGTCAGATTAATCCTGACAATATTTTGTATTTTGACTTCAGTGCTGCTAAAATACGCAAACAATTCATTAGTGTTTCACAAAGTTCCACAGATGTACAATCAGATCTGACTATTCACATTATTACATTTCTATTATATTTCTGTGTTATTTTCTGATATATCTTCGTATGCTGTAATTATAGCTTATCATCGTACGTTGTATGTTCTTGTGTGCGTGTTCGAATGCCGTCGACGACAATGATCTGTAAATGTTAATCCTCGAACATAGTTGAATAAACGTCAAGGTAAGTTACCTCCATAGTCAATACCATGAGTCTCGATCTTCGTCTTTCACACACTCCGTAAGGGCCCCGACATAAGCTTTGTACCCGTGTTGTTATTACTGCACTGACTGGCTGTCTCAAATCACAGTCTGTCTTATGTTCTCTTCAAACAGACCTGGTCGGCACTTCCTAATCCGGCATACGCCCTATTTACATTTATGTAGGATAGCCAAGGTAAATGCAATCTTAATTAACTATCGAACCTGCTTGCGTGCGCAAACGGAAGTAAGGTGTCAGCTCGGATCAACTTCCGTGTGTGAATGCTGCTTCAGACACGAAAAAGTCCGCCTTAGAGTCACAACAGTACGACTTAAAATTACAACCGTCTGTCTCCAATCCACATCCATAAGACATATACAGCATTGTGTCTTAGATACTTAGGTGACTAGGTGACCGAGTTACCTGAATTAAATTAAAATGCTTCACAGTCTGTCTTAGACATACACTACAGAAGTGTGTCAGAGTCTGTCACAGCGGTGTGCCTTAGACATGATATAACAACATGTTTCAGTCTGTCTAATTACACATACAACAGTCTGTCCGTTTTAGGCTCAGAACAGTTATCTCACCGTTTCAAAGCATATTTGTCTGAGACTTACAACAGTTTGGCTTATATCTAAACTATTGTTTTTTTATGTATTAGAAATACAACAGTCTGTTTGAGACGTACATTAGTTTGTCTCAGATTCACAACCCCGCGTCTTAGAAATACAACAGTCCTCTTACACTCATAATAGTTTTTGTGACGCCTATCAAAGTATGTTTTAGAGACCTACAACAATCTTTTTTAGACACGCAACAATATGTTTTAGCCAACCATATATTTTAATGTACACGGAGATATACACATTGTAGTGAGGGTGTACATGTTATAGCCAGGACTCAGGAAGTATAGTAAATGTTCTTGTCGTCAGTTTGGAGTCAATAACTTGACCAAATACTTTGTCGAGAGCTGGTATTTCGTTATGTTGTGCACTTGGACACTAGTACTACGAATTAGGTGACTAGGTAACTGGGTGACCGGGTGACCGCTTGACTGGGTCATCTACCCCAAATAATTATAATCTACCCCAAATAATTATAATCTGTGTGAAGGAGTGATTTTAGATTAGACCTATCGCATTATGTCCATTTGGCAGTCACGCATGCGTGCACGTCGTGAGAGCCCGCGTGGAATGTTATGTCCAGTTGGCAGTGGCGCATGCGTGCACGTCGTGAGAGCCCGTGTGGAATGTTATGTAATTTCGGCAATGTGTGATACGTTTGAATTCCATCTGGATGTCGGTGGAACACATTAAGGTGTGTGTTCTGAAATATGTACCCTTTCAAAAATCAACTGTGTTACTGAGAAAAGAATCACAAATGTTGGTATTCAACTGGTAGCGAACAATCAGTAACACGGCATCGTGAATAGTTATCAAATATTCGGTTTCCGCCGTGTCAAGTGAGAATGACTCACGTACCGAGTGAACACATTGAACGGTTGGGTGAACACGCGAACTAGATGCAGACTGGTTACGCATAGTCCGTGAGCTAGATATAACTCCCATTCCACCATAGGGAAAGTTCAAAACAATGTGTTTGATGACCTTAGATAATAACAAATTAAAATCTAGTTGTCTGTCACTTGGCAATTGCAGTCTGTTCAACAGGGAATGACTGGAAGTATGACTGGAAGTATGACTGGAAGTGAAGTATGACTGGAAGTGAAGTATGACTGGAAGTGAAGTATGACTGGAAGTGAAGTATGACTGGAAGCATGACTGGAAGTATGACCAATGAACTAACAAACCTAACATGGGATAGGGACAAATATTTCCACATAGTAACTGTAAAAACATACCTTAGTAACCGTGGAAAGGTATTTCGATTATCTATACAAATATCATCATAGCACAATGCATAAGTATTCCGCGACGACATGATTACATCATATTTAGTTTATTTAATTGGAAGCAAGTAACCGTATTAAATTGTTTGTCAGTGGAAAGGTATATATTTTATATATGTTGAAGTGCCTATCACTCGCATTTATACATTCATACTATATATATATATATATATATATATATATATATATATATATATATATATATATATATATATATATATATATATATATATATATATATATATATATATATATATATATATATATAATATGGAAGCGTTATTATTGTCGCCATTTCAAAAACAACTCGGGTATGACCACAGTGACAACACCTACGAGTGTGCGCTCGTACGCACTATCGGGAATAGGTCACTGGAGTAGGTCACTGGGTCGATCGCCGCCAGCGAAGTCTCACAGATCGGTGAGTAGGCCACCCGCACAATGGACATGCCTACTGGTCGATTTGAAGGAGCATTTTCTTATGGGTGTACTAGGGTGTTAAATTTTTGCATGGGGAAAAATATTCTTCGAATACAAACCCTGCAAATGGGTTAAAAATGTGAGGGTTGAAAATTTTCCTTCAAGTCGTCCATTGAGCGATTGTGATTTTTGGTTGCCACAGTGTCGCTAATCTTGTTTTAGCATAGGTCTCCTCGATATGGTAAATGTTGTCGATATTCTTTGTATTCTGTTCAGCTTATCTATGTCCTTCTTATGAGATGAACCCCGTGCTTATTTGAAATATCACTAACTCATTCCAGCCATGCAGTGTGACACGGTAGAGCAGTGTGACACGGTAGAGCAGTGTGACACGGTAGAGCAGTGCTGTGCTAGTTTTCCAATGGCGCCCCACAACCGCCCATGTGTAATAGTTCAGCCTCGGTTCAGTCGTCTTGGGCTGTCCTAAGTCAAGCTGTCTCGAGCTGTCCTAACTCAAGTCGTCTTGGGCTGTCCGTGTCGTCGTCCTACTTCCACCCATCGTAATGAGGTGCAGGCAGAAGAAGCTTTCATTCCAGCACTAACTGTTACCCTAAAACCCCGTTGATGAAGTACCTAATGTAACAACCTCATTCAATTGTGGCCTTGTTTATCTCTGCATCCATCATGACACATTGCCTTTATAAACAAACCTTCACGTCATCCGCAGGTATCAGAACATGGCTTCAAATATAATCATCTATGTCATGCATATCAATGCAGTGTTGTGGACTCCGCTTAACTGAATCACTTCGGGAAAGACCAATTTGATAATATAATAAATAATAAATAAATAATAATTTAGTTTTTCATTTTGTCCACGCTGAATGAATGCACAGCAGCGAAGAATTTTTTAATTGGTTCTCTCGAGCGAGTTTTCTTAGATAGAAAAAAATCGCAAATTATTGTTGTTCGCGTCAAAAACACTGGCCTATAGTGTAGTGTATTGCACACATATAATTATAGTCAAACAAATATGGGTTTTTGCAGGAAAACCTGTTTTTTTCTCGCTACCGTATATTGCTGTTCGTACTAGGCGGCGGACGTGATTGTGACTCATTTTAAAACAGGGCGATTAGGGAATGATCCCATCACTGTTGGTTCTACTTAACGGGAATAGGGAATGATCCCATCACTATTGGTTCCACTAAACGGGAATAGGGAATGATCCCATCACTGTTGGTTCTACTAAACAGGAATAGGGAATGATCCCATCACTGTTGTTCTACTAAACGGGAATAGGGAATGATCTCATCACTGTTGGTTCTACTAAACGGGAATAGGGAATGATATCATCATTGTTGGTTCTACTAAACGGGAATAGAGAATGATCTCATCACTGTTGGTTCTACTAAACGGGAATAGGGAATAATTCCATCCCATCACTGTTGGTTCTAATAAACAGCCGAATCTGTTATCCGTTATTCTATCGTAATCGTCCACGTAGTACACGTCCAGAAACATATCTCGTACCTACCTGGATGTTTTTATCTACAACAAATCTTTAACGCCACTGAATCGAGGTCGGTTATGTTTGTTATCTCAATAATTGGTAAATGCACACATCAATGTGCAGCTGTCTTTATCGATACATTTGTCCCACTGACCCAGCCAGAGCCACCGCCGGGGGCAGTCGACCCAGTAACCGTCTTCAACACGTCGCGCATGTAGTATTCCTCTGCAGGCATGTACCTAAGCACGTGCACAGTATTCCTCTGTATGGTAGGTACATGACCTAAGCACGTGGGTAAAATGTTTCTGAGACAAAAAAATAATCCGCAGTTCAGTCGTATACGTGGTAAACCATCGGGTAAAAATCGATAGAATGTGAATTTAACTTCGTAATCCGACCAATAGGCCAAAATCTACATTTATCAACAGTACAATGTACGTTTTTCTAATGTCTTGTTACTGTCTGGCCTTTCAATATATATATATATATATATATATATATATATATATATATATATATATATATATATATATATATATATATATATATATATATATATATATATATTTGAAACTATTTATGTATCTTAGTCTTTGTCTGCCTCTTGCTTTGTGCCCTTCGAGTTTTCATTTAATGGCGGTGTTTTCAAACTGACTTTTTCCCATTACGTGCCATACCAATTGTAACTGTCTTCTTGTAGTTCCTGGAATTGTATTTCTTGTGCTATTCTTTTCAGCGACTCGTCATTTCTACTGTTTTGTGCCGAAGTATTGTATTCTCCCGAGGACCCATCAATATGTTGGAACTAATCGACCATCTATGTGCTATTGTATTTTCCAGGTTTTGCGAACGTAGATCAAGGAGGATCCCGAGAAGCATCTGAGGATTTTTTCCTGGTTTTCATCAATATCTTTCTATTCTCCAAAAGAATTGACATTTTCTGTAATACTTTCTTTCTGTCTTCATGTCTTGATCACACCTGCCGTCTGATCTTACAATACCTCCCAGGTAATCGAATGAATCTACTTGTTTATATATTATTTCCACTGTTGTGTTGCAGCTTGGTGCTGTTGTTTTCTTTGAAGCAACCATGTACATTACATTCGTGCAACAGGCATATTGTCACTTTATTAAGCAACAGTATTCAGTATTTTCTGTGAGTTGTTCTCAGAGCCCACTATAAGAACAGTATCGTCAGCTTAACGAATGTTGTGTGTGTTTTTCCTCCTACTCTGATACTTTCTAGGTCTTTAATTTCTCTTAGTATAATTTCACTTAACAGTTACATCAGTAATACATTGGCACATCAATAAGACTGCGTTCTAACTAAACATCTTTTCGAACATGTATGAATAACTGTTTCATAGTAGTATATATATATATATATATATATATATATATATATATATATATATATATATATATATATATATATATATATATATATATATATATATATATATATATATATATATATATATATATATATATATATATATATATATATATATATATATATATATATATATATATATATATTTATATATATATATATATATATATATATATATATACATATATACATATATATATATATATATATATATATATATATATATATATATATATATATATATATATATATATACATATATTGCGAAAGATCCTTTGCATTACAAAGGAACAACGGCAAAACGTAGCATTACTAGTTTTAAAGATCTTTTAAGTCCGCATTCTTGAAAGGTACTAACAACATGTCCGACATTTTCATTACTCGCTATATATTCGAATATTCACTGTTTACTTGACCGCTAGCCGGACCTTGTGTTCTAGGACAACATTTTAGGCAAAGACAAAAAGCATTAACATGTATATGTAAGTGAAGAAAGCAATCAACACACATAAACAATCTTCTTTGTGTAGGGTTTTGTTATATTGTTGCTAATCTATCCCCAAACGCTACTTTATTTTCAAGGTTTTGCTACCATGTTGATCTTGTGTATCGCATGATATGTGACTTTTCACTGGAGGCAAGATATCAACAGGTCATTTTCAGTGGTCAAGAAGGGTACACTTACAGAACACTGAGTAACTGTTCATGTTACACGTAGATGTGCTTGAAGAATCAACTTGTAGGTCATTTTGTGAGAAATGGAGTAATTTAGCACTAGCACACATAGTTGCACAATTAATGGTGTGCAGGTATTTCATATGTTTAGTAGGATACAGGAGGATCTTGGATTTACCCAAGAGGTAAATATTTTATCTCGTAGATTTGGTGGGAAGCATTGTGTGCCCATTATTTACAGAGCACATGACATTTTGAAGATATAGACTCAAAATTATGTGTTAATTCTGAACCTATGGCGACACACTGCTTTTTAAACACACATAACACATAACTTGTTACAGCTTTTTCAGTTGGGGACACAATGAAAAGTTAATGCGTCACCCTGTATCTGCTGGACCAATGACATAATTTTGTCAGTCGCAAACTACTTTAGCAACATGATTTCACATTTGACAGTTGTGGATTTCACCAATCGCTCAACAGCTCAAAGCTTAGCAACAATATGAAAACGGTCATCTGGCATCTTATAATGGGCCACGACATTCATTTTGGAATATACAATCGCAAAAGCAAGGTTGTCTTAACATAGGTTGTAGGTGGATCAACGTTTTCCAGGTTACTCGATTTCTGAACTCACCCCCTAATCAGGTGTTGGTGCTTTAGCATAGCAATGAACACATTATGTCCTTTACTAGTGTATCCCTACTTAAATTGGCCACAACATGGTTTGTAGTTTGAAACAATGTGCTGTAGTAGGTGGAAATTTGTCCATGTGTGGCAAAATATGTGTTCACAAGGTTCCCACCTGCTCAACAAAGCCATGCACTCTTGGTCTCCTACCTAACATATTGACCAGGTATACATTGTTAATGCAAGTGTGTGTTTGGGAAGCTCAGTTTCTCGTAGAATGTTCCACATATTATTACACATCATAGTATATATCCAAGTATAACCTACGTAATAAGTAACTGTATCTCAGATGGAAGAATTGCTCTGTTTATCACTAAAATACCTCGCCCCAGAATTATTTTATTGAACATTGTGTCAAATTTTTATCAGTGAAAGCATCGATTTGGGATTTTGCGATAAAAAAAATCATTATTTTGTTTAGTGTCTCTTTGGGCTCCATAAATAAACAGTCCGTTTTATGGACAATTGTGCCATTTTGATAATTGAAATTGGCGTTTGGGTCGAAGCCCCATCAGTAGATAAGTTGTCCTCTTATTCCATTAAAACCTTTTCAAGACCATGTCCCCAGTGTAGGTTTACTGAAACGTCATGACAAAAATAATCTACATAAACAGTACACAGGGCTGGTAAGGCAGAAAAGTTGCTGAAACGTTGAAGTGAATTAACTTGAATAGTTGCGTTAACAAGAACATTTATATTAATTTATTCTCACAACTTAATGAACATTTTCACCAAAGTAAATATAGGTAAATCAATGTTTCCTGGTGGAAGTAATGACAAAAACAAAGGTGATCAAGGCCAAAACAATACATCACACTAACAATCTCGATTCCTTTATACAAATTCAAAGAAATATCAAACTTCAGACAATGTTACGGATACCATCTGTGTAGTAGGCTTTCTTGGGTCAGCTTTGCGTGATCGACACCACACGAGTTGAACCCAGGGGTGAATTATATCGCAGAATTCGGTGGAAGGAGCGGGAGTTGCACGGCGACATAAGGGCGGCGGTGATTCAGCGGCACATGACGCATGGAATCAGTCAAGCGTGTCTTTCGTTGCAGCGCGTTGTTCACCTACTATCAGCGTCGAGATAGAGATCAACTTGAGTACAATCTACGTTGGTGTTCTAACTGTAAGTGTAGTTGTTGAATGCAAGATACTGACTTTGATTTTGCTGGTGTTTACCGTTCTTGGCGGTTAAAGACATGTAAGCACAAATTGCACCATATCCTGTGATCCCATTGCCGCCCAAAATTTCGTAGCTGTTCACAAAACACTGGCGTTGATCCCTGTTGCATTATTTGCATAATACCAAAAAACTTGTTTACAATAACGCATGAACATTTTAAAAAGATTTCCAACCGTGGGATACCAGTGCTAATAACAAACGATTTGGCCTAACAGAATATCAACTTGCATCTATGATGTTTAATTAGTAATGCAAGTCGTACATTGCTCAATTTTTTGCGAGTCGTGTGTTTGTTTAATATAAAACGGATCATTCGTGCATTGTACGCTGGTCCACAACTCAATAAAACTTCAGTCGAGTGTTGATTTTGGCCGGCGCAAAAGTTTAAAAAATTAAGGAGGATTGCTCAGTAGAGGGTGGAGTGAGTAACGTGACTGTCTTTTCGTGGTAATTGGTACGTGTTCGAAGAGACTAGTGACCTGATAACCTACTTCGTGACGCATATCCCATCACCCCCTTTACGATGTTACAGTCTTCTGGCGCCGAGCCAGTAATCGATAAAATCGCAGGTTATTTCGTTCTATTAATCTGTGGGTGCATGCTGTATTAACACGAGAACAGATACCCTCACAAAAGGCGGCGTCACGCACGCGTGGAGCCGAGGGAAATGATGTGGATGAGGTGTTGGCGATACGTGACCAACGTGAACGGAAAAGAAACGGTTGACCGATTCAAGCCACATTCCCAAGAGACATTCTTTGTTCTGTTCTGCTCTATGCAAATTTGTTATCGGAAATCGGAACATGAGATGAGAGGAGCGACCTCCGCTGACTAGGGCAGACGAGGGCGCGTCGACCACAGTTGTTTGGCGTGTAGTGAAACACTTATTACGATTTACGCATTCTTGAATTACTGAATCGTTTACTAAATAGGACTGTTCCTATCTACCCTCAGCAACAAAGACGCTTTTGTTTCTTCGCACGCACAACAACACACACACCTGACACAATCAGCCGTTTGTAGTCGTCTACACGCTGCTTCAAATAACTGTAATTACAAAGCGGTGGGGGATATGGTGTTTGTTTACACGTATTTACATAGAATGGACGGGTGATGAGTTGTTGCCCTCGCGGTGCGCGGTTGTAGTTTGACAGAAAATTACGTAAAACGACGTTGGCTGGAATTCTAAAGAGCAGACTTTCTCTATTCACAACTGACACGCGACAGTCGTTCAACATACACACATTGTACACTCGATCTCAGCTTCGTTACACTGCTTTTGTCTACACCTGGCTAGGTTAGGCACAAAAAATAAACAAACTCGCGGACACAACAGGTCCAGAGAACCTGATTTCGCCCTCTGGTTTATATATCGTTTTGTATTATTGTCTCGAACGAATGCGTCTTCCTCTTCACCGGCATGAACGGTTCACGCACCCCATGAAGTTACCTTTAGCGAATTAGTGTCCGTTGAAAAACACCATTCCTGCCCAACTCTTGCACTTGTTCACGTTGTGTCCGGTGCAACACAACGCACGTTTACGTAACCACATGCATGTCGCCGAGACCTCGTGATATCAGCCTGTAAAGCGATGCCCATCCGACAGCGATCGTAGAACCTTGCCTCGGGGCGCCGGGTGCATTGCGATGCACGCAGCCAAGCGTGCAAAGCAGCCGAGGTGGGAACGTCACCACGCAGCACGTGAAACACAGAGGGCACCTACAGGGTCAAACGAGCATTCTCGCGGTTAGCGGGGCTGGACATCTTTCCGTTGCATAACGGACTGGCGGCTATAAAGCGAGCACCGGCTGCAGCACGACCGCAGTCACCCGCTCTCTCGAGAACACGACAGTTGCTGGGATTACGGCAAACAGGTAGGCACTTTTTCGCTACTACGCCATCAATTGCTATGATTTTTTGGCACTTATGTTTTACAGCTAAAACTTACATACGCTCTTGCGTGTGGTGATTGAACACCAAACGTTTCTCGTTCATAGTTCCGAAGGTTCAACTGCAATGTGTATTTGGCAAGGCGCGTAGTAGAGGTAGCAACCAAATGCATATAGATAGAGTAAGTGAAAACGGAAATTTATTAATATAATTTCTTCATTCATTCGTACTTTTCCATCTGTTACAAAGCATGCAGCTATATTATATTTTTTTTTAAGTTGGTAATTATTTTTGCTACAACAAACATTGCGCTATTATTTGATGCATTCAGTTGGCTAGGGTCATTTTGCCCAGTTTCTAATTTGAAACATGTGAATGCTCTGTTTAGTGATGATATTTTTTGCTCACACATTGATAAGTTTCTTGCGCCTTTTCAGACGCCATGGCAACTACTAAAACCGGCGGCGTGTGCTGCGGCCGGACATTTGGGGGCTGTCTCAAGAAATACCTCTGGGAAGGTTAGTAGTTTCACATTGCTCAATGCTGAATAAAATACATTAATCGAATTATTCTATCAATTATAAGCATGTGGATTTTGCGACTAATTAACACATCTAGAACACGTTTTTTTTTAAACTGTGTAAATATTTTGTCATTTCATCTGGTACAGCGTTCGTCTGTTCTTATCGTTCTTATTTGACTACGAGACTTAATTATATAAAACGAAGTCACCAATTAATATCCCAAGTCATATCGTAATCTGTTCTCCCAAATAACGCAGTTATGTTGGTTTGCAGGTCAGAAGTTGTCGAACGCCGACACAAAAAAATTGGAACAACAAAAACAACATGACGATTGGCACAAGAGTTTCATAGCGCGTTATCGACGCCCCATTGGCCTGCTGTTGCCTGTCTTCTGCGTGCAGTTTATCTTCTGGTCAGCATTCACCAGCTACGGACGCTGGTACATCTTCAAAGAGAAATACGTCATGACATTCACCATGATCTTCGGCGGACTCATTGCCGGTAGGTGGAGCCACGTTACTCACTCTTGGCCTAAAATGCTTTGAAAAATAGGACATGCAGAAAATGTGAGGTCCAGTACTTTGGTGTGGTGTTCAGTACTAGATATGGTTAAACGGAATGAGAAATATTGTAGCTGAAATCACGACCAGAAGTTCCAGCATCCGTAGGGTAATGCAAGGGACATGCTACGTATGTGTTTGCCATTGGCGAACATTGTAATGTGTTTTGGCTCTTTGGAAATTATTTCCTACTACTTGCTTTAGCCTTTGATGATGTGGTTGATCAATTGAGATTGTCATGCGCTACATTACACATCAAACCAACTCGAAACCTGATATTCCCAAATTGGAATAGGGTTGTCGTAGCCAACGACTTACTTGTAAATAGGGAAAAATAATGTTCTTGTTCTGTTCTGTTATAATGGCCATCTTCAATATGTTCTCTGGGTTGTAATTTTATTGAATCTTGTTTGTTATGTTACAAAATTCACTTCGGTGACATAATCTAAGATCATCGGACAACAAGTGCGATTGCAACAACGGGTGAACACCCGTAGGAACATTAAACCTGTATTGTGAAGGGAGACGATGTTTGAAAACATGTTGTGTTGCAATAATAGGGGCCTAAGTAATGAAATAATGTATGAGTCGTTTCTTGTTACCGGTCTGTTGTTGCTGGTTTGTTGTTACTGGTCTGTTGTTACTGGTTTGTTGTTACTGGTAAGTTGTTACTGGTATGTTGTTGCTGGTATGGTGTTACTCGTTTGGTGTTACTGGTTTGTTGTTATTGGTCTATTGTTACTGGTATGTTGTTACTGGCCTGTTGTTACTTGTATGTTATTGCTGGTTTGTTGTTACTGATTTGTTGTTATTGGTATGTTGTTACTGGTGTGTTGTTATTGGTTTGTTGTTACTGGTCTGTTGTTACTGGTATGTTGTTACTTGTATGTTGTTACTGGTGTGTTGTTATTGGTTTGTTGTTACTGGTCTGCTGTTACTGGACTGTTGTTATTGGCCTGTTGTTGTCGAGTCACACACTGGTTCTCGTTGTTTGCAGGTATGACGAGTGAAGGCGGCGGTGCCGTGGCGTTCCCCGTGTTGACGTTGGCGCTGCATGCTACTCCGGCTGTCGCTCGGGACGTCTCGCTTATGGTGCAGGCGTGCGGCATGTCGACAGCCACCTTGGCCATTATGCTGCAGAAAATACAGGTCGAGTATCACTCGGTCGTGTTGTGCTTCACCGGCGGCGCGATCGGCGCCTTGGGTGGCTTCTACACCGTTGACGTGTGGCTGTCGCCTATTCAGAAGAAGATGGGCTTCGTCACGATCTGGTTCTCGTTCGCTTTCGTACTGTTCCTGCTCAACCGCTATCACAAGCGAAAGACGTACTACAAGATCCACAACTTCAAGCCGTGGAAGGCCATTGCGCTGTTTACCACTGGAATCGTCGGCGGCATCTTCACGTCGTTCGCCGGCGGCGGCCTCGACATCTGCAGCTTCAGTATGCTCACTTTGCTGTTCCGCGTCACCGAGAAGGTCGCCACACCGACGTCCGTCGTGCTCATGGCAACCAACAGCTGCCTGTGCTTCTACTGGCGCACTATGGTGCAACAAACGATGAGCCGTGAAGCTCTCGACTACATCGGTGTCACAGCTCCCGTGGTGACATTCATGGCGCCTATCGGGGCGACTCTGGGCAGTCACTTCCACCGACTCATTCTCGCTGGCTTCGTCTACGTCCTCGATACGGTGGCGCTTGTTAGCGCCTACATCATCCTCTGGCCTAAACTCTGGGGAACGCCACTCCTCTACATCTCAGTCGGCATCATTCTGTTCGGCTTCGGTTTCTTCTACTTCCTCACACTAATGGGAGGCCGCACGATCAAGGAGTACGAGGCCTTAGGAATTGCAGACACGTATGAGGAGAAAGCGACGCTCAAGGAGGAGAAGGACGCCAGAAAGGGAATCGACAATCCGACATTAGACGTATAGGTTTTAGGGCGGGGAATACCGCGTTTTCCATTGGTCCTGCTTTCACGCTTTTTGGACGAAATGTCCCGTAACAGTAAAAACAAAACAAATTCACGGTAAAATCTATCTACTCGTTGCACAGGAGGGCATTCTAGACACATTCTATTTCTTTCGTCTCAGTTGATTTCACATTTTCTCGCAAGTTCGTTCACCACGAAGGAGAACAGCACATCAAAATGGCGACCCGTAAAACAACACGTTAAAAACGACGAATGTCGAGTGGAGGAGTGCGGTTCCCGCTTTTTGTGAGCATTTTCCCGCTTTTCCATGGGCAGATGTTGACAACCATGCATCAGCGATGATGGTGGACACGATCACATGACTTTCTTATAATCACAATCAACACCAAAAATATTTTAAAATACCATCTTTTCAATGACTAGAGCATGTGAATGTGAGGCAAATTACTTTGTCTGATTTGTGACACAGGTGGAAAATGCAATTACAGAACCTGTGACATATTGTACATATGTAATATAAATACATACAAAGTTAATAAATGATATATTTCGTATACATGTTGATTTCCGTCTGTTAATTGCGCGAATGTCAGTAACGTGAACCAGTGCGTCTTACCCCTGACCCATTTCACGGCCAAGTTATATGTCTAGTCACCGGCGTAGTTTTCTCCTCACGCCAGTTTTTGTCTCATTTTGTGATCTCGCTGGATCTCACACTAGATATGCCATTATTCCGATATAATCATATCATATATCACTGGGAGCTTAAACGTCTGAAAAATGATGCATAAACAGGTTTTTGAGATTATATTTTCGTACCTCTAGTTCGACATTAATCGCCAGGTGGCCTTACTGGTACGACACACATTTTGTAAATACGACACACATTTTGTAAATACGCCATATTATTTATCGGACGAACATGTACGCAACTGTTCGCCTTTTCTAAGACGCTCTTTCTTTTAAGACAAATTCCTGCGCTAGCCTCTCTTTGGAAACGTATCTTTCCGTCGTTCGATGTTGATGAGTAGTTCACTCAAACCAACTTTTCTAACAACTTGTTTGTACACGATAGATGAAATAACTGGTACTTGGTTCGAATAGTGATCCCATGCGCAAAAGTATCGTCAGATGTTTGTAAAAACAGCATATTATATTACGTAAGGCAAAAACCACACCAACTAGTACATTCAATTAATTAAACTACTCACCAATAACGGCAACATCGAACGATGGAAAGATACCTTTCTCAAAGCGAGGCTAACGCCGGGATTTGCCTTAAAAGAAAGAGCATCTTCGAAAAAGCCTCACTATACAATAATATGCAACACATTAAATGTAAAAAAAGGCCGTTCGGTGATTTGTACGAACAGTTGCGTATATTTTCGTCAGATAAAGTGAAATATGGCGTATTTACAAAATTCACCGATGTGTCGTATCAGTAAGGCCACCTGGTGATTAATGTAAAACTAGATATACGAACATATTTCTTAAAAACCTGTTTATGCATAATTTTTCTTCGAAAAATTAAACTTTGTCAGACGTTTATACTCCCAGTGACCGATATATGATTTGATATTGACGTATATAATGATAGATCCAGCGAGATCACAAAATGAGACAAAATCTGGCGGAAGGCGAAAACTACGTGGTGACTATTTACAGCGACTATTTTGCGCAATGTTGATTGTGCCTACAATTAATTGTACTGCTGTATCATTAACGGGCAACTTTGATTATTACAAAACGTACAAATAACTTTCAACAAACTAAGCGTTTACTGAAAGTATGATGAATACATTGGTGTACATTAATTCCGTACACATACTGGTACATCAAATAAGTGGAACACTTGCAATAAAATATAATATCATATATGATATTTGTTGCTGACATTTATGCTAACATAGCACAGTACCTACTTACAGAACGAACATAAACTATTGTTACCGTAGTCAAATCCGCGTCACCGGCAAATATTGCAGCACTCGGTGACTGTTAAAACCCTCGGGACATCAACAAACAGTGTATTGAACCCTACTAGTCAAGTTGCCTGGCGTTACACGGGAGACAACGTTACACGGGAGACAACGTTACACGGGAGACAACGTTACACGGGAGACAACGCAGTCACTGCAAGAACTTTGTCACTACCCGGTGAAGTTTTGATAAGGGCACTGCCAATGGCAATGACAACTTCGTACCCCAAAAAATGTACACCTGCCGATTCCACGAAACGTTTGTACTGCATGTACAAAGATACTTATATGGACGTTTGTACTGCATGTACAAAGATACTTATATGGACGTTTGTACTGCATGTACAAAGATACTTATATGGACGTTTGTACTGCATGTACAAAGATACTTATATGGACGTTTGTACTGCATGTACAAAGATACTTATATGGACGTTTGAAATAGATCAGGTAACATTGGAACAATCGTAGAAAACACGCACAGCGTGGCTAACCATTGTACGAAACTACGAACTCATATTGTTCTGAGTTTCGAATCATTCGTACCGTACGAACCTTCGGCTTCGTACGATATGTAGTTTATAGTTATATACAATTGTTCCAAACGCTGTGTGTGCTTTTTACGATTGTACCAAGTTATGCTATCTTCACCAAAAGTCCGCATAAGTCCTTCGTACGGTTGAATGCTTCGTGAATCCAGTACATGGTCCGCAACTCAAATAATTCAGCGGCGGCGTTGCTAGGTGCGTATCGAGTTCACGCCTAATCACACCACTAGGGGCTCGCGTGCATGCAATTCCACATAATAATGCCAGGATCGCGGCGGCTCGCATGCGAGTCAAAGAACGATAATAAGATAAGAGGCTTTACTTCGCCCGGTCCAATGGACATTTTTGGAATTTTTTGCTCGGGGATAAATTGTAACAACGCACCGGGAAAATGGGCCACGATGTAATTTTTTCGGTTTCCCGCGAACGAAGAACGGCAGTATGTAAAGGACATCAATTATATTTTAACAATAGAAATACGTGCAACAGTAGTAAACGTATAGATATAGTGAATGTTGTGCTGATGGATCTGTGTCAATGAGCGATAACATCATGATCTGTGTCAATGAGCGATAACATCATGATCTGTGTAAATGAGCGATAACGTCATGATCCGGGATTCCTCCCATCGAGTTAAAATACTTCTACTTTGTTTTTTCTCTACATAGTCATTCAAATGTGTAATAATCCGTGTATTGTGTACTAACTTTTTGTTATTGTGAAATAAACTCACGAGTCATTCAAAAATAGCATGACAAATCTCGGCTGAAAAGTAACATTTTCAAAATAAAAATGTAACTTTTACATATATACATCAAATGTGAATTAATGAATGAAGTACATTACAATATTAGGATGACACCAAAAAGTACACACACTTATTTCCATTGTGGTGCTTAGAAACATCACAAACAAACATGGCACTGGTATTATCGTTATAAACGACTCTTATTATAAACAGGCAATGAACGAATGTTTACGCGAAGTAACATCGAAAACCCTAGGTGGCGCTTCAGTCGCGCCATGACATCGCGTTGGACCGGGCGAAGTAAAGCCTCTTATCTTAAACGCTCTTTGAGCGAGTTGCGACAACTTGTGTTGCGCAATGTACGCTGCCAAGTCGCGTAGATTCGTGGTTAGTGAGCTTGCCCAGTCGCACAACTACGGCAGGGAAACACATGACAAAGACACGACAAAAACATTCGTCGGGCAGTGTACGATTAGCATTATGTTGGGCGTACATTGCTAACCTTTTGTTGCGAATCGTGTGTTTATTTGATTTAAAATGGATCAGTCGTGCAATGTCCGGTGAATCGCAACTCAGCAAAACTGGAGTCGCGTGTTGATTTGGCCGGCGCAACTGTTGTTGAACAGATTGAAACGCGGCAACAAAGGTTGTGTATTATATGTACGCTGACCCAATCACACAAACGCGCGACTTGCAAAAGAAGTTTAGCATTGTACGTATTAGACAGACTTGTTGGCAAGTCACAAACCGGCAAGTCAAGTTAAATATCAAGTCATATACCTGCAAGTCAAGTCGAAAGTCAATGACCTCCAAATTCAAGTCAAGTATCGAGTCATCTCCCTGAATTCCAAGTCAAGTCCCATGTCACCAGGTTTCACTAACCGCCATGATTGGTGTGACTTTCTGCAATAAAAGTTTACGGAATATTTAGGCAACATTAGCCAATAGCCAGTCTTAACTAGTTTTGCATAATAATTATTATATCTGGTGCGACCTGTCACAACAACATGATCTCGTTTCGCGTATGCTTCGAGCCACCCGACTTGGCAACTCACAAGTTCAGAAGTCAAGTAAAGTATCAAGTCAATGACCTCTAAGTCCAAGTCAAGTCTCAAGTCATCTCTCTGAATCCCAAGTCAAGTGGCAAGTCATGAAAATGGGCGACTCGAGTGCGACACGTGTCAGCCCCTACGACTCGAGTCAACTAATATGGCATTAGACAAACAGTTATTCACCGTGCGAATCTGATGATGCAGACATAATAATTTATTCACCGTGCGAATCTGATGATGCACACATAATAATTTATTCACCGTGCGAATCTGTTGATGCACACATAATAATTTATTCACCGTGCGAATCTGATGATGCACACATAATAATTTATTCACCGTGCGAATCTGATGATGCACACATAATAATTTATTCACCGTGCGAATCTGTTGATGCACACATAATAATTTACTCACCGTGCGAATCTGTTGATGCACACATAATAATTTATTCACCGTGCGAATCTGTTGATGCACACATAATAATTTATTCACCGTGCGAATCTGATGATGCACACATAATAATTTATTCACCGTGCGAATCTGATGATGCAGACACAATAATTTATTCACCGTGCGAATCTGATGATGCACACATAATAATTTATTCACCGTGCGAATCTGTTGATGCACACATAATAATTTACTCACCGTGCGAATCTGATAATGCACACATAATAATTTATTCACCGTGCGAATATGATGATGCACACATAATAATTTATTCACCGTGCGAATCTGATGATGCACACATAAAATAATTTATTCGCCGTGCGAATCTGATGATGCAGACATAATAATTTATTCACCGTGCGAATTTGATGATGCACACATAATAATGTATTCACCATGCGAATCTGATGATGCAGACATAATAATGTATTCACCGTGCGAATCTGATGATGCACACATAATAATTTATTCACCGTGCGAATCTGATGATGCACACATAATAATTTATTCACCGAGCGAATATGATGATGCAGACATAATAATTTATTCACCGTGCGAATCTGATGATGCAGACATAATAATTTACTCACCGTGCGAATCTGATAATGCACACATAATAATTTATTCACCGTGCGAATCTGATGATGCACACATAAAATAATTTCTTCACCGTGCGAATCTGATAATGCACACATAATAATTTATTCACCGTGCGAATATGATGATGCACACATAATAATTTATTCACCGTGCGAATCTGATGATGCACACATAAAATAATTTATTCACCGTGCGAATCTGATGATGCAGACATAATAATTTATTCACCGTGCGAATTTGATGATGCACACATAATAATGTATTCACCATGCGAATCTGATGATGCACACATAATAATTTATTCACCGTGCGAATCTGATGATGCACACATAATAATTTACTCACCGTGCGAATATGATGATGCAGGCATAATAATTTATTCACCGTGCGAATCTGATGATGCAGACATAATAATTAATTCACCGTGCATATCTGATGATGCACACATAATAAATATTTGACATAAAACATGGTTGACCAGTAACACCGGCGTCAGGTTGATGTTTTTTTTATAGAATCCACGCCCGTCCTCATGGGGTTTGGGGTTCGAACCCCACTTTTTGAGAGAGTTTTGTTTAATTGTAACACTTTCCAGAGACCATCCCAGAAATCCCCGACTGATTGTGGAAACTCGAACTCTCCTTTTCAAAACCCCGACAACGGACCAATAGTGTCAGTTAACTATCGTATATCATCTAATATATAAAGCAAAGTGTATGGTAACCTGGGACAAAGTGTAGGGTAACCTGGGGCAAAGTGTAGGGTAACCTGGGGCAACACGGCCTCTAAAAGTAAGACCCCCCATCACGTACGCAAAATATTGATGAAACTAACATAATATCGGATACTCACCCTGAAAGCTCAGCTACACGAGACAGGCGTAATTAAATCAGTGTTTTACTCAACTTTCATATGCACTATTATATTATGCACTAATCTAATATTTTGGCAACAGTAAAATGGTGCAACTCACTATATAGCGGTGTGAATCATGAACTTAATTTGTGACATGATAATTTTATTAATCAGTTGACAGGTCAAACAATACTAAATGGGCAATAGTATGTTGTGTTTTGTTTACATCGTGTTAAGACAGTCCCCATGCATGTGGGGCAAGACGGTTCCCATATATGTGGGGCAAGACGGTGCCCATACATGTGGGGCAAGACGGTCTCCATACATGTGGGGCAAGACGGTGCCCATGCATGTGGGGCAAGACGGTCCCCATACATGTGGGGCAAGACGGTCCCCATTCGTGTGGGGCAAGACGGTCCCCATACATGTGGGGCAAGACGGTCCCCATTCATGTGGGGCAAGACGGTCCCCATTCATGTGGGGCAAGACGGTTCCTGTGTCTGATCCCGCACGCACATGGTCATAATGTATCAAATCATTCAAATATATTACACATGACCAATTATGTGTAATACATAATATGAGAGTTTCACAATTGACGTTCTGCTAGCCTGTAGCCTGTATACAGATTATGTTTAGGCAGTGGTTCGTTCATGTAAGCGAAAACCACGGGGGAGGGAGCTATTGACCGTCTTGCCCCAGTCAGAGGGCCGTCTTGCCCAAGGGATGGGACACGTTGTTTTTTTTTTTTTTTTGGTACTCTTACTATTTTTCAAATGCAATTCATCTAGGTTGTCAGTTTCCTGAAAATAATGTTCCAATGGGAAACACACATATCTGTCTACAACATGAGCACATTAAAGACATGTTAACGTAGTATAATGGTGTACAATTTGAAAGGGGGCCGCCCTGCCTTGGGTTACCCTATGTCTGTTTGTCTGTTTTGTTTGTTTGCATGTTTGTCTGTTTATGTGTTTGAATGAATGAATGAATGAATATAGACCCCCTGCGGGATGACGTAAAAATTCAAAACAAACTTGTCGCCAAACAGCTGGGGACTCAGCACCTAGCTACAATAAGGAATATCAATGGTATGGTACATTTTATTAACACGAATAATATATTTAATGCATACGTTGAAAGAAATAATGAATCTAACATACTTTTCACAAAAAGTGACTTTAACTGAAAATTGTAACAACTAGCCCCGGTCTCCCCTAACATACACAGTCGATTAAAAAAAACGTCTTTTTGTTCAATTCATCGAAAGAATTTACTTAAGTCGTTAGATCTGGTAAGGCTCAAAATACTGGATATCCAAAATGGCGAACACTGCGGGTCAAGGCCGATCATAGGCGTGATTTCTATACTCTCGCCGAGCACACGACAAAGTTACGAGTTGTCGTCGTTTCCATTTTTACTTCAGTTAATGTTTGGCTAAACATTGAGTAATTTAATAGTTTGTCATATGATTTCACAAAAACTACATTAAAAAGTTGCACAAACGAGCTAGCATGTTGCAGTGAATATTAGGTAGGTTTGATATTTCGCAAAATGAATTTGAAATGATACTAGCAAAACTCGATAGAGTCTGCAGATAGAGCAACTTTCCGTCAGTCTCGAGTAGATGGGCACGTAAGCATATAGCCCTATGTTTACGATGATGCTCACGGGATCCATATCCTTCTTCACCAACACCTATAACTACCGTCGCCCCGCATTGGAAGATGTTCCAGTCGGTATTTGGGTCTCGTAGCGCCGTAGGGAGACCGGGGTTGGTTTTCACACGGGTTGGTTGTCACAGTGCCTATATCTTTTCCGCTAGATGGCGGGTGCATGCGGGATTGCCGCTGGGGTAGTTGACCTAAAACCGCCATTTGTAAATTTCGGTTTCGCGCCTGCGTGTTGGCGAGTTATTTACGTTTTCATGCCGTGAGTAATCTTCTGAAATGTTGATATTTATGAAGGGCTAACAACAAAACCATTCGCACAACACAGGTTAATTCAAGACAGATAGTTGTATGTCTTGTGTTGTTGGGGCAGGGCTTGTCACACGTGACCACCAATAACAACCCATTCACATTGACATGGCACTACGCTTACATTACATATGGGCTTATAGTGTGTGTGTGTGTGTGTGTGTGTGTGTGTGCGTGCGTGCGTGCGTGCGTGCGTGCGTGCGTGCGTGCGTGCGTGCGTGTGTGTGTGCGTGTAGAGGGTGGGGTGGTTGCGTGCATGCGTGCGGGAGTAAAGAAAACCCGTCGAGTTGGATGAAGGAAAGAAATTTAGTAGGCTTTCTGAAACATTTTGTGGAATATTCAAAGTGCTCCAAGGAGAATCCATATATGTTGGTTTTGGACAAACATGGGTTACATATGTCAATAGATGACTTCAACAATTATGTTGTCGTTTCCACCGCAATGCTCGTACCGCCTATTGCAACCACTCGACCCGTCTGTGTATGGACACTTCAAGAAGTACACCATTGCTTTTGATTCTTGGGTGCTCAATCACCAGGGACAGACAATGACATATATATAGGTACCAGGTGCCAGGTACATCATATATTATATATACTAACCTGTCATCGTTAAGACAGCTTCCACATCAATATGGCAAACAAATAGTTTTAGAAATCCATCCCGCCCCCAGTGTTTCCTCTCACCACATTCCTACAGACCAAACACTGTAACCTCTACACAGAAGTATGGAATACGTTCTTTGACAGTGTTGTAGGGCTAGCGGAACGGTTTGAGACTGAGGCGAGCAAGCCGCGCAGTCATGGTAGACAGATCGAGGCACTGTCCGTGCGAACGTGCCCGCTGATATAACTGACACACGCAGCCAGTATTTGATGACGGTAGTGTATCTGCCGTTTTTTGATAACTTGCTGCAGGAAATGGATATACGTCTATTAGCACACCAGATTCACTACGTAGCCCAGTACCTCACACCACGACAGATTCACTACGTGGCCCAGTTCCTCACACCACGACAGATTCACTACGTGGCCCAGTACCCCACACCACGACAGATTCACTACGTGGCCCAGTACCTCACACCACGACAGATTCACTACATGGCCCAGTACCTCACACCACGACAGATTCACTACGTGGCCCAGTACCTCACACCACGACAGCGGGTGAATCAGACACCAGAAAGAATTACTGTCCATCCAGCTTTACGATGTGTTCCAAGATGACATGCCAAGTGATCTGCGTTAGCTACAAAAATGGAAGGCAAGTCGGGATATGGTGAATGTGGCTGAGAGACCAAACACACTCGATGCCACAATAAAGGAAATAAATCCTTTTCTGTGCTCTAATATGTATACAACAGTCGTGATGCTGCTGGTGATGTCTGTCTCGACTGCCACAACACGGTGACAACTGAGCGCTTGTCGGGATTGGCCCTTACGAATGTCCACAAGGACGTTGAATGCAGAACGCATCATCCACCAGTTCAGTCGTTTAACGCTAACACTCCGCCCAAATGAAGGAGAGGTGTGTAACTGAACCCTTTCCGTTGATATGATACACTCGTAGACACTTATTACCGAAGCATTATCGTTGCCTACATGTGTCTTCTTGGCTTATCATTAAATGGCTGTTATCGTTGTAAAGGGTTTGCGTTTGTCTATTAATATAATTATCAGGATTGATTCTTAGTACATATGGTCATTATAGCACAGGTTTTCCAATAATTTTGAATTGTATATGTATTACGATAAAGCGTCACTAGTTGTTATAATTAATCGTGTCATTGCATAGAAACGGGTCATTGAAGCACATAAGCAAGTTTAGTAAGCTGCAAAATCCTAGCACATTAAAACTAACTGTATCTTTGATAAACGTGTATGATATACTGATGGTTCATATCCACCTTTAACCAGGGATGGGTGTCGAGTAGGTTTGGTCATGTTTTTCTCCATGGCCTTTTTTAAGATTTATTTTTGCATCAAAATGCACCAGATTGCAAATGATTAGTTTACTTTAAAAACGGGACATCCAGGCCCCCTGTTAGATGTGCGCTTCCACATAAATGTATACCTAGCTACGCCCCTGGAAGCAGTAATGAACGAGAAAGCGGCAGTGAAAGATGCAACGAAAAGGATGCTCATCTGGTGCAGAATGACGAGCTGTTGACCGGCCTCGGTGTGCCCGAGAACGCGCCAGCGTTCATTGAAAAGTTTAAAGGTCGATCTTCGATTTTTTGCTAGTATAATTTCAAATTTATTTTGCGAAATATCAAACCTATCCAGTATCCACTGTAACATGCTAGCTAGCTCATATGCAATTTTGTATGTATTATTATACGCACTTATACATCTCATAGTATGCATAACAATAATTATATGTGTTCACAGCTTCGTATATTGTGCTTTTCGTTTAAGTTACTAAAGGGTACTCATTCCTCGCATTCTTTCACAACAAACAATTGTGAATGGAATTTTAATTATTTAATGGAGAATGAAATAGTGAATGGCACTATATATATATGTAATGCGATTTCTACTTGATTGAATGATACACACACGCACGCACGCACGCACGCACGTACGCCCGCACGCATGCACGCACTCACACACGCATACAATGAATCGTGCAATATTTATTAATTGCTCATTATCTCAATAATGTAGCTGTCAGATTTTGACATACAACTTCCAGGAAAATGTGACCGTGATTGACATAATTATAGCACAATAATAAGTTAAACGTGATTTTGAAGCTCTAAAAATGCCGCACCTGTTCAACTAAAAACAAATTTGAGAAATGCTACATTTGAACGATTGGGACAGCCGGGGACAAGAACGGACGCACGCACGGATGGACTGATGGAGGGAGAGATGGGGGATGGGTGTGTGTACGCATGCATTGTGTTGTCTCCTCTATGTCCACGACGTCCTTTTCCTTTTAATCCTTTTGTCAAGCAATTTAGTAGAGGAATCAGCCTACAGTTACATTTCCCCTGGTAGCCATGTTAACGTTTTGCATGATTATAAGAAAACGTGACCATCAAACATTCGAAAACTTTTTACCTGCCGCTATCATCATCTCACCGACATGCTGGTCGAATTTTGTAAAGATTAGACATTTCTCACTCTTGTAATACGTCTGTTTGTACGATACCCGTCAATGTTGACCAATACAGTATTGGCAGGAATTACGGCGCACACGTGTCTAGTGGCCAACAAAATCCCAAATATGCTTCTGCCTACTAAAATCATCTAAAAATCCATCGTTTTACTCTCCGCAGCTTCCACTAGCAAACCTGGCAATGTCCCTGCTAATTTTTTTTAACTTCCTATATCCAAATTTACTATGTCTATGTCCTACATTCGTCTGTAACACACCAGGAAATCTGAGGCCTGACCATAAAGAGGCGAACTGAGCGGCTAGCGGCTAACAATATTTGAGTGTCGCCATCTATCAGGGTTTGAAATATACCTTTATACAAACAATATCCGCTAGGTTTCGGCGCAAATCGACTTAGCGGGTATTCTATAAATTTCAGACAAACCCGTGTACAAACAGGATGCGGCCGTATATAAAAAAAATCCGTATACAATACGGGTAACGCCAAAGCAAGACAAACGCTGACTGATTTATCTTGTCCGTCCTTGTTTCACTGTGAGCTGAAGCAAGATAAACATTGATTAACGTGTCTTGTCTTCGTGTTATTGACATTGTGAGGAAACGCATGAGTCATGACAAACACTGACTGGTTTTTCTTGTCCTCGAGTCACTGTGAACTGAAGCAAAACAGACACTGACTGATTTGTCTTGTCCTAATGCTACTATGAGCTGGAGCAAGACAAACACTACTTTCTTGAGCATAATTATGGGACATGCATGAGAAACAACATTTGGGTATAACGTGTTAATTAAGGCTGGAATGATGGGTTCTTCTGTCGTGTTGAGCGGTCACGACCAGCAGAGCTACCAAGTCTCACGCATTTGGCTTCCGTTCCACGCTCTCACGCAGCTACCTGCAATCTCAATCGCGTATTGCCCGTTTCAATAAATAATTAATACAAACATGCACGTGTTGATAGACATTTTTCCGTGCACGCACTGATGTTTAATCATGTCACCATGTCAAAGAGAGATCATGGTACGACTATTGTTGACGCGTGTAACGGTCGCTGGTCCCGCGCCACGTTGACATACTGACTGTCAAACTGTCAATAGATCACCCACTGACATTCGAGCCAATAAAATGCTTCCTTAAGAAAACCCAAGAAGCTACGTGGGCAAGCAACCAGGCGCATACAAGTGCAGTACGTAGACTCCACTTAGCGAACCTCTTCGGGCCAGAACAATTTGACGCACTTTAATACAGCAGGAATAGGGAATGATTTCGTCCCAGCCAAAACATTTGATTCTACAAATTAATAGGCTGATTCTAGTATCCGTGAATCTGTTAAGCGGAGTTCACTGTTGTAACAAACATGCTGGACGTTTGCTTCTTTTGAACATTTAAGACAGACGTGTGCGGGGTGGGTTAAAATGATAACGTCTACCATGTCATTTTTTCACTTCAGCATTCGTTCTAAGTGATGACCAGTTGAGGTCTGATATAAGATTTATTACGGTTCAGACTGTACGTTCATAGTTGTTTCAATCATTCTTGTTGCGTTCTTCTGAATTCTTCTAACCATGTTTTAATATGTCATTTTGTATGGGGACCCAGACGACCGATGCGTATTCCACATTGGGACTCACGAGACAGCATATCAATCATGCTTTTTCCTTAACTGTTTCAGAACAATTGGAAATGTTCCGTCCGGTACAAAACCGCAAAAAGCATACATTATGAAATATTTGTCAATGTATGAATACTTCCCAGTGTGTAAAGTACTGTCCCCGGTGGACAATTGAATGACTACAAGTTCTGCCACCTGGTGTCATGTTGGAAAATGGGATACCCATTTTCAGAGTTTGGATCCGCCCCTAATCTCGCGCATGTTTCTCGACACAACTTGGCAGCTCTGCACCAGTCACCAAGTAAAGAAAAGTAAGCCATCATGACTAATTGACAGTTATATGGTGCAGATTTGAAACCTGCATGTATTTTGTTCCGACATGGGAAGCACATTGATAGTTTGCTGAAATGGTCAATATCAACCATATTTGTATTTGCTACAGATTTAAAAGTATTACAATAAAACTTATGCAGAACGTTTTCTGGATGATCGGTATAAATGGTTCCCAATGAAAATTTGTTTTGTGGTTAAAATTCATTAACCGAACATGTTTAAAATGACATCCCTCTTTGTCAACCGAGTTGACTGGCCAGCCTTGTCTAGTTGTGAAGAAAATATGCCAGTGATTGTTGAGTAAGTAAGTAAGAATACAGAAAAACACTACAACAAAGGTTTCTTCAGAACTATACAAAATGTCATTGGAAAATAGACTTCATGTTAACATAAGCTTCCAAGTTTGTGATGTTGCAATATATTTGATTGAATGTGTGTAATTCTGATGTCATATACTATGTTTCAGAATCACATTGTTATTGGGTGTCCATGACAACAATATAGTCCCGGACTGATTACCGACATCTCACACAGACGCTGTGTCAGCCTTCAGTTGGTCTAAATACACTTCAACAAATGCAACTACAAATTGAACAACTGACTTGGAACATCAAAAGTCAACTGAACATCACACAACAAACAAGACATTTTGGATAACTCTGTTGCAATTCCAGAGACATTTATTAAGCTGTATTAGTAAAACAGTGTATATGTGTGCAATCATTCATGTTAGTAGTATACAGTATATAATATAACGTCCGAGCCCCATTTAGAATGATAACATAAATGGGCAATGCACAATAACTACAAAAAAGTGCCAAACTGTACACACCACTGAGACTTATAGGCAGCATGCTTGAGTATAGCCCCATGGCTACACCACAGCTTGAGTATAGCCAATGGCTACACCACAGCTTGAGTATAGCCCGAAGGCTACACTACTGTGTCACCACAGCTTGAGTATAGCCCCATAGCCCTACACCACAGCTTGAGTATACCTCATGGGTACACCACAGCTTGGGTATATAGCCACTAGGTTACACCACTGCTTGAGTATACCTCATGGGTACACCACAGCTTGAGTATACCTCATGGGTACACCTCAGCTTGGGTATAGCCACTAGGTTACGCCACTGCTCATGGGTACACCACAGCTTGGGTATAGGTATTGTCACAAGGTTACACCACTGCTTGAGTATACCTCATGGGTACATCACAGCTTGGGTATAGCCACAAGGTTACACCACAGCTCAAGTAT
The DNA here is from genome assembly GCA_033239005.1 of Lamellibrachia satsuma. Taxonomy (NCBI): domain Eukaryota; kingdom Metazoa; phylum Annelida; class Polychaeta; order Sabellida; family Siboglinidae; genus Lamellibrachia; species Lamellibrachia satsuma. The sequence goes on along the minus strand of BSQZ01000015.1, from coordinate 5,538,809 downwards.
ACCTCATGGGTGCACCACAGCTTGGGTATAGCCAGAAGGTTACACCACAGCTTGAGTATAGCCCCATGGCTACACCACATCATCTCTCTTCAGAGTGCTACCACATCTCATGACCATTTCTAAATATGTTCATTGAAACACAGTTTCTTGCAAGAAGTGAGTAACATTTCATTTTGCTACAGTTTTCTACTGTAGCTTCTATCCACTTCAATGACTGCTACATCAACAAAACATAATATATACTTCATGCATATAATATCCTGCTTCGTCAGTAGAGTTCTCAACATGTAAATGACGATATTCTTATATACATAAAATGTTGATAGAGATAATGCATGATAATCATTGCAACCAGGCAGATATGTGCAGATATTTGACCAAATTGTGGGTTTTCACGTACAAGCATGACAGACCATGACCAAAAATTATTTTTTTGGAAAAGTCCTTTTCGACATAGAATAAAGTGAAATTGTAATAATATAACAAAAAGAAATTCAACTATATTTCACATATTAGGTAGTGGCATCCTCTTGTAGATGATCTAGCAACTGGGAAAGGTTCCCCACATCCTCTTGTAGATGATCTAGCAACTGGGAAAGGTTCCCCACATCCTCTTGCAGATGATCTAGCAACTAGGAAAGGTTCCCCACATCCTCTTCTAGATGATCTAGCAACTGGGAAAGGTTCCCCACATCCTCTTGTAGATGATCTAGCAACTGGGAAAGGTTCCCTACATCATCTTGTAGATGATCTAGCAACTGGGAAAAGTTCCCTACATCATCTTGTAGATGATCTAGCAACTGGGAAAAGTTCCCTACATCATCTTGTAGATGATCTAGCAACTGGGAAAAGTTCCCTACATCCTCTTGCTGATGTTCTAGTGACTGGGAAAGGTCCCCTACATATTCATGCAGATACGTTGTTACTTATCGTTTGATAGTATCAAGTTATTGCATTCACTAAAGTTCTATGGATAATTCACACAACATATGGCCACCAAGGGTTACATATTTTGCAGGTTCTAACATTCTGGGATGATATTCTAATAATGAAAAATTCCAAATGTCAAAAATGGTTTTACGCAGCCATTAAAAAAAATGGCCACCAAGAGTGATACAGTTTGCATCTTACATACAAGGTTCTAACATTCCGGGATGATATTCTAAGAAATGTGCACTTCTAAGTTAATTTAAATACAGAATAAACTGACCATTCCCAAAATATTTTTGGCACCCATTTTTTTACATGGCTGTCATGGCTGACATATGACTTTTTCACAGTGGCTCCACTTCTTTTTGGCCATGATCTACAACTGTTCCAAATTTCATGTTTCTACGTTAAAACACACAATTATTTCACATATTTGCCTGGCTACTGTAAGTAGCCGCAGAGTCTTTTTTACAAATATAAAACACTGTAATCTAAAACATGTGAAACTTCTATTGACTTAGAATATCTGTCCTGTCTCGCAGTTAGAATATCTGTCATGGCTGGCAGTCAGAATATCTTAACTGTCTAGCAGTTGGAATATATGTCATATTTAGCAGTCAGTATATCAAATATTTTATTGCCTGTCAAAATAAATGTCAAGATTGGCAGTCAGAATATATGTACAGAATACATGTCCTAACCGGCAGACAGAATACGTGTCCTGATTGGCACTGAGAATGTATCCTGATTGCCAGCTGGAATATCTGTCCTGTCCAACAATCAGGATATCTGTCCTGCCTGACAATCATGATATATTTACTGTCTGATTACAATCAGGATATCTGTCCTGCCACCTGTCATTGACTTGCACACAAACAAGGGATAACTAGTATCTTACAGAGCAGCTGCCTGCCATATAGGTATTAGGCGCCAGTTGTGGGTTTTTGTGATACCTAATTCCTGCTGTAAAAAACGGCTCAAATGCGACAGATACACGTCTGGCAAATTACAACAAAACATGAATTGTCATGCTAGAGTTACCCTTCACTTTACTGAATGATGCTGCTTTCCAAACAACAAACCTAATAATAATATTGAGAGTGAGGAAAATAATGACGAAACATCTGCATTGAAGAAATAAAGACAGTGGGGATGTAACCAGAAAAAAACTACTGGTCTCAGAGCAGAACTTATTTCTGTTGTGAAATGAAAAGTTTAACAAACAATTGCCATTCTCTGACATTGCTTCACATAACAAACATAAATACAATAATAAAATAACAACAAAATAAAAACAGAATTATGAGAGGAATGTTTTAACAGAACAATTGCTTGCAGTGTAAAGAAACGAACAAGTAGAGATGATATTTGTTACATTCATGTCAACACTTCAGTCCGACATGTTTTACATTCAGGCAGACTTTTCCTTAACAGTGCGGACATGGTTAGCGTCTCTAACCAGTTTTATATAATTCCCCTTCCAACGCATGTAGGAACCATGGTAAACTGTAGAGCAGTTTTCCCTTCAATACATTTAAGGACTGGTCTATGCCAAACAATGATTCGGAATCAGAATAGCACACATTTTCATCGTCATTTGTGATCAGAATATCAGCACCTTTTGCTATTCCAATAGAACATTCTGTTTAATGTTCTTCACTGAAAATTTTTTTAAAGACGCTTTTAGTGTCTCTAAATATATGTGATGCTCCCTCAATAGGGTTCTGCTGATGCTCAACTTACATGCACCTGTCCCAGCAGTGCCACTAAATAATAGCTTCAGCAATTCTTTACATAGATATTACATATGAATTGTCCACACTGTGTTATGTATGAATGTTCCACACTACCATGGGAATGACATGACCATACATAGTTATGTATGAATGGTACATATCATCTGGCAATATGAACATGACATGGCGTTTAAGAATGAACGTTCCGTATTGTGTTGCAATGTGAACATGACACATAGGCATGATGTTTAAGAATAAACATTCCATATTGTGTTGCAATATGAACATGACACACATGCATGTCTTATCTACGTATGAATTTTCCACATCACGTGAACGCAGTTTGGTAGAAGTACCAAGAATAAAAAATCGCACAGGATACTGCGTGTCCAGGGCATTGTGGGTACTGCCTTTGACTAGCGTCACATACAAACATATGCATGTGCATCTTGCTGAAGTCAACACAGAAAGAACCGGTACACACAACTATGAATTGATATTACATGTAATACAGTTGTCATGGTTACATGTCATTGACATGTCGTTGTTGGCCCACTGGTCATTTAGCTCTGCGTAGAAGGTCCACAATCTCATTGAAGGTTGGCCTGTCTTCCTTCCTGTAAACGCACAAACGCACATCAAGGGGTATGCACATAATTATGCCTAAACTTCCTATGTCAACAGCAAAGCAAACCTAAGCATGAGCCATTACCATGACAATACACACTACAGATGATTATTAGTAATTACTCTGGCCACAATCTCTTATGCAAAAACCATTGCAATGTGACAACATTTGTTTTCCCGCACTCAAAACAGCCCTGTAGAAATATACAAATGGACAGTTTTGTATATGAAAGGATTATGCTTAGATATATATGACATAACAAGGATTGTATGGTTTATCACATTAATATAAATGTGTGTGTATATCATTTATTCGTACACAATAGTTTAGGTGCAATTGAATAAAACAAAAATCATTGGCAGCCTGATTAACAAGTGCAGAGTGCGTTAATCATGTTGTTAACATCGTTTTTTGTAAAACCGGGTAAGTCAATCTCGTTATTGGATATATGCAATAATTCGAGTATGCACCAAGCGATTCCTGTCAGCTCTGGCTGACTGAAAAGACATTGTCTACCTATGTGGTTCATGTTAATATCTAGTACATATATTGCATACCTATGCTGAATAACCGCTATATTTCGGCCAATTGGTGATTGAGCTGAGTTTATAGCCCGCCTAACGAAGTGCCTAACAATGGCGTTGCGGCTAGTCCACATTAAATCCACAAACTTGCAAAATCGCTTCACCAATTGAATGGATATGTGACAGGTGTTAATTAATCGTCCTAAAAGTGCTGTATGCGTCATATAACTGACGTTTAAGATGCGCCTGACGCTTTTGTTCCAAGTCACGCAAAAATCGTTGAACCCTTTATCATATAATGCCCATAGAGTTGAGCCACAATGGGTGCTACAATAAGACTGAAATAGACGAATATAACAATCAATAGGCACTTTGCCTCTGAAGTGGCCCACAAACCAGTTAACACTCGCGATAAAATAACCTTTTTTTGCATTTATATCATTCAAGTCTGAAAGCTTGTGATCGACTATGTTACCAAGGTGTTTTGCATTCGTCGCCCAAGTAACATTGTTTCCGTTTACCTGGATGGCTTTACAATCAACATTGCTTGCGCCGAACACCATTCCTATAGTTTTCTTATCGTTAAAAGTGACATGGAATTCTTTCCCGTACTCCTTACATATATTTACCATGTATTGCAGACCTTGTAGCGAAGGTGATAATAATGTGATATCTACTGCATGTAACAGGTGAAGTGGGCTTTTAAGCCTTTTATTCTGATCATTTGCGAATCTGCATGTGACTGCATACATTTGGGAAATGTGCATTATTTAATGATCTCCTTGATGCTCCTACATCACTGAGACACAAGACACTCATTTGGAACTGCCAACATTTCTCCATGATGGTACATCACCGAGACACTAATATTAGACATTCAATTGAACTGCCAACATTTCTCCTTGATGCTACGTCACCAAGACACTAACACAAGACACTCACTTGAACTGCCAACATTTCTCCATGATGAGACACTAATATCAGACACTCACTCAAACTGCCAACATTTCTCCTTGGTGCTACATCATCAAGACACTAACACAAGACACTCACTTGAACTGCCAACATTTCTCCATGATGAGACACTAATATCAGACACTCACTTGAACTGCCAACATTTCCCCATGATGCTACATCACCAAGACATTAACACAAGACACTTACTTGAACTGCCAACATTTCTCCATGACGCTGTAGACTGCAGAAGGACATTTTGTTGGCTTCAGCAGACGCCGGCCACGCTCAATCTGGCTGAGGATTTCGCTCCCTCGGAGGCCCTAAAAACACCCTCACAATCAACGTCTGCTTGTGCACTCGACATGTACGCATCATAATCGCATTCGTACACACACTGGCATAACTGTCTGGAATATGCGAATTAGATGCCACAGAGACTGCTCAAAACAAACAGTTACATGGATGGCCAATTCTCAATTGAATAGTTCAATGCAATATATACTAGGGCATGTTCTGGCAAGATCTGGTTTGAACAATACTATTTCTGACTGCAAATATTTTACCTTCCTGAAATCATTAAATTGTTCTTAACTTTTATTGTTCATTAGTAGACAATTAGAAACATCATAAATCTTATTGGAACTACCCTAATGGAATCTAGTAGCATAGGTACATAACATCAACATGAATATATGGGAGATGGCAACCAATATATCTAGTGTCTATAGAACAAGCTGTTAAATCACAAACCAAATTTCCGTAGAACTAACTGTCAATGCATCTGCTGAGATATCTGTTGAACTAGCTGAGATAACTGGTAGATATATCTAGTTACCTTGTATGGCTTCTCGCCATAAGACGTTGCCTCCCACAGTGTAATGCCATAGCTCCATACATCCGAACTGGAGTCAAATCTGAAGTAGTAGATACACTCTGGAGCATACCACTTAAGAGGCCACTTGCCAGCGGTCTTTGCCTGCAACACCAAACAATCTTACTGTCACCTTGCCTTGCCTCAACGGGGTAATAATGTGTGGTCTTATCTGGTGCTGGTATCTAAACATGGTACTCATGGCGCTTACTCCATTATCAGGTCTTATCTGGTGCTGGTATCCACCTAGACATGGTGCTCGTGGCACTTACTCCGTTATCAGGTCTTATCTGGTGCTGGTATCCACCTAGACATGGTGCTCGTGGCACTTACTCCGTTATCAGGTCTTATCTGGTGCTGGTATCCACCTAGACATGGTGCTCGTGGCACTTACTCCGTTATCATGTCTTATCTGGTGCTGGTATCCACCTAGACATGGTGCTCGTGGCACTTACTCCGTTATCATGTCTTATCTGGTGCTGGTATCCACCTAGACATGGTGCTCGTGGCACTTACTCCGTTATCAGGTCTTATCTGGTGCTGGTATCCACCTAGACATGGTGCTCGTGGCACTTACTCCGTTATCAGGTCTTATCTGGTGCTGGTATCCACCTAGACATGGTGCATGTGGCACTTACTCCGTTATCAGGTCTTATCTGGTGCTGGTATCCACCTAGACATGGTGCTTGTGGCACTTACTCCGTTATCAGGTCTTATCTGGTGCTGGTATCCACCTAGACATGGTGCTCGTGGCACTTACTCCGTTATCAGGTCTTATCTGGTGCTGGTATCCACCTAGACATGGTGCTCGTGGCACTTACTCCGTTATCAGGTCTTATCTGGTGCTGGTATCCACCTAGACATGGTGCTCGTGGCACTTACTCCGTTATCAGGTCTTATCTGGTGCTGGTATCCACCTAGACATGGTGCTCGTGGCACTTACTCCGTTATCAGGTCTTATCTGGTGCTGGTCTCCACCTAGACATGGTGCTCGTGGCACTTACTCCGTTATCAGGTCTTATCTGGTGCTGGTATCCACCTAGACATGGTGCTCGTGGCACTTACTCCGTTATCAGGTCTTATCTGGTGCTGGTCTCCCCCTAGACATGGTGCTCGTGGCACTTACTCCGTTATCAGGTCTTATCTGGTGGTGGTATCCACCTAGACATGGTGCTTGTGGCACTTACTCCGTTTTCATGTCTTATCTGGTGCTGGTATCCACCTAGACATGGTGCTCGTGGCACTTACTCCGTTATCAGGTCTTATCTGGTGCTGGTATCCACCTAGACATGGTGCTCGTGGCACTTACTCCGTTATCAGGTCTTATCTGGTGCTGGTATCCACCTAGACATGGTGCTCGTGGCACTTACTCCGTTATCAGGTCTTATCTGGTGCTGGTCTCCCCCTAGACATGGTGCTTGTGGCACTTACTCCATTATCAGGTCTTATCTGGTGCTGGTATCCACCTAGACATGGTGCTTGTGGCACTTACTCCATTATCAGAGCTAGTTCTTGGCAGCAGCTGGTGCAGTGTCTGTGTGGGTTTTTGTAGATCGAGACCATTGGCTCTGTGAGTCCAGGACAGGTTTTTCCCATTTCCCTGTGTGGGATCTTTTACTTCCCCAAGAATAGACTCCAGATATATGGCTTTTAGCGTCTCTTAAAAACACACAGGCAAAGTAGAACAAAGTGAACAGAACTGGTCAAATTTTTAAATGGTAGCAGGTGGACTGAACCACGATCCTCTTGACTGACAGTCTGGCACTGTAACTACTGAGCCACTAGGCCCTGCCACTTCTTGACTGACAGTCTGGCACTGTAACCACTGAGCCACCATGCCTTGCCACCTCTTGACTGACAGTCTGGCACTGTAACCACTGAGCCACCATGCCCCGCCCCCTCTTGACTGACAGTCTGGCACTGTAACCACTGAGCCACCATGCCCCGCCACCTCTTGACTGACAGTCTGGCACTGTAACAACTGAGCCACCATGCCCCGCCACCTCTTGACTGACAGTCTGGCACTGTAACCACTGAGCCACCATGCCTCGCCACCTCTTGACTGACAGTCTGGCACTGTAACCACTGAGCCACCATGCCCCGCCACCTCTTGACTGACAGTCTGGCACTGTAACCACTGAGCCACCATGCCCCGTCGCCTCTTGACTGACAGTCTGGCACTGTAACCACTGAGCCACCATGCCCCGCCGCCTCTTGACTGACAGTCTGGCACAGTAACCACTGAGCCACCATGCCTCGCCGCCTCTTGACTGACAGTCTGGCACAGTAACCACTGAGCCACCATGCCTCGCCGCCTCTTGACTGACAGTCTGGCACAGTAACCACTGAGCCACCATGCCTCGCCGCCTCTTGACTGACAGTCTGGCACAGTAACCACTGAGCCACCATGCCTCGCCGCCTCTTGACTGACAGTCTGGCACTGTAACCACTGAGCCACCATGCCTCGCCACCTCTTGACTGACAGTCTGGCACAGTAACCACTGAGCCACCATGCCTCGCCACCTCTTGACTGACAGTCTGGCACAGTAACCACTGAGCCACCATGCCCCGCCACCTCTTGACTGACAGTCTGGCACTGTAACCACTGAGCCACCATGCCTCGCCACCTCTTGACTGACAGTCTGGCACTGTAACCACTGAGCCACCATGCCTCGCCACCTCTTGACTGACAGTCTGGCACTGTAACCACTGAGCTACCATGCCCCGCCACCTCTTGACTGACAGTCTGGCACTGTAACCACTGAGCCACCACGCCTCGCCACCTCTTGACTGATAGTCTGGCACTGTAACAACTGAGCCACCATGCCCTGCCACATCATCGTACCTGACAGTGCTGTCACTTCATCTAAATTCACCTGTCATTTATACCTATGTCATATATATACCTATGCCATCAGCATCATTTAGACTATTTGAAAGTATTCCTGCAATAACACAATGATTCAAAAACAAATATGTATTTTGATAGTCCCACGAATGCAATAAGAGCAGTAATATCAGAGTGTGTCTAAACTTCCTCCTCAGTCAAATAAGCCCATTGCAAATCAGATGAACAAATTAAGACCTATGCGCAGTCGGTTTAATAATGTTTGTTAAAATCACCTGTTGTTTTTGATCAATAGATAACTTGTGAAATTGTGAACGTTATGTTATAGTATATAGAACTGGACCACTTGGACCTGATATTTATACAAGCCACAGTACGGTAGATCAAACTCATGTCATTGCTGGACAAACTGTTTGTGTCTGCTCTATGCAGGGTTGCACCCACCGTGTAGTAGTCACTGTCCAGTCCGAGTGCTCTGCTCATGCCAAAGTCACTGATCTTTGCAAATGACTCGCTGACCAGCAGGACATTGCGGGCAGCCAGGTCACGATGCACAAAGTTTTTGCTCTCCAGGTAGGCCATTCCGTCAGCAACTTGGCACATGAGTTCTGTCACTTTTGACATCGACATCTCCCTGTAGCAGTACATTTGAAACTTTATGTGTAAAGATATGTTCTTATATAATATGAGATCTGTCTTTGGGACTGTTCAAAGCACTTTACACTTAATATCATCTCTGTGACATGACATTGTACAATGAAATGACCTACATGTAATAGGACATATCTGTTAAGGAAAGTTTTATTTTCCACTCATAGCTGCATACATACCCATTTGTATAAGTATTGCAGTAAACATGACAGAGCATGAATGAATTAGTCAGATAAATGTTATATTATAGTTATTATTTCATTGCAAATGATCCAGTAAATAGACATTACTTAATTGTGTGTGTGCGTGTGGGTGTGGGTGGGTGGGTGGGTGCGTGCGGGTGGGCGTGCGTGCGGGTGTGTGTGCGTGCGGGTGTGTGTGTGGGTGTGTGTGGGTGTGTGTGTGTGTGTGTGGGTGTGTGTGGGTGTGTGGGTGTGTGGGTGTGTGTGGGTGTGTGTGTGTGTGTGTGTGTGTGTGTGTGTGTGTGTGTGTGTGTGTGTGTGTGTGTGTGTGTGTGTGTGTGTGTGTGTGTGTGTGTGTGTCTGTGTGTCCGTGTGTGTGTCCGTGTGTGTGTGTGTGACCAAGTGCGCACATATGTGTGTGCATGCATGTGTATATATGTACAGATAGATGTATAGTGAACTCCACTTAACAGAATCATAGAAAACAGAATCAATCATTTAGTACAATCAAATATACTGACTGGGACGGAATAATTTCCTATTGTATTAAAATGGGCTGCATAAGAGAATGAACTGCCACATACCATCAAAACTCTGGGTCTCAAACATACCATCATCATCAACATACCATCAAACTTCTGGGCCTCAAACATACCATCATCATCAACATACCATCAAACTTCTGGGCCTCAAACATACCATCATCATCAACACACCATCAAACTTCTGGGCCTCAAACATACCATCATCATCAACATATCATCAAACTTCTGGGCCTCAAACATACCATCATCATCAACATACCATCAAACTTATGGGCCTGAAACATACCATCATCATCAACATACCATCAAACTTCTGGGCCTGAAACATACCATCATCATCAACATACCATCAAACTTCTGGGCCTGAAACATACCATCATCATCAACATACCATCAAACTTCTGGGCCTCAAACATACCATCATCATCAACATACCATCAAACTTCTGGGCCTGAAACATACCATCATCATCAACATACCATCAAACTTCTAGGCCTCAAACATACCATCATCATCAACATACCATCCAACGTCTAGGCCTCAAACATACCATCATCATCAACATACCATCAAACTTCTGGGCCTCAAACATACCATCATCATCAACATACCATCAAACTTCTGGGCCTCAAAGTGATTCTGTTAAGTGGAGTCCACTGTATAAAGAAGCCTGAACTTTTCTGAAGCCGTGCGTGTATGTACGTGTGTGAGTGCATGTACGTATGTACATACGTACGTACGTACGTACTTACATACATGTGTGAGTGTGTGCACGTATCTGTGTGAGTCCATATACGTACATGTATGAGTGTGTAAGTATGTGTTTGTGTGTGTACGTATGCACGTATGTGTGTTAGTGGATGTACATACATGTGTGAGTACATATGTGTGTACGTATGTGTATGAATGCGTGAACGTACATGTGTGAGTGTGTGTACATGCATGTGTTAATGTGTGTACATACACGTGTGAGTGTGTGTGCATACATGTGTGAGTGTATGTATGTGTGTAAGTGTATGTATGTATGTATGCACGTACATATGTACGTACGTGTGTGAGTGTATGTATGTGTGTGAATGTGTGTACATACATGTGTGTGTATATATGTGTGTGTACATAGATGTGTGAGTGTGTACATACATGTGTGTATGTACTTGTGTGAGTGTATATACATACGTTTGTGTGTGTGTACATACGTGTGTGAGTGTGTTTATGTATGTGTGTGTGTACGTGTGTGTGTATGTTCAAGTGTGTACATACGTGTGTGAATGAAGATACTTGTTGAGAGGGCCGAGTGATGCCAGCTCCAGCACCAACATGATGTTTTCAGCCTTAGACACACCAATCATGCGCACGATGTTACGGTGCTTAAGGTTAGCCATGAGTCGCGCTTCCGTCATGATTCCCGACTGCAACCGACCAGCACAGAATATATTTGTAACTTGTCGGCAGAGAGCAGTGACTACCAGGATGGATCATACAACTTGTGTACATAGAACAGAGCAATAACCAACCAAAACTAGGATAGATCATATAACTTGGTTATTGCTTTGTTCAGTGTGCATAAGTTATATGTTATATCCTGGTTGGCTATTGTTAACCGGGATAGACCATATAACTTGTGTACATTGAACAAAGCAATAACCAACCGGGTTAGATCATATAACTTGTGCACACTGAACAAAGCTATAACCATCCAAAATAGATCATATAACTTGTGTACATTGGCCAAAGCAATAACCAACCAAAATAGATCATAACTTGTGTACATTGGCTAATGCAATAACCAACCATGATAGATCATATAACTTGTGTACATTGGCCAAAGCAATAACCAACCAGGATAGATCATATAACTTGTGCACACTGAACAAAGCAATAACCATCCAAAATAGATCATATAACTTGTGTACATTGGCCAAAGCAATAACCAACCAGGATAGATCATATAACTTGTGTACATTGAATAAAGCAATAACCAACCAAAATAGATCATATAACTTGTGTACATTTAACAAATCAATAACCAACCAAAATAGATCATATAACCTGTGCACCTTGAACAAAGCAATAACCAACCAGGATAGATCATATAACTTGTGTACATTGGCCAAAGCAATAACCAACCAGGATAGATCATATAACTTGTGTACAATGAACAAAGCAATAATTAAATAAAAGTAGAATGCATTAAGCAATAATCAACCAACAAAAAACAACACAACAAAAACTTGTCTACATTACAAAAAAATCAATAACTTTGAACACATAAAAAAACAGTTTACATGGCACAAATTAACAACCCAGCCTTTGACACACACAACTGTCCCCATCGCACAAACAATAAACAAATACATTATAATAATAGTAAGGAAACTTATTGTGCCTAAATCCTTGTAACCCGACATCAGACGTACATCAAAGGGTTGGCCAATCTTGATATGGTTATACAATATTAAAGTTGTCAACATATGGAAGGAGGTTAGGAGGTTAACCTCGGTTACAAAGATAAGTCTTCAGATGACAATGAAATTGTATTGTTTTCTACTGACCTAACAGTCAATAATAGTGAGTCAGTGAGGCAGCCACAACTTTTATTCCTAGTATCAACTCTAAGAAGAAAGACTGAACCTGAACTAGATATTTGATGCTGTCTAGGCTTTCTTGCAGTTGTGAGCAGTGAATGTAACTTTGCTGGTTGCTAGGATGAAATAAACAGGCAATAGTACAGATGTTAAAAATGATGTTATATCAGACAAGAAGTCAATGGAGAGACTTGTGGCACCGAGTGAGAGAAATGAGGAGCCTGAGTAACTACACTTGCCAAACAATTCTGCACACATTGAAGTGTTGTGATATATTTAAGAGCAGTATTGTGAAAGAGGGAGTTGCAATACATACTTCACCACTTTCCAGTTCTTCTTTCTTCAGTGTTTTAATGGCGACAGGAATTACCCTTCCAGCCCGTCGGTAGTTGCCACGTAAAACTGATCCAAAGTTGCCAGAACCTGAAAGACAATTCAAACCATATGATTCTAATTATATTAAACTATAGTATTATCTTATGTTTAATTACATTATATTAAAATCCTTTCTGGTCATGAGAGAGAGGTGCAGCAGTGTAGAAGTTAGCACATCCACTTTACATGCCAGAGTTCTGGGTCAAGAGCCAGACCAGGCATGGTACATTTGGTTAAAAATCTGGCTGTCTACATTGGGGAACTATGCATCCGTTACGACCCGAGGTAACCATGTTAATCTTATTAATTGGTCACATAAAAGAACCCCTGAGGATTACATTCACCTTGGCATGACCATTGTCAACTAGCAGGCACAAGAGAGGTGACATCATCTAGTGATGCCACATTTTAATTACAATTATAGCTTGACAGATTCACCTAGCTTCTCTCTGATTTCAAGATCTCTGCTGTCGAGGTTGAATACATCATCAGTGTGTGGCACAGAATCATAGATCTTTTGTGACTCGTCATCCGTTGAGATAGTGGACAGTGGCCTTGGTGGCAGGGTTGGCACAGTTTGTCGTGAACGGCGATCTGACAAACATGACAGTGATACGAGTGAGACCTCACTTGAGGCAAAGTAACACAGGACTGTGATCAGGCTGTGACAATCACAGCCGTGGGATACACAGTGGCAATGTGAGAACACAGTGACAATAGTGAAAACTGCAGGACAACATTTAAAAGACAATGACACATCTGAGAATGCAGTGAAACTGTAATGAGAGGGACAACGTTGACAAACTCTTAATGTCTTAACGTCTGACTCATCGTTGAGGTCACAACGTGTCCACTGTGGTCGCAGCATGTCCACTGTGTGTCCACTGTGGTCACGGTGTGTCCACTGTGGTCGGTTTGTCCACTGTGGTTAGTGTCCACTGTGGTCACAGTTTGTCCACTGTGGTTAGTGCCCACTGTGGTCACAATGTGTGCACTGTATTTACAGTGTGTCCACTGTAGTCAGTATGTCCACTGTGGTCACAGTTTGTCCACTGTGGTCACAGTTTGTCCACTGTGGTCACAGTTTGTCCACTGTGGTTAGTGCCCACTGTGGTCACAATGTGTGCACTGTATTTACAGTGTGTCCACTGTAGTCAGTATGTCCACTGTGGTCACAGTTTGTCCACTGTGGTTAGTGCCCACTGTGGTCACAATGTGTGCACTGTATTTACAGTGTGTCCACTGTAGTCAGTATGTCCACTGTGGTCACAGTTTGTCTAGTGTGGTCACAGTTTGTCCACTGTGGTCACAGTGGTTCCACTGTAGTCACAGTTTGTCCTCTCTTGTCAGTGTCCACTGTGGTCACAATGTGTGCACTGTATTCAGTGTGTCCACTGTAGTCAGTATGTCCACTGTGGTCACAGTTTGTCCACTGTGGTCACAGTTTGTCCACTGTGGTCACAATGTGTGCACTGTATTCAGTGTGTCCACTGTAGTCAGTTTGTCCACTGTGGTCACAGTGGTTCCACTGTAGTCACAGTTTGTCCTCTCTGGTCAGTGTCCACTGTGGTCACAATGTGTGCACTGTATTTACAGTGTGTCCACTGTAGTCAGTGTGTCCACTGTGGTCACAGTATGTCCACTGTGGTCACAATTTGTCCACTGTGGTCACAGTTTGTCCACTGTGGTCACAATGTGTGCACTGTATTTGCAGTGTGTCCACTGTAGTCAGTATGTCCACTGTGGTCACAGTTTGTCCACTGTAGTCAGTTTGTAAACTGTGGTCACAGTGTGTCTGCTATTACCTACCGTCTGATACGTCATCTGGTTCATCCCATGTGTTGTCCTTAACTATGGCACTTCCCATGAGGCCCTGCTGGGACCGTCGTGAACTGATGCCATTCTGCACCCCCGGCGGGGGCGTACCCCCAATAGCACCAACATCACCTGCATCTTCATTCTGCAAAGTGTCAAGTTTCTGGCATGAGTAAGTAGGAGAGTACAACGTAGAAACTAGTCAGCTGCAATTTGTTGTTTTGCTATAGATAACAAATAGTTTCATCTTATGTCTTCAAAACTCCCTCCTCAACTGATTTAGCCCATCATGAATCCAGTTTGTTGATGTTCACATCTGTCATGCTTAAATAGTTTAAGTAATAGATACAGTAAGTTTAATAAACGACTGAGCACTTTTGTTAAAAGATTAATAAACGAGTGCGCACTTTTGTTAAAAGTTTAATAAAAGACTGCACACTTTTGTTAAGTGTAATAAAAGAGTGCACACTTTTGTTAAAAGTTTAATAAAAGAGCGTGCACTTCTGTTAAAAGCATAGAAAGAATTGACTTTGATCGGGTACCTTGTGAAAGTGTAAATAGCCTTATATTATACAGTGGACTCTTCTTATACTATACAGTGAACTTTCCTTAACAGAATTGTGGCAGAATCACCCAATAACAGAATCACCCATTTAGTAGAATCAAATATATTGGCTGGGATGGAATCATTCGTTATTCCCGCTTATTAAAATGCACCACTTAAGTGAATCTGTGGCTTAATAGAATCCAATGTAATGTATAGAGCTGGACCATTTTTGTCTTTTTTCCACCACATTTTGAATAATTTAATAGTTTGTCCGATGATTTCACCAAAACTAAATAACACATTTCTCCAAATGAACTGGCATGTCACAGTTGATACTAGGCAGCTTCAGTTGTTCGCAAAATGAGTCAGAAATGAGACGAACGAAAACACTGAATTGAGGAGGGACCAATAAGTAATTGAGGATGGACCAACAAGTAATTGAGGAGGGACCAATAAGTAATTGAGGAGGGACCAATAAGTAACTGAGGAGGGACCTATAAGTATTTGAGGAGGGACCAATAAGTAATTGAGAAGGGACCAATAAGTAATTGAGGAGGGACCTATAAGCAATTGAGGAGGGACCTATAAGTAATTGAGAAGGGAACTATAAGTAAGTAGATGAGATACTCACGCCAGGGGTGAACAGCCCGTATGCTGCATTCTTCTCTGACTCGATGTTCACTGGAAAACAACAGAAGACCAAACTATACATTACATACAACTTCTCGTGTACAGTGTTATTGTGACATATAACACACATGTGGAAACCAGCTTCTAAATTTTTTATCCTGAGCATTTTGCTAGTCTCTGCTCTAAAACTACTGGGCATATTACATCAAAAACTTGCATTGCCACATATCGCAGTTAAGTATCGAAATGAACCTGGTTAAGTCTACTCACCTTTTGGGCGTTTATTATAGTTTCTGCACACACAGTCTTTAGTAAGTTTGCACAGCAAGCCATCTGCCTTGTTGTGGTAGTGAGCCACCATCTACAATAAGTCACAACAAGATTTGTAACTGTAATTGAACTTTTGTAATTGTAAGTGAAGAAAGAAAAGCAAGGCATTTTTTTTATTGCAACTGAAATAACTCGATCTAGTACAACCAAAATAAGTGATAATTGTACTTGATCTAGGTTTACGGTTGTGCGTCTGGAGAAAATATATGCAATTAAACTAAAATAGTTGTTGTATGTTGACAGCTTTATACTGAAGAGCAACTGGTGTGATAATTGCATTTATGAATCCTAACTAACAAGAACAATGAGAATGTGGCTGCTCCAGGATCAAGGAAGAGAGAAGACACTTACATCCATGAGACTGCTGAAGCGAGGACCATCCTCTATGGCATACTTCTCTTCTCCATTTGCCTGAAGCTTCTCAATCTTGTAGTGCTTTGTCACTTTCTTGTAGCTCAGGCTCAAGGCATAAGTCTTTTGATCCCGATCACGAACACTGAAACATGTTTTTGTTGTTCACAAATCACACTGCATTTAATTTTTACATTTTCAGCTTCAGAAGATACACATTTTATCGAGCAGCTCAAAGTGTTTATTTGCTCATATTTTGAAAGTCAAGAGTTAAAACCTTTGTCATACTGTCGAGCCATGGAAGGGCGAGATGTGTTGGGCTATGGGAGGGCGAGATGTGTTGGGCTATGGGAGGGTGAGATGTGTTGTGGTTTTGAAGAGTGAGATGTGTAGGGCTATGAAAATGAGAGATGTGTTGTGGCTTGGAAGAGTGATACGTATTGGGCTATTGAATGGTGAGATGTACTGGGCTATGGAAGAGCACAAACACTATGTAGCTAGATATATGGGTACAAAAATATAGTGCACAAATACTATGTAGCTAGATATATGGGGATAAAAATGTAGAGCACAAAGACTATGTAGCTAGATATTTGGCGATAAAAATGTAGAGCACAAACATTATGTACCTAAATATCTGGGGACAAAAATACAGTACACAAACACTATGTAGCTAGATATATGGGGACAAAAATGTAGAGCACAAAGACTATGTAGGTAGATATCCAGTGACAAAATGTAGAGCACAGACACTAGATGCGTGGACAAAAAATGAAGTAGTGAGAAATGTTTGAAGAAGTGTTACTCACAGGAACTTTCCATCATGGTGTCCGGACTGAGTCATCACATTGTCTGCCTCATTGCGGTCTATCTTGCCATGATACCATGGCTGCTCCTGATGTAGGTCTTTAGCGATCTTCATCACAAACTTAGCTCGCTGTGGTCCAAGACAAGTCTCCAGTTGGGTGCCCTGTATAGAGTTACAACAACCTCTGTTAAACTGTGAATGTTATAATATATTTGCCTGTCACATAATAATTGTCCAAAATGTACCATTATTTTTTAAGCATCCCGCAGCAAAGTAAATCAAAAACAACATGCAGTATCAAAATGCAGGGTTATACATCTGAGCCACCAAACAGGAAATGTCAGCATCTGAACATTAACTGGACAATGACATTATCAGTTATTCAAAGATGACATTAGAACAAGCACGGAATTAAACACTGAAGTATAATTGTAAATGATCAAAATTAATTTAATGGAAACTGAATTTGAATGAGCTACACATGAAAATTATTAAATGGAAGTGATCTCAGCCTCATTGTTATTTGCTAGTTACACTATTTCTCTGTTATCTAGACAGCCTGCTATCAAGACACCTCTCTCCTACATATAGTACACATTTCCTTTGTTACCAACCCACATCCTCGTTACCTACACACCTCCCCACTACCGACACACCTCCCCACTACTTACACGCCTCCCCACTACCAACACGCCTCCCTGCTACCTACACACCTCGTTCTACCTACACACCTTTCCGCTACCTGCACGCCTCCCCACTACCTACATGTGTCCCTACTATGTATACAACTCCCTGCTATTTACACACCTCTCTGCTACATACACACCTCCCTGCTACCTTCTCTGCTACCTACACCTACACCTCCTGCGACTTGTACACCTGCAACCTACACACCTCCCTACAACCTACACACCTCCCTGTGACCTACACACTTCCCTGTTACCAACACACCTCCTTGCAATTACACACCACCATGCGACCTACACTACACACCTCCCTGCGACTTACACACCTCCTGCTACCTACACATTTCCCTGTCACCTACATACACCTGCTACCTACACACCTCCCTGCTACTGAACCTACACACCTCCATGTGACCTAACACCTCCCTGCGACCTACACACTTCCCCGTTTCTTACACACTTCCTTTTATCTTCACATCTACTTACATCTTCCTTCCTACGTACCTTCAGTTTTAAAGTTTGTGTCCTATCCAGTATCATCTGGTCAAGATCAAGGTATGTCACTCCAGGCCAGGCCATTGGTGACGTCCCTTTCTCACGGCTGCATGGCCGTATTGGTTTTGTGAGCAGGCCATCCAGGTTATTTGTGTGGTGCCGGATCAACTCGATCGGTCCAGAGAACCTCTTGCCATCCTGGATCATAACTCTTCCATCTGTCTGGCGTTCTATGCAGTAGTGGTGGATCCTGGAGAAAGCCACATATCAATCAATCTGATAAGTCAGTCAGCACATAAATAATAAAATAAAACATTTATACAGCATCATAATCACCTAGAGCTCTGTAGCACTCTACAATAGTCTAAAAATTAATATATATATATATATATATATATATATATATATATATATATATATATATATATATATATATATATATTAATTTATTACTATTTATTTTTTTAATTTCGTGTATGCTTTAATTTTATTTATTATTTTAATTATTTAATTTCATCTATTTATTTTTGGTTGTATTATAAATTAAAATAAGGACAATACAACTGTGTATATATATATATATATATATATATATATATATATATATATATATATATATATATATATATATATAACAATACAACTAAAAGCATACATGGGATTAAGTAACTAAAATAATAAATTAAATTAAGGACAATACAACTAAAAAGTATACATGGAATTAAATAATAAAAATAATACATTAAATTAAGGGCAATACAACCAAAAATAAATAGATGAAATTAAATAATTTAAATAATAAATAAAATTAAAGCATACACGGAATTAAATAATAAATAGTAATAAATTAATTCATTAAAATTAAGGCTGGTAAATGTTATGCATTATTCTATCATGTATACTCCTGTCAGAAATAACAAACATCACTTTGTTCTCACACTGCCAGGCACAATGAAGCTAATACTTATATAATGTCTCTAATACACAGGAACTGCCATTAACGCACCAGTTATTTTACAGTGGTCATTCACACTCATATACATGTACACACATTTCTACAACACACACACACATACACACACACACACCACACGCACACACACACACACACACACACACACACACACACACACACACACACACACACACACACACACCACACGCCCACGCACACACACATGCTAGATCAGTTATTATTGAAATGTTGTTGTATGACTTTAGTGTCAAGGTGCCCATGAGAATGTTGTAAGCATTTTCAACAAGCAGTGGTCATTTTGAGTTGACCACTGTGATGTCACATACTTCATAAGTCACTGACACAGCTGCATTGCATAGTCCTCCATGTCTAGTACATAGTCCTCCATGTCTAGTACATAGTCCTCCACGTCTAGTACATAGTCCTCCATGTCTAGTACATAGTCCTCCATGTCTAGTGCATAGTCCTCCATGTCTAGTACATAGTCCTCCATGCCTAGTACATAGTCCTCCATGTCTAGTAAATAGTCCTCCACATCTAGTACATAGTCCTCCATGTCTAGTACATAGTCCTCCACGTCTAGTACATAGTCCTCCATGTCTAGTAAATAGTCCTCCACATCTAGTACATAGTCCTCCATGTCTAGTACATAGTCCTCCATGTCTAGTATAGTCCTCCATGTCTAGTACATAGTCCTCAACGTCTAGTACATAGTCCTCCATGTCTAGTACATAGTCCTCCATGTCTAGTACATAGTCCTCCATGTCTAGTAAATAGTCCTCCACATCTAGTACATAGTCCTCCATATCTAGTACATAGTCCTCCATGTCTAGTATATAGTCCTCCATGTCTAGTACATAGTCCTCCACGTCTAGTACATAGTCCTCCAAGTCTAGTACATAGTGCTCCAAGTCTAGTACATAGTCCTCTAAGTCTAGTACATAGTCCTCCAAGTCTAGTAAATAGTCCTCCAAGTCTAGTAAATATGCAAACTGCAACATTTGCAATTTGGGTTGTTTAATTAAGTTTACCCCAGTTTACCCCACGTTACCCCAATGCTTGCTGTATGCAAGTCTGTGTACACATTAACGTATACACATTAGTACATTCATGTGCACACATACACAATGTACACATTCATTTGTACAAACAAGAAAACAACAATGGGCATAAACATGTATACATTACTATGCTCATGAACACATACATACATACATACATACATACATACATACATACATACATACATACATACATACATACATACATACATACATACATACATACATACATACATACATACATACATGCTTCCCAGAGAAGTCGAGATGGCATTGGAAGAACAGGTCTGCCAGGGGGTGAAGTGTAAAGTGCTTTGAGCAGTCCCAAGGACTGGATACCACACTATATAAGAACATACCTTTTACATACATGTGCACAAAACAATGGACATACACAGGTGTACATGCAACTACTGCCATGGCACACACATACAAGTGCTTTCACAGATGCACACCATTTACACAGAGTTACATATACAACACTCGGGAAACATGACGTACACATGCATGCAATGGTACATGCATGGAGACATGACGTACACATGCATGCAATGATACATGCATGGAGACATGCATGAACACACATTTAACCTACCTTCCATCATGGCATATGGAGAGGACGTAGTTGCCGAATAGGCTCATGCTCTCCCTAAGCAAGAAGAGTCCCTCTGTTTTGCCTGTATCGGTCAGGGCTTTCTCTGCCACCTCCCGGGCTATGCGCCCAAAGAAGTACTTCTCACTGCTTGGCTGTTTACCCTGTGCCATCGCCCCAGCTTATAACTCCAACCTCAACCAGTCTGCCTTCAACCACTGACAGCACACCCTAGAGCTGATGCATGTAAGGTGGTCAGGGTATGGAGCAATGACCCATAATCAGTCAATCATTCACACAGTGAGTCAGATCCAGGGTCAATGTGGTGATGTTGAAACCTAGAAAGAAGAACATAAACATTAATTGAAGTGACACAATGTACCAGACAACAGAGGGCAGTATGCATGGCAAGCAACAGTGCTGCCCTCTGTCAGATAGTTCTGTTAACATTAAATTTGTCACCATAGAGTTAAATCATGATGAATTCATAGTCATACACTAGATGAGACTGTATGTTCTATGGTGAGCCTTCCAGAGGGAAACACCTTCATGGTTGCATTACAAAGATGTGAATGACTTTCAACAAACAGACCATGTCAGTTGTGAATGACTTTCAACAAATAGTCCAAGTCAGCTGTGAATCACTTTCAACAAATAGTTCATGTCAGTTGTGAATCACTTTCAACATGTAGACCATGTCATTTGTGAATCACTTTCAACAAATAGTCCATGCCAGTCATGAATCAATTTCAACAAATAGACCATGTCAGCTGTGAATCACTTTCAACAAGTAGGCCATGTCAGCTGTGAATCACTTTCAACAAGCAGGCCATGTCAGTTGTGAATCACTTTCAACAAGTAGGCCATGTCAGTTGTGAATCACTTTCAACAAGTAGGCCATATCAGCTGTGAATCACTTTCAACAAGTAGGCCATGTCAGTTGTGAATCATTTTCAACAAAGTAGGCCATATCAGCTGTGAATCACTTTCAACAAGTAGGCCATGTCAGCTGTAAATCACTTTCAGCAAGTAGGCCATGTCTCCAAGTCATAAGTTACTCACGTTCAACAAGTATCCCATGACAGTAGTGGATCTATTTCGACAAGTAATCTCTATCACCATCAGCAGTGAATCACTTCCCAATGGCCTATGAACAACACACCCAAAGCCTGTGAGTCTCAGCCACAAAAAGTTGTGCCTCATTACGTACACTACCTGGCATATGTGTACACTACCTGGCATATGTGTACACTACCTGGCATATGTATGAGAAATTATTCTTCAATTGCAACTCTGTATCACAATTATCTGCTTGTTGTAATTAAAAAGTAAATAAAATTAAAATACTAATCAACACAAAGACTTGCACAGTGCAGAAAACACTGGTCTGAAATGAACGCATCGAGCAGCCAACAGACATGTAAGTATCAGTCAGTCTCACAATACTGAGGACTGATCACTGTACCAGATGACTGAAGCTTGCTTTTCCCACAGCTTCTAGCTTTTTAACTGCACATTACTAGCCTAAGGAGTAACAAGTAGAATGTCAATGACCATTTACTAGTCATACTTAAAGTACTGGATGTACTTTGTCTACATGTCATGAACATTTAGTAGTCATACTTAAAGTACTGGATGTACTTTGTCTACATGCCATGAACATTTACTAGTCATACTTTAAGTACTGGATGTACTTTGTCTACATGTCAATGCACATTTACTAGTCATACTTAAAGTACTGGATGTACTTTGCCTACATGTCATGAACATTTACTAGTCATACTTAAAGTACTGGATGTACTTTGTCTACATGTCAATGAACATTTACTAGTCATACTTGAAGTACTGGATGTACTTTGCCTACATGTCATAAACATTTACTAGTCTTACTAGCATAGGCAGTGAAAAAAACATATACTCACGGTACTTCGATGTGTTGGTGTGCACCGAGTATAGTGTACAGACGACCTTTACCTTATAATTATTTGGCTCTTTGGTCTTGGTCTATAAAGAGACCACCAATAAAATTATCCCTATTTTTTCTGCGCACAGAATTTTTATCTCTTTACTATCTGCCATACATAACAATCCACTATTTGTCCTGTAAGATGATAGAACCTAAGAAATAATTCAGATCTAGACTTTATGCACTTATTTGATATACAAAATGAAATATCTTCACAACTATCCTACCAAAAATCCAAGAAGTGTTTCATGAAGCCAACCGATGCAAATGAAATCAGGCAAATTATAATGTCTCTTCAACCTAAGAAAACTTCTGGCTATGACAATCTTAGTTCTTGCCTTCTTAAATTAGCCTTAGGAATACCAATTTTGATAAATAAGTCTATAGTTGAGGGAGTCGTACCTGATGAATTATAAATTACAAAAGTAATACCTGTCTACAAGTCAAATGCTAAATATAAGTTTCCCAATTATATACCTATATCACTGTTACTTTCAATTTAAAAATAGGAAAAACATCTATGATTTTATACAAACAAATAACATATTGATCAAAGGTCCATTGATCTGGAATGTAATTCCACCTAGCATTCAAATAAACCCAACTTAAAAAGTTTTGTCTCATCACTAAAGGCATGTGTTGTAAGAGGATATGATGCTCTAGCTGAACTGTGATACCTTCCACTATGGCTGACATGTTGTGCACACATCTATTGTTCCTTCTAGCACATATGCTACAGAATAACTCTGCTACTACATTATCTTTGTACTACATACCACCTAATGTGAACATTTATTATTATTAGTTATTAATATTGCTGTCATACTGTACACATCTGCTTTATTATTGCAATATAAGCTACACGCTACACGTGAATATATTACAATTATTACATTGTTATAATAGAGTTGACAGCAACCAGTTTACTGATGCTTACTTAAAGTTATATTTCTACCGTATACGTTTACTGGTAACAGCCTTGGTTCCTCTGTCAACCTGGAATTGCATCAAATTTTTACCAACTGTTATATGTGTTTTTTTGTACATGTATGAGTTACACAATTCCAAAATAAACTCTCCCTGCTCCATAAGCATGCAAGATTACAAACGCAAAAAAATGAACACTGCAAGAAATAAGAATATAACAAGCTGCTCATAAATTATATTTATATTCATCCACATTGAAGTCATTGCACAAAACAATTCATACATATAATTCTACCAGTACCATTGTCAAGTACTCACTTATCCTGCTCAGCCAACCTTGCAATCTGACATGAACCAATTGCCCCAGGCTTGAAACAGTACAGCTCTAGAGGATTGATTGACAGCCTGTATAGCTGCGCCTCAGACCTCCCCAACACAAAGGCTGTAACAAATATCTCTCATATGGTCCTACCAGCAACATTTTGAGTTTTTCCCGTGACACTGCCTACACTTACAACAATTATTTATCATAATTAAAGCAGCGTTACCCCAAATGGAGGAAGAAAGTATTCGAGTCTTTGAGATGGTCTTAAGTCTTATCATTTATACTCCAAACAGTACCTTTCCTGGGCCAACAAAGGAGTTTCACAGCTAGAGATCACCAGCTCTGTGAGTCATCAGGTTACATATTTACCCTGTTTGTGGAATTGCTTACTCCCTCTGCATAGACACCAGGTAGAAGGGTCTAACGGCTTTTAGTGTCTCTTCCAAACAAAATTGCCCAAGTTTCGAAATGGCAGCAGCAGCAGGTGGACTTGACAGGTGAACACTAGTCCTCTCGATTCAGAGTCCAGTGCTCTAACTGCTGAGGGTATTGATATAACCCCTCACGGACAAACCCCTCACGGTCATTATTATTTCGACTTTAATACTAGTGCAACATCATAATTTTTTTGCAATTTGCTTATTTAAAATCATTCAGTCACATACATATTGGCAGCCATTGGAAATCCTGATTAGTCTGCAACCAGTGTCAAACATTGACTCAACTCTTCTCACAACAAGTACTGACATCATGTCTCACAAACAACCAGTAGGATGTTGGAAAGAAAGTAACAGGGAAAAAGTATCAGAAAAAGTAACAGGAAAAAAGTAACAGGTTATTTGGATTATTATAATTTTATATACACTGTATTATAAGAGTACTTTTATGTGATAATGTGTGTTGTGAAAAGTCACTATTACTAAAACATAGTATGGAAGTATGCACACATTGATTGATCTAATTTAAGTGATGTTGGTTCGTCTGATTTAAACTATCCAAGGGGCTTTCTCGACTAAAACAGAGAATTGAATTAACAGAATGGCATCCAGTTGCAATGACCTCATAATGACTTCATGGTGATCATCGAGGTGATGTGGCTTTTCTAGTAGGTATGCTTTCACAATGATCTCAACAGCTTCCCGCATAATGACTTTATCTTGACTCAAGTTAGTATAAAGTCAGAGATAGATGGATCCTACATCAGAACAATTTATTCAATGTAACATGGAAGTCATCAAAAACAACAAGGGCGGAATAAAAATCTGTCAAAGATGAGAAATAATGATACACTTCTAGGTGAGGTAGCAGTATAGAGTGACACTTTCAAAGACGAGAAATGATGGAAACGATGAGAAATGATGGAAAATGTATTACTTTTTTCAGTGACGTTTTTCCTGTTACTTTCTTTCCTAGCAGAATGTGTTACTTTTTCCATTACTTTCTTTCTGTTTATCATGTCCTAACACCTATCTTATCTCTAAAAAGGTGAGGAGTTTGTCCATGAGGGGTTATAAAAGGTAAGTTCTTATATAGTGCGGTATCCAGTCCTTAGGACTGCTCAAAGCGCTTTACCCTGATAGACCTGTTCATTCCAAGTCCACTTCAACTTCTCTGGGAAGCATTCAGCCACACTGCAATTACCACGCAAAGACTATTCATTCACATATCCACCACTGTCTGTATTGCCAGGTACTCATTTACACAGCTGAGTGAACTGTCGCAACGTGGGGTGATCAAACTTGCCAAAGGTTCAAAGTGACCGCAGTGGCATCTGAAACTGGGTTGTCTCGATTGAGAGTCCGGCATTCTAACTGGTATGCTATCGCACCCCATGGCCAAAGTACTTGTGTATGAGAGCCCATTTTCTCATCTTTAAAATGTCCTACTCTCTTAATACCCGAGCTATGACACCATTGGTAATTTGTTTTAAAGTTAGTGATCGAGAACTAAGCATGGCCTGTGAAAGTCCCCCAGACGATGACGTCATATCTACTGCTTCCACCTGTGTACCATGTACAATGGCTGTCATTAACTGCAGACATGTAGGATGAGGTCTGGTAATCCTATGAGTAACAGCCAAACTCCAACATAATTCAGGCCCGGCTGCACAAAATGTTTACGTTAGCATCATATTTTTTTCCCCTGAATCACCATTCACCATCAAACAAACATATAAAACACATGTTCAGCCCTAGATAGATGGTGCAGTTTTTGTCTTGGAGGCATCCGAACCTCCTTGCTCCTGACTAATAAAACTGAAACACATGAGCATGCCTTCAACCTGTCTTCCAGTGTGGCTTGTGCTCTCACACGCAAGTATGTCGGCCATTGACTCACTGAGCAGTGTCTGGTAAGAGATTCAATGTAGAAATGTGTAGTACCTGATGATGAATTCAGTAGTCATGGGCTTGCAGACTAATTCAAAGGCCTGTACAACAGCAATCAATATTGAATTGAGAGCATACAATGATAGTGACACACTCACTAGATTATATTTTTGTGTGATCTAAATTACATCAAGGACGAACACCAAACAGTTTCCTTTGTAGCATTAAACCGGAATTGTTTCACTTCACTTAAGAATGTGGGCAGGGTTTAAAGCAAATAAGATACTTTTGAAATATCGACATAACAAAGTGTAACATATTATGAGTAAACCTTGTTCACTTTTAAATAAAAATGATTACAAGATTTTTAAGGAACATGCATCAGTGCTATTCTTAAAATATCTTGGTACCAAACGTATTTACAATTAATAATAATTAATAACAGTAATAATTATCAAAGATCCCCAAGGTAATTTCTTGGTCTTTCTTATTAGTGGCAAGCATCCGGTCTACATTTTTCAGGAAGCGAGTCACGTCATTAATTTGTTGATTGCTTTGTTGAATGAGTCACTGGGTCTAAAAATAAACATCAATAAAACAGAAAAGATAACCAATATCAAGCAGCAGACGGAAAACAAATGCCTTCTCGAAAAGACCAATCACTATAAACAAACAGGTGGGACCACTCTTTAATGTCGATGTGCCCATGATATGTAAGGCGCTACCAGTGTCAGAAATATCATGTTCGATGGCATCATTCAGGAAAGCTAAAACATCCCTATTCCACTAAGAACGGGCATTTTAAAATGAATTTTACCTTAAGAATTATTTCATTTATTCTTGCCGAAGGTTAAATTAGTTTAACTTATTGGTTACATTTTATGTCCATAATTGTATTTAGCAATATTAAGTTAGTTTTTACTAACTCAATATTTTATTACATATATAGTTAATTTTTGTTTTTATTAACTAAATTTTTTATTACATACATATATATTTAATTAGTTTATCCTTAATTTTATTAGTTTTAACATAGCCTGATATTATTTTCTATGTATAAGTTTTTTACTTTTATATCATGCATTTTATGTAAAGCGCATTGAGTTTTGAAGGAAACTGCACTATATAAAATAAATAAATATATTATTATTATGGCAATTCACCAACTTGCTCATCTTAAATGTTTCTGAAAAAATACTATTTGTCTCCAAAGTAGCTGAATGAAAAAACTTAAATCTGAATTCTGCTGTCAAAGTGGTATGAGATTAATTTTTGTGGAAGAGAATGATTTCCATTTTGCCCACAACTGTTTTTTTTTATTTAAACAAGACCTCAATAATTTAGACATGACCTCCACAATGCACATTCAACATGAATGTGCTTCACTGTTTTACTAAAACATCCATTTAAAAGAAAAAATTCATAAAAATGCAAGTGAAGTTTAAAAAAATACATCCATTAATACAAACGTATTTGCAATAATCGGGTTTACGCACCTTGCTCCACAAACAGGTATGTAATTTAAGAGGACCAGTGCACTCATAACCATAGGACACCTTGTGACAGAAACCTGGTTGATGCACTGGTCATAACTATCTGTGCTAGTAGGGTGGTGCAAACAATCTGGGATGTGTATTATACTTGAACTGGGCTAACACTGTCATATGAGCTAGTAACTGACACTAATGCATAATAGCAGCAGTTGTTGAAAGATATAAATCAAGACTGAAAAAAAAGATGCAAATCAACTCAGGCCTGTCTGTACAGGTACGGGCACATGTGAAGTAGTTCACTACAGGCCTGTGTGTGCGTGTATGTGTATGCATCAGTGCATGAGTGTGTTCATGTGCATGCACACATACCACACATATATGTGCATGCATGCATGTATAATTGTAAATGGTTGATCCGTGCAGGAAACGGGTTGGTGTCAAACTCGTGGGAAATATCATAGCGAAGTCAGATGTAGCCATCAACAGTCTTCAACACGAAACTTGAATTTAATTTCCATAACACAACTATCCCAATAATTTGAACCTACACCAGGTGATGTTAATACAGAACTTGTTATGGTGCTTTTGTGTCTTATTGACTTGGAAAGCTATGCCGTGGGAGCAGTTCTAACTGGACAGTTTGAAGTCCAGACAAAAGGCAGTCTCCAGGCCCTGCGGGTTGGGGGTTTAGTGCAGGTTGGGGTTTAGTGCGGGTTGGGGGTTTAGTGCGGGTTGGGGGTTTAGTGCGGGTTGGGGGTTTAGTGCGGGTTGGGGGTTTAGTACAAGGTCAATGATCTCATCTCATAAAAAAGAATGTTATGAAAACAGTGACAAGAACAAACCGAACTTCTTTGTGTCCTGCAGCAGTGGTGGCAGGGTGTTTGACCAGTGGTGGCAGGGTGTGTGACTAGTGGTGGCAGGGTGTTTGACCAGTGGTGGCAGGGTGTGTGACTAGTGGTGGCAGGGTGTTTGACCAGTGATGACAGGGTGTGTGACTAGTGGTGGCAGGGTGTTTGACCAGTGATGACAGGGTGTGTGACCAGTGGTGGCAGGGTGTGTGACCAATGGTGGCAGGGTGTTTGACCAGTGATGGCAGGGTGTGTGACTAGTGGTGGCAGGGTGTTTGACCAGTGATGACAGGGTGTGTGACCAGTGGTGGCAGGGTGTGTGACCAATGGTGGCAGGGTGTGTGACCAGTGGTGGCTGGGTGTTTGACCAGTGGTGGCAGGGTGTGTGACCAGTGGTGGCAGGGTGTTTGACCAGTGGTGGCAGGGTGTTTGACCAGTGGTGGCAGGGTGTTTGACCAGTGGTGGCAGGGTGTTTGACCAGTGGTGGCAGGGTGTTTGACCAGTGGTGGCAGGGTGTGTGACTAGTGGTGGCAGGGTGTTTGACCAGTGGTGGCAGGGTGTGTGACTAGTGGTGGCAGGGTGTTTGACCAGTGGTGACAGGGTGTGTGACCAGTGCCAGTGAACATGGTAATGTGCAACTGTTTCAAGACATCACCTCTCCTTGGTGGTTCATATCTGAAGAGCCAAGCTAGAAGAACTGGAGGCTGCAAGCAACTACCATCTACTCTGTCAGGTACAGACTGGATAAACAGTGAGTCCTTGCTTACTGTACATATCCATGCATGGCTTCATTTATTGTTTCACAGCTGCAGTGCAATACTATCTCCACAGTGGATAACCCAGATTATGGTTAATCCAAAGGATTGGGTCTGATTTGTACTTTGCTTTGATGTCTGGACAATAATAACTTGGAGTATGCTTTATGATTATTGTTAGAGAGAGGGAGAGAGGCGAAGAGATGTGAAGAGAGGGGGAGGGAGAAAGCTGTGTTCTCATACAGAATGGTATCTGGTTCTAGGGACTGCTCAAAGTACTGTACACTTCACCCTGTGGCAGAGCTATTTATTTTAACACTAACTCTATGGGAAGAGTCATACATGCTGAGCAGTTATGTACAATAGTTATTCATTTACAGGTTTTAAGGACCTAGTGACTACCAGCTAATGGGAGAGTGTAGCCTGAATTACACTGTATTTCTTAATTATGTCTACATGCATACTAGCTGGTAGTTGGGGAGGTTTCATGATAATATTAAAGTTATTGACACAGTTTTTACTGTTGCCTCAATTGAGTAACCAAAGGATACATGACACTTTGAGTCTAAAGTCTAAATATTTAGAAGATTCATTGAAAGTGTTTACTGTAGTTACCCACCTACTTGTGTGGGTTTCTATAAGTTTTTTCCACAAGGCAGGGTTGTTAACCATACACTCAACCCCCAATCTGGAGGACCAGGAGATTGATTTTAGTCTACCCCTTACCCAATCTAGTTTGGGAGAATTACAGTGTGTTCTGGAAACTGGTTACATCTAACTTGCCTATGTGAACATGCTCCACTACAACTTTAATTTAGTGCTACAAATTTATCAATATGAACTACTAATGTGCCACACAAACTAGGTGCCTGATAGTACCAGAGAACTCCATAAAATGATTATTCTCACTGCCACTGTATGCTGAGTGAGCATACAGTGGCAGTGACAATAATCCAGGGCTCAATTACAATGATCAGTTACAATTACACAGTGTCATATAAGCTCAATAACAACACTTCAAACATATCAATTACAATTACATCTCTTCAAAAAGATCAATTACAACCACAGCGCTTACAAAAATCAATTATAATGCTTCACAAAGGGTCAGCTGAAATATTTAATAGGCATAGTATTAACTACTACATTGTTTTGTAAAACGATTACATATTCCATTACTGCTCATTTTAAAACAGTTTTTGCTAATTTTATGTGAATTCTTGCTGCCAGTGCTGGGTTTAATTGCAATTGTCAATTACAATGATCAATTACAATTACATCATTCTAAAATATGAATTACAATCACATTGTAATCAATTACAAATTATGCTATTTAATAACAATTAAACTGAACCGTGAGTCCATGACACATCTGTTTATGGCTGTGTGGCTGTTAGTCGGTCAATTGTTTGTGTTAGATTACATGTGGCAATGCCCGACGGCATCAACCTGAGTCACTGCACAACAGACTGTGTGTCATGTGTAGTGTTTCTAATAAGAACTGATAAATAACTGATGAGCTCCAAAGCCCACCAGTTAACCTGCCAATTTAGCGAGAAGTCTTCAAATCATGATGGAAGCACGACATTTTGTAGGACTGCACTTTATTGCATACAGATCACGGACTAAGGCATTAGCATTAACAGATACGGGAACAAAAACATTGGACACAATTGCAGAACTCATAATTTAGTATGAACATATTTTACGTAAAATTAATAATGATTGATATCATGAGATAATCAATAAAATATCAACAAAATTCCCACCATTCCCAATACATATCTGAACCATATACTTACAAACAAACAAATTCGTTATAACTGTGGAATTTTTTATCATTCAGGAATAATAAATTAGAACAGATGACATGTGATAAACTTTCTTGCAACATGTTCTGCAAGATGTGAAGATATTTGGCTTAACTGAATGTAATTACAATAATTACTTGAATAAATCCCACATGATCACAACCGGGTGTTGCAACTGCTGAAAAACCAAAATGTGAAACAGGGTGTTTCTGTGGTAATGCAAAGATTCTTACCTTTTAGGACAAAGATGACTTACACTTCATCCATTGGTTTGAACACCAACTTAACATATCAATGAAGTAATCAGTGAAGCGGCATATTTCTATACAAAAGCGGTTCTTTCAGATATAATTCAGCCACGGTCATCCGGTACCAATGTACTGCCAGATGCTCATCTATTCACTCGAGTGAACTTGCCCAAATGGCTCGAAGAGGATTCAAACCAGTCTTCTCATTGGACAGTCTGTGGCTTCATACTGTGCTGTTGTGTCTACAGCATTGTCTAATATAGACAGCTAATAAGTGACATGATGGCATTTATAAACTTCAAAACATAATATAAAATGCTAAGGTGTCTCTTGTTACTGAATACCAGTATGAACTTAATTGTGCGAGTTTTTGTAACAGTTGTTTTTATGAATTAGGGGAAAGCAAAAAAATCTGATCTGGAAGACCAGGAGATCAATTTTAGTCTGACCTCTACCCCTTGATCAATCCAGCCTGGGTGACACTACCAGACTCCAACTGAAATATTTTGCATTGTCACAAAGGCACACAAGTTATCCCACCACAATAAGGTAAAGCTCTCAAGGGTGATAATTTACAAGATTTAACAAGATTGCCATCTCGAACAACAAGTTCCAGATGGCAAGTGGACAAGGAAGCCATTGGCTTATCGAGAGTCCAACACTTTTCTCATCTATGTGTAGCCCGCCCTTATCAGATATCTGTCAATTCTGTTTTTAAACATATTCACACTACTAGCATTAACACAATCATTTGGCAGTTTGTTCCATTCATTTATCACCCTCTGTGAGAATGAGTACTTTCTCATGTCCAACCTACACTGCTCCTTAACGAATGCTGCTTTGTGTCCTCTGGTTCTAGTGCCTTCTTTAAGTTTGAAGAACATATTCCTATCAACATCCTCATAACCGTTCACTATTTTAAACACCTCTATTATAATTATAAGTATTGTTTTTGTTCATCCCTTAGTCGCCCCCAGAGCGTCTGCTTCAACTCCCTTCAGGAAGTAACCATGTGCTACCTCAAACAGACACAGGGATATAATGAAACCTTGTCACATTCCTGTATTTACATGAAGCCATTCAACACTGCTGTCTTCCACTTTTGTTTTGTTCTTAGTTTCTCAGCACATTCCTTTCCCAGTCATAAGCTTGCTTGGAACATTAAAATACATATAGAGGAGTTGAGGTACAAATGAATCTCCTTCTTGTTGTCTTATGACAAACATTTGGTAAGAGAATCATATTTCAACTCTGAAGCCAGACAGATTCCTTGTCTCCTCCAGTACCGTAAATTCTCTATTTGTAGCCGTGGCTTCAATTACAATAGTGTGTAGCCGAATTGATGATGATGACCGCAAAGTTGGGGTGCGGCTTTAAATACAGTAATTTGCCAAAAAAATGCAAAAGTTGGCTCATTGGGTTGTCAGTAGTAATGGCTATTAGTGCGAAAAATAGCGGTTTATAATCAGTAAAAACACGAAGTCAGATGCATCAATAAAACTTTGTATTAAAATTGCCACTGGTGCATAACAAATAATTACATAAAAACCTGTGTCCGCAGTGTTCAAAAACTATGATCAAACAGGTCAAATCATGTCACAGGTAGTCTAACTATCTTGCAGGGCTGGAGTCAATTCTATTTAATCAATTCACATTCAAATTCCTTTCAATTTAATTTAATCAATTCCAATTCAATTTTTTTTTAATTCAAATTCCAGCTCAAATCTTTCAATTCAAATTCAAATCCAATTCAATTCAAATTCCAGCTCAAATCTTTCAATTCAAATTCAAATTCCAGCTCAAATCTTTCAATTCAAATTCAAATCCAATTCAATTCAAATTTTGAATTAATTCTATGGGAGTGTTTCCAACTCAAACACATGGGATAATAGTAATATGTAATTGTAATAGATTTTTTTCTGTAATAGAGGAACTTTTTCAAAAGTAATATATCCTAAAGTAATAGATAATATATACATATATACATATATATTTGAACACTAAGTTTCTTGAGAGGTAATTATGCTTAATAATAATAGATAATAGTTTATTATTTTTCTATTACATCTATTTCTACAAACTTACAAAATATCAAGTTTGTTTGCATGTTATTCCAACTGCTAGTAATTGTAAACAATGTAACATGAAAAGAGTAGGTTGATAATATGGTTTCAGAAATACCTGCTCAATGAAACAATGCAGGAGTAGCAAGCCAATTACGAATTGTTGGGATGCCCAATTTTGGTGGCTATGGCTTCACACAATCCTAGCACACACAAAGGGCCTGGTTTCAGATATGTGCAGACAGGCAACAAATATTATCTTAGAGCAGGAGCTGCAACCTGTACTGAATTCAAAGTAAGCTCATCACACCCCACCATAGTTTGATTTTAGCAGAACTTCCGAGTTCTTTTTTCCAATTGCCACATGGTAACATTGCCACACAGA
Source organism: Lamellibrachia satsuma (assembly GCA_033239005.1). Classification (NCBI taxonomy): domain Eukaryota; kingdom Metazoa; phylum Annelida; class Polychaeta; order Sabellida; family Siboglinidae; genus Lamellibrachia; species Lamellibrachia satsuma. The sequence goes on along the minus strand of BSQZ01000015.1, from coordinate 5,504,538 downwards.
CTCTTTGTTCAAATATGGACAAATATTCTCACATCAGATCTTCAAATGGTGTACAAATGTATGTTTAGCTGCTACAAAGACTTTGAGTTCATATATAATTCTAGGATTGGATTGAGGACCACATTGAAAATGAAACCAGATTGCACCAGCACAAGAAAACGAGGTTCAATTAATTTTCTTTCAATTCAAATTCTGCTTGGTGAAAATCTTTCAATTCTAATTTATGAATTGAATTGAATAAGTCCAATTCATTTTTAATTTCACCCCAGCCCTGCTATCTTGTTGAACAGCACTCTTATATATATATATATATATATATATATATATATATATATATATATATATATATATATATATATATATATATATATATATATATATTGTCAATAACACTTAGCATGCTAAGCCCCCATGCATTGTTGCAATCTTTTTCCTACACAAGGTTATAAACACCACTTTGTTCCAGTCCTCTGGCTATTTTCCAGATTTCAACCTTCATCTGATTAGTCAAGATGTATTCTCCAGATATGTGTGTACCCTAGGTATCTCACTACCTCTACATGGATTAACATCTGTTTTCTCTGAAACCTCAAGCATGTTCACAGGTTTATCCATGTTTACATTTGTAGTGGTTTAACAGAACTTTGTTTGAAGTAGTTTCCATGTATTCATCCTTATTTCCCAATACTTCCTGGTTATCTGTTGATTTCACTTGATCTAGTCCAATAAACAGGCCAGTGTTCCTTCTTTATTCAGCAACAACATTCTACTTATAATGGTATGCATTTATGACTGGTCAGTTCAAATAGGGGGTAAGACAAGGATCATATTAAATGCATAGTTTTCTTAACTTTTGATATAAACTCTTCACAAGGTAATGCATACAATATTTACAATGTTATACGGATAATACAATTAATCAACAATCCTAAATTTCAAAAGTTTCTTCCATAAAAAGAAACTGGAAAAATATCAGATATGGCAGTGGCCCAAACTGCAAAACACAGATTCTAAAATGTGTTTTTTTACAAAGAAATGCTTCCCATGTAAAAAATAAAACCTTCAGAACATATAAACACTCAGGTCACCTCACGTGGCATTTTTAGTTCAAACATCAAAAGGAGTTTCTTCCAGTTATGTTTATTTCTCATAAAAAAGTGCAAATTTTTTCCAGTTTCTTCTACTCAAATCACCATCCCACAGAAAAGATGTCTAGCAATGGTGAGTGGCCTTGGTTGTTTATATATTTATATAAATTTCATTCCAGTTTGGGACAATTTCATCCATCATCCCACACAACATACAGTTTTGTCCATTTTCTTCCAGAAGAAACAACTTTTCTTATAATTCTGTTACCATCTCCTGGAAGAGCACAGTTCTCCCAGAAGACTGCTGCTTCTTGCTCACATATATTATTCAGTCAAAATAACACTTTATAATCTTGACAACTAATCACTGTACATTTAGATCATGAACCCTGTGAGATACAGCTGTACACAGAATATTGTGCAGTGAAAACCACTTTGCTCCTTTCTATATAACAACATTCAAAATAGCACATTTCAAGGAATGTCCTTATGAGAAAGGTATTCACCTGCATATCAACAGCTAATGTCCTTAATTTATGACACCACAGATTACAAAGATTGGAATGAAGATCATAATAATTGTGATTTGTGCATCAACGTAATGGAACATCATATCATAAAACACCTTAAAATGCCACAACATTAGAGACCAAGACTGGCTTCCAACTAAGGGGAACTAAACTGAAGTTTTTTTTAACATTTAATAGTTATGAAGGCACAGAAAAAAAAATTGTTCTTCAAGTGCAGAGATTGTCTACATGGTACAATGCACATTTAGTCAAAACACTAGTATAGATTGGACAAGGTAGCACTCAATCTCAGAGCATGGTTAATGAATGGCACAAATTACCTTTTGTGTTGTTTGGGCTAACATGGGTGGAACACACAAATATTAAAAATTGTTGACTCTTGGTAAACTTTTTTGTTTGCATGTCAACTGGAGCGCATAGCTGAAGATGGCAATACTAAATCTTGTTAAACAACTGACATGTTTACAGTGCAGTAAGGTGAATGTTTCCTATGCACAGATGACATGTTTACAGTGCAGTAAGGTGAATGTTTCCTATGCACAGAAGGTTAGAATTATGTCATGCTGGAAATTGTACCCTGAATAAATAACTACACTAAATGTTTCAATCACAATGGGGACCATACGTGACACGTTTCCTGTAATGTTAACTTGTATTGTGTTTACACCATTGTCATTGACATTGTAAGTGTATGACACAATGTGTGTATATTATATACTATACTATATATACAGTTACAGTATGCATGTCCTTGTTACCACAAAGTCTTAGCATACTACTATAACTAAGCTTTCAACAAAGCTCTTGAACTCAACCAAACTAAAATCTAATTGAAAGCTATTTGACCAGTAGTGTATTACTACTAATGTTTATACCTGTCCTGAACCTGGGTGGCTTGGTATAGACGTCAAACCTGGGGGAAGAAACGTAGTCTACAGAACGTACCACTATGCATTTATGATGGCAACAGCATTAGACAATAGCACCACTGTGTTTAATAATGAAGGTTGTATAACTATAAATGTAAATCTAACAAGGGACACACTTCCTTGTTAGCACAATCCGGGGAAACGGTGCGATTCTAACAACGCAACGCGAGACTTCCTGGTAGGTATTTACACATCAAATACCAATAATTGCCACTGACGTTAGGCATAGACTACGAAACACCAACGCAAAACAAAACCATATGCACCCACCTGCAAAATTTGAAGATACCTACACGTCTGTGTATTCGGTATGTTTACCCAATTAACGAATTACTTGATACATATAGCAAGAGCTGTTCACCTTCCGCATTGCAAGTCACGACGGTAGGCGCCCCGCGCGAGATTTGTCGAGACTTCCTGGTTCGTCGACGTGGTAGACTCGATCACGCAGGTCCAAATTAGGGCTGTTTAGGAAATGTTTTGTGTAATATGGTTTAAGACATTCTTCACTGGAAATTTTTTTTTCAACACCCGAGAACTACGTTTCTTTGGTAAAAACTGTGTGGTTTCGATCTCTAATATTTTTCGATTTGCGGTAGGGGCTTAATTTTAAGCCTATTAAGGCAAGCACCGATCGAACATCAGACTATTTTTTAATTATAAAAATAACAATCATATGATTAGTATAAGAATTACTGTTTGGTCCGTACTATGTGCGCGATGTCTGTAGTCAAGCAAACATTTAAAACAGTTTATAGCTAATCGATCCTCCCTAGCTCTTATATATATCCCCACCCAAAATGTATATATATTGCGCTATAGATTTTGCACAAGCCAGTAAAATGTTTAACTTCATCATTTATGCTGATGACACAACCTTATTTGGTACTTTAAGCACTTAACGATAACATACAAAATGACAATTTAGAAACTTTAATAAATTACAAACTTTTAAAAATAAGTGAATATGGCTCAAAATACATAAATTATCATTAAACATAGCAAAATCTAAATATACGACAATTCAAAAGGCAAAATGTACAGATGCTTAATCTGAAGATTAATAATATAAATATTAAGGAATTTTATTTCTTAGGTATAATTATTGATACAAATTTTAACTGGAAAAGACATACTGAAAACATTTGAAATGCTTGTTCTAAAAAAGATTGGTATTTTAAATAAATTAAAACGTGTTATCGCTACATATTAAAACATTATTATATCATTCATTAATTGTACCACACATTAATTATTGCATCGTGGCTTGGGGTTTTCAATCAAATAGAATAAAACTTTAAAAAATGTTCAAGATCGATTACCTTAACTCCTTAAGTAATTATAATTCCCACACAGAGCCATTCCATAATAAACTCGGCATGTTAAAAGTAGACGACATTCTTAAATTACAACATTTAAAATTTATTATAAATATTTACATAATGATTTACCAGTTTATTTACAAAACTGGTTGATACATAATTATGAATCAAGAATGAAATATATATACCTATAAAACTAAACATGAATTTGCAAAGAAATGGTTTCGTAGTAATTTACCATTTTTACTTAATAATATTCCCACTATAGTTATAGAGAAGCTTAATACAAACAGCTAGCTTACAGGGATGTGCTAAGTATGTTAAACTTTATTTTTTACAAAATTATCAAGATTCATGCAAAAGGAAAAATTGCTATTTATGTATACAACATTAAAAAGACAACCACCTGTCACCTAGATTATACTAAAAGTTGCCTTAACGACAAACACACATAATCAAGCGAGAATATTAATACACGAACATGCACACGCACACACATGCACACGCACACACATGCACACCCACACACATGCACACACACTTCAAACATGATATTATTATTATTATGGGTTTTTGGGTTGTTTATTCTCGGAAGAATTTTATATGTTTGATTAACTGATTTAGTTAATTAATCTTTGTTTGTGAGGTGGCTCCTCGATAGCGACTATCAAAGTCTTAGAGAAATCTTCTGACCCTATTTGTTTATTTACCTTAATATAATTATACCATGTTTACTCGCAACCGTATACACCTGTAATATGTAAAATTATAATTCAACATGTATATATATATATATATATATATATATATATATATATATATATATATATATATATATATATATATATATATATATATATATATATATATATATATATATATATATAAATATCTGATGGGTATATATATATATATTATATATATATATATATATATATATATATATATATATGTATGGGTATAAAATATATATATATATATATATATATATATATATATATATATATATATATATATATATGCGTGCGTGCGTGCGTGCGTGTGCGTGCGTGCGTGCGTGCGTGCGTCGTGCGTGCGTGCGTGCGTGCGTGTGTATGTGTATTCTTGCCAAGTTTGAACGCACTCCACCCAGTGATTTTTTATTCTTGCTTGCTTGCGCGTTGCCACGTGCGTTATGTTTTTTTGTACCCTGATGAAGCCGCCTAGCGGAATTTCCCCCGTTACCGGAAATCCATATTCTGTCATCCGAGGACGAAGTAAATTATAGACGCATCATAGGTAAAACAAGCCAAAGCATGCATAAACGTATAATATAATGAAACTTGTAGATATTGTCTTGTTGCATACATAGTGTGGATTTTCGTGTCATGTCTGAAATCGCCGATAACTCGTGATTATTTGAGCGATAACTGGGATAGTTGGCGATTTTATATCCCGAAGTTTATGCGTACGTTAGTACACTGCCACTGGGATGGGAGAATCTGCTATGCTCAATAGAATATTGTTTTAAAAAAAATCTAAAGACTGCGCAAGGGATCAATATTCTAAATAACTAACAGTTATTTCGTAGTCATATGATATGGCATGGGCATGGGCATGGGCATATGCCTATCCTACGCTATGGATAGATTGAGATTTGAGTACATACGCATTGTTATGAAATAATCCAGTAACTCCAGGAGCTTTGTTGTGGCTGAAGCCCACACAGACCAGTTCAGGAACTCCTGTTTGTGAAGATAATAGTTGAATGGAACCAACTCGGTGAGCCTCTAGTTCAAGCTGGAACTTTAGCTTAATTCAGCTGCCTATCCTGCGGGGCCCATAGCAAACAGAACATATTCATATCAACATGAGCTTGATTAACAAGAATTTAAGTTAGTCCATATTTTTAATAAATTTGCGCTTTCTCATATTAAGTGTCACCAATATATATATATATATATATATATATATATATATACACGTAACTCTTATATTAACTTGCAGGATGTTCATCATAAGCCTGGTGTAGCACAAAGATGAGTGACCAACTGACTGGTGTATCCACTGACACTGACCAGTTGGCTGGTTTGTCCAGTGAGACTGATCAGTTGCCTGGTATGTCCAATGATCTTGAGGCACTGCAGTTTGGGAAGAAATACACAGAGGGCAGCACTGTATCAGGTACCACTACAATTGTATGCAGTTTGGCATTTCAGTTTTGCTCTGTTTAATTTTCAGAGAGCAGTCATTGACAATGAATGATTGAACAAACAGTGTTTAACAATGACTTGGATTTTCCGTTTTTAGTATATAGAAATTGAATGTTAAACGTAATTGATGTAACCTAGCTAGTGGGTTTCACTTCTATGCACAAGTTGAAGTCGTACGTGACAACAGGAACATGAAATACTATGTTGATAATTTAAATTAAATACATTTCATGCATTTGTGATTTGAGAAATCAAAACGAGTTACATAAATTTGCCTAGATATAACTGAGAAAATACTGAGCAATACATCTGATTGGTTGAAGCAATAACTGGGGCATTGGTTCTGGTGTTTAATAAAGCAATGATTACCGATCTACTTTCTAAAATAAAGCATGGTAATATACAGCATAGAATTTGCAGTTTTTTGCAGTTAGGGGCCATTAAAAAATTACATAATGTGTCATAATGCTGGACTGAACCCCCCTCCAAAATCATGTAAAACTCGACGAACCCCCCCTATGATCAATGGAATGGCCCACAATTCCACCAAACAAAAGTAAGAATGCACGCACAGCATAAACTGACCTGAATTGTGATAATGTTAACTATTGCACCGCGAGTAAAGTGTTCATAGATTGCACAATTTGTGGAAATCGCCTAATTATCATTCAATCATGCTCTGACTGTTAATAAATGCTTTGGACTCTGAGAAATATACTGAGAAATGTTGGACTATTTTTTTACCGATAAAATTAGTGCTTTGAGCTTGTGAAGCTAAATACATACCTTCGTGGTATACATACCTTTGTAAGAGTATTGTAGACACCCCCTTCCCTTCATAACACTCCATAACTTTTAAGCATGTACACCCCACCAGGCCCACCCTCTCTGATGTTAATATTGTTATGTATTTTTTAATGACCATTATGCTCGGTATTTGTGATACCACCTGTGAATAGTAAGAATGCTATTGTAAACGTGCTGTCATCTGATGGGTGCAATTGCCAGTGCCATGTTTGCAGATGAGGAAAACCACAGTGATGTTGAAATTACTGGTGAAACTGAAGGTTCATCAGTCGTTGTAAAGCAAGAGAGGGATGACTCCTTGATGAGCGAGACGTTACCATTCGATGATCTAGATGACAGTGACGATGATGTCATCTGCCTAGACAGACAGACGACCATCAAGTACATGACTGGTGAGCTGGTGCATCATAGTATCTGCTTGAATGTGAATCACTTAAATACAAGATCTGACTCTTAGGTCAGGGAATAAATTAGTGACATGAAGCTCTAGTGGTTTTCCTCATAATGTTAGTGCTATGGTGTGCTAATATACATGTATATGTTTGGCCCTGTATATACGTACATGTATACGTATGTTCTAACATCCGTATGTAAGTATGTACGTTCTAACATATGACAGGTCATACGTACGTATGTAGAATGTATGTGTGTTAGAACATACATGTACATATACACAGGGCCAAACATATACAAGTACATATACACAGGGCCAAACATATACATGTACATATGCACAGGGCCAAACATATACATGTACCTAATTGTTTTTTTTTCTGCCCATCAAGCAGACAACATCTTGTATGGAATTCCAAATATGGAAAACATCGTGTGTCAGTTACACCATTTTTGCATATTTGGTGAAAAGTATGATTTATGTTTCATTTGAACACAGGTGAGATGTCGTTTGATGAGTACAGCGCCCTCCTGGAGGAACAGGTGAAACAAGAACCAGTGGACACCGAGGGGTTCATGGGTATTGCACAGTTGGAATCAACAACTTCTGGAAGCCACCGTGAGCCATTGAAATATGAAATGTCTTATAGTGTTGCCAATGTAGAGGAAAGATGTCATAGTAAAACTTAAATATCTTTTATTTGTGATGATATTTAGTACATGTACTTATTTACTGAATATATCAAAATTACTGTTGTATTTGCAGAAGTTGCAGTGGAAAACATTTTATCTAAGCTGCATAAAATGACCAGAGGTGTTTAAAGTTTGGAGGTAATCATCATTATGATAGAGTCCTTGAGCATTGTTGATAAGCACATGATTCCTGTGAAATGTCCCTTGTCAATCAATCAATATGCAGCTTCCCTCCCAGAAGGAGCAGTGTAAATCTTGTAGCAGTAATCCTCCTTTTGGCACGAGAAACATCAGCTTAAGTGGCAAAATCTGCGAGCAGTCAACGGGTCACTCGAGGTCTATGATACACCACAGGAAAGCTGGACATTGTATTTGTACCAGACAATGTTTTAATTAGTAGATTTTTCATTTCGCTGGAATTGCCGATGGAATTTATGAAATGGTGATTACTTGTTTCAGCCGCAGCGACTGAAATGGTGCAACCTTCAACCAGCACAAGAAAACAAGTATGTCAACTACCTACGTACCTGCACGCTGGTGTCTGTCTCCATTGGAACTGCAAGTTCTGCTGTTCTTTGTACTCGTCTTCCTTTGACTTAATGTGGAACAAAAGTCATGGTTTTGGACCTATGCACCTATAAGAGTTACTAAAACAAAACCATTTGCAACTGCACTTAAAAATATTATGCCAGTGGTTTACTAGGAAAACCTCATTGAACACACATCATTTTAATTTCATGGGCCGCACCATACTGTTAGATAATTTGAGATAGTTGTCTCGCAATATTTGTTCACCAAATGAAAATCTGTTAGTTTTATACTTGCCAATACGATACAGCCCTTGTGTTTGTTTCTAAGCTCAACTTATGTAACAAATCTTGGCCTTTGTTTAATCAATTTCCCCCGTTTTGACTTGGCAGTTTGTTTGAATTTGCTTGCGTTGGTCCTTCGATCTCGGTTGAAGGCACTTAATGCATTGCAGCAGATCAATGAGAATATTTATTAATTATTTAATTAAAATTTTTTTTTAATGAAATGTTAATGTAATTTTAATGTAATTTAATTATCTAGTTTTAAATTTCATTTTTAGTTTTAATGTAAAGCGCCTTGAGTTTACTAGATTTGGCGCTATAGAAATGAACTATTTATTTATTTATTTAAACTTGTTTTCTGAACATTGACCAAAACTAGCTACACATGGCAGTTTACTAATGAGAACTTTAGCTAGGGCTTCATCGCAAGTCATGTTCCTGTTGTGATCTTCGTGACAGTAAACACCAAAAATCATGCTTCACATAAGTAGGTTGTAGCAAAGGGCAGAAGCACTTTGAGTGCTTCACCTCCCAGAACCGACTTTTCCTTGTGCACTTTGACCCAGAATGCACTCAACAATTCATTTTGTTGTTTGAAATCGTAGTGAAGTGTTTCGTCATTTTGTATCTCGATGAGCTGCTCTTGCAGCTTATTGATGCTTGACATTTCTTCTGGCAGATCTTCCACGTCGACATTGAACGGATTCTGCACCCAGCTGTATTTGGACACATTGCCTGGGATATAATGATTAAATTCTATGATTTGTTTCACCAAATACTCCATGATGATATTTTGTGTGTTGACATCCTCCAGAAGCAAACTGAGGACTGGGAAAGTAGCAGTCTTTCCTTCTGCCATAGCCTTCTTCCACAGCTTCAGTTTACCCTTGAATGCTTCTCTGACAGCCCAAATAGTGTCTGATCATGATCTTTGCATTGAAGTATTCAAGTTGTTGATCTCAGCAAAGATATTCGCAAGGTAGGCCACTTGCAGCATCCTCTTGGAATCTGAGAATTGTGTGGCCAGGGGATGATTCTTTTCCAACAAGATGATTTTAACCTCTCTTTGAAATGCCCCAACATAGAGACCTTGATTTGATGAAATTCACCGCGTGAATGACTTCTTGCATCATAACTTTCAACTTGGATGGCAGCCTTTGAGAAGCAAGGTTCTCCTTTGAGAAGCAAGGTTCTCCTTTGAGAAGCAAGGTTCTACTGATGGAGGAGTCAGTGAAGAATAATCACGTGCTGATTGGCTTCCTTCACTCGAGCAGTGAAACCTACACGTGCTCCATGGTTCACCATCATAGCACACACTGAAGCACTGTCTTGATAATATCTTCTCCCCTTGTGGTGATGAGCAACGGCTGGCAAAAAGAACTCTTCTTTCCATAATGTTTAGACCTCTTTAGCGAGCATACGCCATGAGTTGGGCATCATCAGTAACATCGGTTGATTCATCCAACTGAAGACTAAATTGCCCACTTATCTTTATTGCTGTTATTACCTGCTGTTTGATGTCATTCGACATGTCATAGCGCATGAATCGTATCATTCGACAAAGTGATTTGTTTGATCTTCCTGGTGATCTCACCTCCACAGATGGTACGTAACATGTCGACAGCTGCTGGTTTCACCAATTCCTCACCAGTAGTGTGTGGCTCCTTCTGTTTTGCGATCCACCAGGCCACAAAATATGAAGCAAATGTAGTTTGTTGGACGGAGTAGACTACTGTGTTGGTTGGAGCATCAATCCACTGTCGCTGACTTCGCCACAGATGATACACTGTGGCTTGATTATACCAAGAGCAGTGATACGCGTGAATCCTAGATCAAGAAACCTTGAAACTCGAACTGGTTTTGTTGTTTTGCCATTAAAAAACAATAATAATAATAAAATGACTTCTTTAGTGCCAATATCCTCGGAAAATCTGAGCTCAGTGGCACAACAAAACCAAAGTATTGGGCATTCTTGTGATCAAGTACAATGTGAAAAGTCATCAACAGATGGATGGATGTGCCAAGAAGCAACAGTCTATGTTCCTCTGGTTCAAACTCATAATAGTCTTAATCCTGTAATTTGACCTAAATCCATAGGATGGAACCATATAGCACATCAGAAGGCATTTCAAGTTCACGCAACATTAAAATAAAGGAATACTTAGAGACACTTGGTGACCCACTGGAAATGGCTTGGTGACCCAATTTTGGATTGCGACCCAAGGCTTAAAAAACCCTGTTGTACAGCAAGACACTAAGCATAATACGTTAATGCATAAACATCACAGGTCATTCATTAACTTTCCTGTGATGATTATTACAAATAGTTATATTGTTCTTCCATAGCGTAAGTTACTTTGCTGTCTTTATGACCTATACATGTCTCCTGGATGGCAGGTTGGACAGAGGAAGAAGCGGTCAAAGCTGCCCCGCAGCCTCCAGGGGTTGATGGGAGAGGCGAACATGAAGTTTGCCCGAGGAGAGACGGATGAGGCCATCAAGATGTGCATGGAGATCATCAGACTGGGTGAGTGTAAATCTCAAGTCACAAGATGAAACTGTTAAATGATATTGGTATGCATAGTAAGAATGTAGATCATTTCACTGCAGTGATTTAATTACAAATTTGTTGATCATTGGACTATTGTTATTTTTTTAATGTGTCACCAGTTATGAATTTATTCAACAATCAAGGTTTCTGCTACATTTATTTTACTAAAAACCGTGGAATGGCATGAATTTGGAAGCATGCAGGTGTAGTAGCCTAAGAGCAAGAGAAACATTGCAGAATGTATCCAGTAGTTCAAAATATATGTAACCTATACCAGAGGCTGTTATTATTTTGTGTGTGTCTCTTTCAACATATGTACTGTGATGTATAAGACTTCATGGAAGACCACTTCCATGAAGAGAAAGCACGGCAAAAGATTTGGAACTGGTCAAGGATATGAACACTTGGTGTTTGTCTTCTTCAGCCCCAACAGCTCCTGAGCCCTTCCACACCCTGGGGATGCTGTACGAGGAAGCAGAACAGACAACCAAGGCTCTACAGGTGGGAATCTCCTCCAACACTCAGTCACGGATCAAAGTAAAAAACCCTGCAAGTCAAAACCACACTGGGTCAAAAAAACCTATGTCAAAATCCCTTAGGTAAAAAACCCTCTTTTATATGGATAACATTTATTGTAACATTTATTGTAACATTTAATGTATCGTTCATTGGTCATCTCATACAGTCGTTGTGAGAATGTAGTGTCAGCTGTACACTTCATCACAGCTCACTGCACTTACAAGTGCACCATTCATTTTTCAACTTTATTCTGAAAAAGCTTAATAGGTTACACGGAATTACAATATTACATACTGTAACAATGTGCGATGGCTATAGGTATATGTAATCCAACCTTCAATAATACTTAGAAACTTAGAGATTACATTGGTAAATGGCTTTACCAAAAACAAAAAGTGTTACAGGAAGATCAACTTAAAACTATTAAAATCTCCTGTGCTAATTTACATAATTTAGCTTTGCGTGGCTTGACAAATAATTTTATTAAGTATTTTCGTCACAAAATAATATATAGAAATAAACTTTTGTCTGGCTTTTTGAAAAAAAAACATTTAAACAAATCATGAAACCCAATATCATTACAGTCACATAGAGTACAAAGTCTCTCTCGCCTGCCAATTCCACTGTACTTTATTTGCTGAATCGGCAACCGATGATTGCAAATACGGAATTTACACAAAGGTCTAAATAAATTTGGTGGTGAAACTAGCAAATATTTCTCCATTTTAAAATCGTATTTAATTATCCTGTGGGTTGTACATCCATCACTATTGCAAATATCACTACCCCCACTGCTGATGATACTGATCAGTAAGTTTTAATTTTACAACCACTTTAAGCCATTTAACATTCACTATTTCTTGATTTGACCATGAGTTAGATAGGCCAGTGCTATTTAAGATATATTTAACATGAGTAATCCAGGGAGATTAAAAGATATTTTTAACAGATTTTTTTATATCATAACTTATACATAATGCAAGACAGTTTAGATTCATTTCCTGTCAGTAAATTCTCCCCAAAATTAAATAATATACTGTTTATTTTAATATTTAGTGGAAATTTAATCTACTGTTTATTTTAATATTTAATGGAAATTGCCCAAGTTCCCCATAAAAACCATGGAAGTATGTGTTCTATTGTTTACCCCAAGTAAAAATAAAAAAATTTTCCTATGCAGCTTTTCAATTAACATAATGTTTTTACATCCCCAAACTTCACATCCATATAGTAACATTGGGCGTATGAGGGAATCTGAAAGTTCTAACTAGATATCAACAGGAAGTTTTTGTTTCCTAGCTTTAGAAATTTTAGAAAACATTTCTAGGTTTGCCTGATCATATAAATGTCTGATTGCTTTAGAAAATCTACCATTATAGCTAAACTTAATGCCTGGATAGGTATAATTATATACAGTGTCAAGCTTATTTGATCCAAATTAAAATTCTGGTAATTTTCTAATCTTTCCCCTTCAGAATGTCAACACGGACAACACCTTAGTTTTGGCAGTATTAACATGCAGTTTCTAAGTTTTGCAACAGTTAAATAGAGTACGAAGTGCAGTTTGAAAATCAGTAGGTGAATCTGCTAATACAATTATATCATCAGTATACAGCAACACAGTAAGCTTTAAATATGCAATAATATCCTCATTTTCAAACCAGTTTTCTATTAGACTAGAAATGTCTGCTAACACCCCATATGCATTATGCATCGAAATTATTCAAAAATAGTGGTGATAAATGTTCACCTTGTCGAACTCCAATGTTGCATGGGAAGAATGGTGACAGTTAATAATACAGGATTTAGCATCATTGTATATGAAATGTCACAGTGAAAATGTTTCCATCAATAGTATTTGATGATAATTTTTATCATAGAAATGTTCTGTTTGCAGTGTCAAAAGCCTTTCTGTAGTCAACAAAGGCACAGTATAAGCACCTCCTTTTGTTTAAATATAAATCAATAAAAAATTTCAGGACAAATACATGATCCATTGTGGAATAATCATGTGTGTGTATGCATAGTCGACTAAGTTTGAGTGCTTGGCTATCATAAGCAGTTTATACCTCAATGGTGTCAGATCTTCTGTGATGAACAGTTTGGCATCAGTGTTGGTGGTCACACCCTTAAGTGTCTTCTTGTTGAGCATCAGTTGGTTTTTAATTTTCCTTGAGACGAACTTTACCAGCACAGGTGTTGCTCGAACCCCCATTTTTCCAATTATAAGTATATATAATATATATATATATATATATATATATATATATATATTACTTGATTGTATAATGATGTCGATTTTCTTTGTGATCAATATGATATTTCTTATCTGATCATCCTCAGTTTCTTCAGCAGTATTACCTTTAGTTCCAAAGAATCTGACTGATTCTCTCCTGGAGTACTGTTCCATTTCATAATTTTGGTATCGTAACAGTAATAGCTGATTCTGGACATTTTCAAATAATTTCTCCATCATTGTTACAGAGTTTTCCATGCTCTACTAACAGCATCTGTCACTGCCGCCGTGACAGTGCCCACAATCACTGGCATCAGTCACTGCCACCGTGACAGCGCCCACAATCACTGGCATCAGTCACTGCCATCGTGACAGCGCCCACAATCACTGGCATCAGTCACTGCCACCGTGACAGCGCCCACAATCACTGGCATCAGTCACTGCCACCGTGACAGCACCCACAATCACTGGCATCAGTCACTGCCGCTGTGACAGCGCCCACAATCACTGGCATCAGTCACTGCCACCGTGACAGTGCCCACAATCACTGGCATCAGTCACTGCCACCGTGACAGTGCCCACAATCACTGGCATCAGTCACTGCCGCCGTTGGTTTTTAATTTTCCTTGAAACGAACTTTACCAGCACAGGTCTTGCTCGAACCCCCATTTTTCCAATTATACGTATATATAATATATATATATATATATATATATATATATATATATATATTACTTGATTGTATAATGATGTCGATTTTCTTTGTGATCAATATGATATTTCTTATCTGATCATCCTCAGTTTCTTCAGCAGTATTACCTTTAGTTCCAAAGAATCTGACTGATTCTCTCCTGGAGTACTGTTCCATTTCATAATTTTGGTATCGTAACAGTAATAGCTGTTTCTGGGTATTTTCAAATAATTTCTCCATCATTGTTACAGAGTTTTCCATGCTCTACTAACAGCATCAGTCACTGCCACCGTGACAGCGTCCACAATCACTGGCATCAGTCACTGCCGCTGTGACAGCGCCCACAATCACTGGCATCAGTCACTGCCATCGTGACAGCGCCCACAATCACTGGCATCAGTCACTGCCACCGTGACAGCGCCCACAATCACTGGCATCAGTCACTGCCATCGTGACAGCGCCCACAATCACTGGCATCAGTCACTGCCACCATGACAGCGCCCACAATCACTGGCATCAGTCACTGCCACCATGACAGTGCCCATAATCACTGGCATCCGTCACTGCCACCGCGACAGCGCCCACAATCACTGGCATCAGTCACTGCTGCCGTGACAGCGCCCACAATCACTGGCATCAGTCACTGCCACCGTGACAGCACCCACAATCACTGGCATCAGTCACTGCCACCTTGACAGCGCCCACAATCATTGGCATCAGTCACTGCCGCTGTGACAGTGCCCACAATCGCTGGCATCAGTCACTGCCAACGTGACAGTGCCCACAATCGCTGGCATCAGTCACTGCCAACGTGACAGTGCCCACAATCACTGGCATCAGTCACTGCCAACGTGACAGCGCCCACAATCATTGGCATCAGTCACTGCCGCTGTGACAGTGCCCACAATCGCTGGCATCAGTCACTGCCAACGTGACAGTGCCCACAATCACTGGCATCAGTCACTGCCACCTTGACAACGCCCACAATCATTGGCATCAGTCACTGCCGCTGTGACAGCGCCCACAATCACTGGCATTAGTCACTGCCAACGTGACAGCACCCACAATCACTGGCATCAGTCACTGCTGCCGTGACAGCACCCACAATCACTGGCATCAGTCACAGTTGTTGCTGCTGGTCACATGTGTCAGGTCACATGTGTCAGGCTTTTCGAGACAATCTTCTCAACAGTTTCCTGTAGTTGGTCACTGTTAGAGTCTGAGTCTTTTTCTTGTCACCAGATTTAGTAGCATTGCACAAAACTGCCTCTTGTAATTTCTTTCCACGCTAACTCATGGCTGCGACTGCCTGTTTCACTTACTCATGGCTGCGACTGCCTGTTTCACAACAATGGCAGCAATGGACAATGGTCTTAGTTGTAATGTAGGTCAGCTTGCACAACCGTGGGTCAGTTCGACCAACCAAGACAAGTTGACCTTTAATTTATGCCACAAATTTCTTACGGTCAGTCCGTTCAATGTTAGTAAGCATCCTGTTGTGAACACTTCACTGATGGTACACACACTTTGACATAAATTTAACTCTTCGAAACAAGAGTAGCCATTGAAACAACCCAGAGCAACTCTTCAGGCATGTGCCATCTCCTTTGTGCACACACCAGCCAACAGTATAAAGTCATATGAATACAAAGATACATTTGTGTGCACTAGCATGCTACTCAAATGTACAAATACATACATGTGCATGCACAAACATATACACACTCACTCACTCACTCACTCACTTGCTGTGTTTGTTGCAGTATTTACTTATAGCTGCCCATCTGAACCCGAACGATGCTGAAGAGTGGGCTCGACTTGCTGACATGTGTCTGGATCAAAACAACGTCCAACAAGCGCTCACCTGCTATGAGAAAGGTCGGTTTCTATTTGTCGATAATCAAATATTCAAATCAATCAAACTGTGTACCCTTAAAGCAAAACAAAACTCATGGTTTTTGGCCTTTGCACCAATAAGAGTTACTAAAACATAACCATTTGTAACTACAATTAAGAATATCATGCCAGTGGTTTACTAAGAAAACCTTCTTGAACATGCAACATCTTAATTTCATGGTCCATGCCATACTATAAGATAACACCCTTGAGTGGATAGATTATCCGGTTTCTCAGTTATTAATATTAAACATAATTACCTGTCAAGAAACATGGTATTCAATATGAATATTTCTACCGCATCCCGCAGTCTTCTTCAGCAGATTGAAGTTACGGATGTGTCACATGACCTATGTCATGTGAAACAAGCTGGAGCAGGACTGGTGGGAGCTCCTGGCCAACATCTCAGTTCAACGTATGTTTCTCTAGAACGGTCACGCTGGCTAACATGTCAGCCATTGATCATTTGGAGAATGATCAGACTCTCCAACTTTTAGAACACATTCTGAGTAAACCACTAACGTGATATTCTTGATTTTAGTTGCACATGGTTAGTTTTTATAAATATCTTTTAGGTGCGTAGCCCCAAAACCATGACTTTTGTTTTGCTTTAAGTAAACTTAGCAGTTGAATGGCACTCTAGCAGTAATATAAATGTGTTAACTGTGCATCTTTAGTATTATTATGTGCTTTGAGAATACTGAATAAAATTATGATGATGATAATTATTTTAAACTGTCCAATGCAGCTGTCAAGGTAGACCCAGGAAACATCCCTCTCTGGTGGGCTCGGTGCGACCTACTTGAGAAGACGGGGGATAAGAAAAGGGCTATGGAGGGATACCAACAGATCCTTAACTTGCTTCCGAAGGACAATGGGGAGAAATACTTCCAGCTTGCTCGTGATATGACCACGGTAAGGAGCAAGTGAGGGTTTACTTTCCCTTTTGACTGATTCAGGGGAATAGAGAATGATATCTGTCTCATGCACACAATGGCAGGAATCTAATGACATTCTGAGGAACATCTACAATGACATTCTGAGGAACATCTACAATGGTATTCTGACGAACATCTACAATGGCATTCTGAGGAACATCTACAATGGCATTCTGAGGAACATCTACAATGGCATTCTGAGGAACACCTACAATGGCATTCTGAGGAACATCTACAATGGCATTCTGAGGAACATCTACAATGGCATTCTGAGGAACATCTACAATGGCATTCTGAGGAACATCTACAATGGCATTCTGAGGAACATCTACAATGGCATTCTGAGGAACATCTACAATGGCATTCTGAGGAACATCTACAATGGCATTCTGAATGCTGGTTAATTGCATCAGGCTCATTAAAACCCTCCCTGTCCTGTACTTCCCCTGTGTCTTCTCCCTCCCACCCTCCATCCTTCCCTGTCTGAATCCCCTATGCTCTCTCCCTACCACCCTCCCTCACTCCCAACTTCCCTCCCTTCAACACTCTTTCCCTGGGAAATGAAGAAAGTCTATTGTAAAATGCAATAAAGATACATTGAAACAATGGATTCCAGTAAGTTAATTATAGGGAATTAAGAAAGGAATATATAGTATTAATAAGTTAACTAAAACAGTCCAGTTAAAGTGTTCATGGTCTTGCACATCACTGTTGCTTAATCAAAAACATTGTTCAAATAAGATATAAGATAGCGTGTATGGATTTACAATTTCTTAGTGCTAGACTGAGAGTTTTCCAGATCTTTGCACCAGTAACTGCTGTAGAATTCCTTGAATGGATAGATGATCCGGTTTCTTGGTTATTAATATTATGCATAATTACCTCTCAAGAAACTTAGTGTTCGTTCTGAATATTTCAACTGCATCTCGCAGTCTTCTTCAGCAGACTGAAGTTACGGATGTGTCACATGACCAATGTCATGTGACACAAGCTGGAGTAGGACTGGTGGGAGCTCCTGGCCAACGTCTTGGTTCAGCATAGGTTTCTCTCTGTGGATGTTAGAACGAACACTAAGTTTTTGGAGAGGTAATTATGCTTAATATGATGTAGAATTGTTGAAGGTTTTGGTCCGTGCTTGAGGCATGTGGAGATCTCTGGCGTTTCATCGGGCGTTTCTTATGGAAACGTTCCAGATAGGCTTGAATATTGCACACATAATCTTGGGCCAATCCCTTCACCCACCTGAAGACCAGTTGAGCCTGTCTGTATTTTACACTCTCTGGCAGTGACAGCTAATGTGGTCACTTCAATACTGGAGCACTATTGCCAAAGCAGTGTTATGTTGAATTGTGATATTATATTTATTGTGAGCAGTGAATGAAGAATGCAATATGTTATAGAACTTCCATACAAGCGGAGACTTCGAGAAGGCTATGGTTACCATGGCAACTGCCTTTGAAATTCATCCCACGTTTGTTAGTGTAGAAGGTAGGTCTCCTGCAACCCCTTCGCTCAACCCGGCTAGTCAAGTAGGTGTTCAATAGCTGCATGCAAACAAACAGCTACATGTTTAGTTTATGTTACACCTGTGTTACATTCTTTGTTACTTTCTGTGTAGTCTGTCACATGAGTCATTCTCAGAAACTACCTACAAAACATTTGGTGAGTAAGAGTCAAACTCCACTAAATCCACTGGAATTAACAGACAATGAAATAAAAGATCAAACACCCTATTACCTGTTCTAAGGGACAATCTTACTTTCGTTGTTTAATTTATTCTTATATGTATAAGTTGATTGCTTACAAATTATACTATTTTGTGACATGTTGATCTTTCTTAAATATGATGTAAATTACAACATTTAATGTTTATTTTTTAAATTGCACAAAGTCTACACAATACTATTCTTTGGTGCTGTGCATAATAAAAAAATATTTGTCGTGGCAGGTAACTTGGAGTAATTGTTGTATCATTGTTATTACATTCGCTGTACATTTATAGACATATACATAACATTTCTATAGTTTAGTGATCATCTTTGATCTTTGTTTTTTTTATCAGGAACAATGTCTGAAAACAAAAACATTGGTTTGTATCAAACATTGTTTTCTGTTTCCTGGATTCATGACTTTGTTTTTCTTTATTTTCAAAAACTGTAACTATGCATTAACTATAACTTAATTAGGTTTGTTCCTATGCTAGTGACTGTGTGCAGTCTTACTAGGAGTCTCCTAGATCCAGATACTGTATAATAACAAAACCATAATATATGAATACGATTTTGTATAAATGGGCTAAATAAACTATTTCTGGTTTTGATTCTGATGATGCTTTCAGCAGTTTAAATTTGGCATTTTTCTGGAGAAGAGGTGGTGATGATGTTGTTGCAGATGTGAATCTGCTGCTGGAACTGTACTTGGCTCTGCATGAGTACAAGAAAGCTGTCGGGGTTGGTACATGTCATCTCACAGCGTCCTCTTACTCGGTTGTCTTCTGCTGTGCCTATATTATAGAAACACTTGCAAACTTCATTAATTAAGTTCATCTTGAATATAATAAAAAAAACACTGTAATTTTAGGAATGCTCTCAAATGCTATTCTCCAAACTGTTAAGATTTTGTGTAACATCAATAAAAAAGGAATTGAAACATGCCTCCAGGTCACTTCAGCTGGCTGTTGGTTTCAGACCCTAGTGCGCCACTGCGGGGTCTGTCTGCACTGCTCTGACGGCACCATCGTCTCGGCACACACTGCAGATGATGCCACCCAGGATGAATACTCAGTACCCATCAGGTAGGTCACAGTTCCATTTGTTATTCTTCATACTTACAATGTCAGTGCCAGCTAATATTAACTTTGTAAATGTTCATTTCCCATGTCCACTGTCCAGCTTCTCAACAAATATATCTTCTTTTTATGCTCGTATTTATGCATGTTGCTCTTTCAGTATGGATTGACACCTGCCATTCTCTAAACAGTTAAGTCATCTCAATGATTGACACCTGTCACTCACTGCAGGTGCACTGTACCGGATGAGCTGCCTGTTGATCTGCGCTCCAAGTTCATCGTGTGTGCCATCTACTTGCGCTATGGAGACTGCATTCAGGTAACTACAATGAAAGGAATAGACTGAAACTTTTTAAATCAGCATTCACTTATTAGAAAGTTTTCATAATGATAATGGTGACAGTATGGCCATTGGTGGCGGAGCAACCCAACGATTTAGTGTACCTAGATGTGTCATTGTATGAGCTAGTGGAGCCATTGCTGTCGGAGCAACCCAACGATGTAGGAGATTTGTACCTGGATGTGTCATTGTAGGAGCTAGTGGAGCCATTGCTGTCGGAGCATCCCAACGATGTAGGAGATTTGTACCTAGATATGTCATTGTAGGAGCTAGTGGAGCCATTGCTGTCGGAGCAACCCAACGATGTAGGAGATTTGTACCTGGATGTTGCTGAAGCATTCATGGAAGTGGGAGATTACAAGCAGGCGAAGCCCATTCTGGCTTCGTTAGTCCACTCGGAGAACTACAATCTGGTCAGTACAGTTACATTACAGATGTTTCTGGCCAAATTTCCAATATCAGTATCTAAAGAAAATAATTCTGGAGAATGTTACCTATTTTTAGAAATAAAATGATTTAATGTTAGTTATTTAACATATTTTATTTTATTTATGATTAACTTATATTACTGAAGTTGGATTAAATCTATAAACTTCAGAAACTCAGATTGTATCTTAAAATGTGACACCTGAGACCAAAACTAGGCCTCTTCACACCAACAATCTGAATTATATTAACCCATTAGGCCCCAGGATTTTATTAAAACATGCCACCATGTTCCCAGGATTTCTGGCAAATTTCGAGTGATTTTACCTCCTTGTGTTAAAAAATCTGTAGAAAAAACTATTCAGTATTGACAATTACAAGTTGTGTTTATTTTGAAGAGTAGTAATTTCTCCACATGCATGTATACATAGAAATAGGATATATTAATAAAATGTGGACATTTGATCACAATTTGCAAAGACAAAATAGTACATTTGTTAAAACTTTGAAAGTTGCGACTGACATTTGACAATGATCCCATGCTATAACCCTATGTAACTCAACGAAGAAAATGTAGCTATATGTGTTAGCTTTGCACCACTGAAAACATTATAAAATTCTGACGATTATTTTTCAGGTTACACCATATTTTATCATAACAAATATAGGAAAAACAATTTTCGAGATAGCATGAACAAAACTCATGAAAATCAAGATTTCCGAAAGGGGAACACATGCACATAACAAGCTGTTGTTGTTGCAAAATGTATCCGCTAGGGTGTGGCAAAATTTGGTAACGTTTAGTTCAATGGTTATTCACCAGGATTTTTTTTAATAGAGGGTCCTGTATGCGGCCGGCGGCAGCTGTTCCAGTACTGCACTGAGAAGCTGGCCGCGGCCGTTGTGGGGTTTAATGGGTTAACAAGGTTTATTTAACCACTAAAAGGAATAATGTCAGCTTTTGAAGGAACCATTAATTAAGTTGATATCTTAATTGATATCTATTTTAAAGTGGATAACCTTAGGAATTGTATTTCTGAGAAAAACTGGTTTCAAAATTAGGAACAAAAAATCTACTATGCATATTGGTATGGATAGTGTATCTGCAGGCTGCAGTGTGGCTGAGGCATGGGGAATGCCTCAACTCCCTGGGAGAGTTGACGGCGGCAGTGGAGGCCTATGCCACTGTTGTCAACCTTGCCCCATCCCACTCAGGAGCTAGGGTAACTCTGTCCACCCTCCAGCAGCAGCTGGGGCGACATGAGGAAGCCCTGGAGACCCTGGAACATGGTGAGCTCTACAACTTATCCACTTGCTGGCCTTCGTGTTGTCTGCCACTTCACACAAGAGGTTTCTTATGTGTTGTCTGCCACGTCACACAAGAGGTTTCTTATGTGTTGTCTGCCACGTCACACAAAAGGTTTCTTATGTGTTGTCTGCCACGCCATACAAGAGGTTTCTTATGTGTTGTCTGCCACGTCACACAAGATGTGTCTTATGTGTTGTCTGCCATGTCACACAAAAGGTTTCTTATGCGTTGTCTGCCACGTCACACAAGATGTGTCTTATGTGTTGTCTGCCACTTCACACAAGATGTGTTGTCTGCCATGCCACACAAGATGTGTCGTATGTGTTGTCTGCCATGCCACACAAGATGTGTCGTATGTGTTGTCTGCCATGCCACACAAGATGTGTCGTATGTGTTGTCTGCCACTTCACACAAGATGTGTTGTCTGCCATGCCACACAAGATGTGTCGTATGTGTTGTCTGCCATGCCACACAAGATGTGTCGTATGTGTTGTCTGCCATGCCACACAAGATGTGTCGTATGTGTTGTCTGCCACTTCACACAAGATGTGTCGTATGTGTTG
Organism: Lamellibrachia satsuma; assembly: GCA_033239005.1. Lineage (NCBI taxonomy): Eukaryota > Metazoa > Annelida > Polychaeta > Sabellida > Siboglinidae > Lamellibrachia > Lamellibrachia satsuma. Next base: position 5,481,515 of record BSQZ01000015.1, on the reverse strand, counting down.
TCTGCCACTTCACACAAGATGTGTCGTATGTGTTGTCTGCCACTTCACACAAGATGTGTCGTATGTGTTGTCTGCCACTTCACACAAGATGTGTCGTATGTGTTGTCTGCCATGCCACACAAGATGTGTCTAGACTGTCACTTACTAATCTGAGTAACAAATTTATATTTTGCCACAATTGTAAATGGTGCTATTATTATGTCCCTTGTGAAGGATTGCACTAATATACAACCTTTTATTTTATTTTTATTGTTGCTATTCATAATTTATGCCATTCATGCAAGAAATCATGATATAGAATGTTATAGCATTTAATATATTGTTTTAAAATACAGATTAAATATTTTGCATGATTATCATTATCTGTTGGTGGATTTAAAACATTTTATTTATATGCACACACACATGAAGATACATATTCCTACTGCACTACACAATCAGTGTATCAACATCTCTCTTCAGAAGCTCTTTCCGAAGAGGAGGAGGACGACTACCCAAGACATGTAAGTGAGAACATATATCAACATTTTACTGTATTCTCTAGTGTACATTTACTAGGCATACTTGGGTAGATCAGGGGCCTTGTGAGTACAACTGTAGTCCTTGTGTAGCTCAGGGGCCTTGTGAGTACAACTGTAATACTTATGTAGCTCAGGGCCTTGTGAGTATGACTGTAGTATTTGTGTAGCTCGGGGTTCTTGTGAGTACAACTGTTGTATTTGTGTAGCTCGGGGGCCTTGTGAGTACAACTGTTGTACTTGTGTAGCTCAGGGGCCTTGTGAGTACAACTGTTGTACTTGTATAGCTCAGGGGCCTTGTGAGTACAAGTGTTGTACTTGTAGGACCTGCGACTGTTGGTGCCCAAGTGTCTACTGCTGCACACTCAGCAGAGAACAGATGAGTTCATTGACTGCTGCCGACTGCTGCTGTTTGGTCACCTTGAGAGTATCCTTGGCAAGACTCATGTGGATGGTAAGTACCCTAGTTCTTACGACCATTACTAGTAATTCTGGCATGTTCCAGGTAAGATGTGTAGTGAATGTTAGTCATGAAATGTAATCAGTGAAAGTTTACTGTACAGCAAGACATCCAGTACCAAATAGCAAAACATACATAAACAGCAAGACATCAGGGATAGAATTTAGCCTAAAAGCCAGACCCCCACTTTCCCAGAATCTAGGGTTCTACCACAAAAACTGGGGGCCAAAACAGATTGCATGAAAAAAGCCATAATATAGATGTTATTGAATAGTGTGCACTTATTCTGCTGCTTCCCGTGTCAAACCTTTCTCCCTACCTGCCATGCATACTTTAAGGCATTTTAAAATATATTCTTGATAGAAAAACTAATGCATTTAAAATCAAATGAACATGAAAAACCATGGATGAAAATGGATTTTTTTCTTTTCAGGGTTATGAATCTGTCACATTTTTTGTATTTAAAAGGAAACGATAGGCATCTTTTCGGGGCTATGATCCTAAATGAGTTAATAAAAACTACCCATATCCAACTACAATCAAACCACGCCACTGGTTTACTAGCAACCGTTGAACTTGTCAACACAACTGAATTGAACATATCACAAGAGTTTGCCCAGCTACAATTGTGCCATTTGCTTCAATTTTGGTTTGTCCAGAGGAAAAAAGACAGCTCATCGTTATCTCTCGCTGTAGAATTGATGTATCCATAAGATGCACACTGTGTAGCATATTGCAAGTCCAGCTTTTAAAATTCAATTGAACTTTACATCGTGTCCAATGTTTCTTTCAAGAAAGTAGAACCTATAACGCGGTTTGACATGACAGCTGTTTGTTAGTCAGGGAACTCGATCGCCACGCCCCCACGTCATGATGAAATGTCGGCTGCTGGGAAATTTGAAATCTGAGTAAACGACTGATTGAAAATTTTGACTGTACATGCACACAGATGGAAATGGTTTGTTTTTATTAACTCTTAGGTGCATAATCCAAAAACATGCCATGCGTTTCCCTTTTATGGTCTTAAAATTGGCTCCGAATTGTTTGCAAAAGAATCATGTTAATTATCCTAAACTGTTATAAGTGGAGTGGTCACGGGGGAAGGTGACCTTGTGGCGAAACCTGTTTATGGTTACGGTTGTATATTTGTGGTTCAGTGTATTCTGTGCATATTTGTTTATAGTTATATGCATGTTGGTTAATTATTTGGCTTTACTTCCATTACAACGTTGGGACGATTTAGGTATGGTGTATGTATATGAATATGTGTTATGTAGGAATGTGGGCTCTAAGAAACCTCAAGTTTTGGACAAGGCTGTATATCATGTGTTCAGCATCGTACCTGGTTTACATTGTAGAGCTCACATTCCTATTATCGTTGTCCCCAAAGTGGCTGCAGGATAAGTAGTCCACTTTCCAATAATAAATATCATCATTTGGCCAATTTCAATTCTCTCTAACCGTTACATTGCACTTGTGTTGCTTATTTCATAATAATTGTTATATTCCAGAAGCTTGTATATATTAAGTGTATAAACACCCTGATGTCCTCTAACCATAATGTCACTCTGCTAAATATAGGTATTTTGACAAACAAACTTGTTTCCTATATTTAGTACAATTAAATTGTCAGAAAGTTACCACTTTAGCTGGATTGTAACGTCTGGCTAACTGCATGTAAATATGTATTAACTGCATATCAGTTACAACATGGCAGGGGGCTACTTGGTTGACATTGACAGGATGTAGGTTGTATCTGTACTTAGAACAGCACTGTATTTGCACTGCAAATTTGGGTCAATTTCTAAGAGACAGCTGTAGAGACCTTTGGGGTCCGGCATGGTAGACATCCAAATAGTAGCCATGTAAGCAGACATGTCAGCTGTTGTCTCCATCTGTTGCTTCGTTGCAGTCATTGTCACCAATCGCAGCTACAAGCACCGTATCACCGCCCTGCGAGAGACCCTTGGCACGACTGTGGAGAAACGACTCAAGGCAGGTGGGTGAAAGGATGGGTCTCACCAAGGAGCAGGGAGAGAGTCTCTATAGCATGGGAGCAGAGGGAGAGACTCTATAGCATGGGAGCAGAGGGAGAGAGTCTATAGCATGGGAGCAGAGGGAGGGAGTCTATAGCATGGGAGCAGAGGGAGAGACTCTATAGCATGGGAGCAGAGGGAGGGAGTCTATAGCATGGGAGCAGAGGGAGGGAGTCTATAGCATGGGAGCAGAGGGAGGGAGTCTATAGCATGGGAGCAGAGGGTGGGAGTCTATAGCATGGGAGCAGAGGGAGAGAGTCTATAGCATGGGAGCAGAGGGAGAGAGTCTATAGCATGAGAGCAGAGGGAGAGACTCTATAGCATGGGAGCAGAGGGAGGGAGTCTATAGCATGGGAGCAGAGGGAGGGAGTCTATAGCATGGGAGCAGAGGGAGAGAGTCTATAGCATGGGAGCAGAGGGAGAGACTCTATAGCATGGGAGCAGAGGGAGGGAGTCTGTAGCATGGGAGCAGAGGGAGAGAGTCTATAGCATGGGAGCAGAGGGAGGGAGTCTATAGCATGGGAGTAGAGGGAGAGAGTCCGTAGCATGGGAGTAGAGGGAGGGAGTCTATAGCATGGGAGTAGAGGGAGAGAGTCTATAGCATGGGAGTAGAGGGAGGGAGTCTATAGCATAGGAGTAGAGGGAGAGAGTCTATAGCATGGGAGCAGAGGGAGAGAGTCTATAGCATGGGAGTAGAGGGAGAGAGTCTATAGCATGGGAGTAGAGGGAGGTAGTCTATAGCATGGGAGTAGAGGGAGGGAGTCTATAGCATGGGAGTAGAGGGAGAGAGTCTGTAGCATGGGAGTAGAGGGAGGGAGTCTATAGCATGGGAGTAGAGGGAGAGAGTCTATAGCATGGGAGTAGAGGGAGGGAGTCTATAGCATAAGAGTAGAGGGAGGGAGTCTATAACATGGGAGTAGAGGGAAGGAGTCTATAGCATAGGAGTAGAGGGAGAGAGTCTGTAGCATGGGAGCAGAGGGAGAGAGTCTATAGCATGGGAGTAGAGGGAGGGAGTCTATAGCATAGGAGTAGAGGGAGGGAGTCTATAGCATGGGAGTAGAGGGAGAGAGTCTATAGCATGGGAGTAGAGGGAGGGAGTCTATAGCATGGGAGTAGAGGGAGGGAGTCTGTAGCATGGGAGTAGAGGGAGAGAGTCTATAGCATGGTAGTAGAGGGAGGGAGTCTATTCTCTACTTGATAATGTTCTGTGCATTCGCACCATCTTTATATTATGAGACCTACTGATGACATGTAGCTTGCTCCTGTTACATTGGTACCTGCTGGCACTCAACCAACATTTCTGTATTAACCTCTTCATTTTTTTTATGAATCAGAAAGTAATTAAGATAAGCATGTAACCAAAATGTTAGCATCCTAGCTTCAGTAGTTTTCAACCTATGTCAGTTTGAAATTGAGGACATACATTTTGTGACAGTTTTTTTTATAAATAAAATTACTCATATTTCAGATGTTTTGTGACAGCTTTTTTAAACTAAATAAAATTACTCATATGTCACAGGTTAATATGTCATGAATTTCAACTAATCAACCTATATCAATAAAACTTGGTGGAATTGTTCTCTGCAATATGTAGATCAGTTCCTCAGAATTCGAACATACGTACTGTTGATGGCTAATGTACATAAGCTGACAAAAATCAAGATTTTTTTAAGAGTGCTGCTATGATAGCCAATTTTATTCTTAGTGAAGAAAGGATGGAAGAATACTGTGAGTGACTTGTTACTTGTAATCTAGGACTGGTCTATGCTTTGTAAAAGTTACAGAACAATATATGTTACCCCACATCTTTACATCGATATAGATTAGTATATGCATAAATACTGAAATTGTAAATTTTTTTACTGGATGAAGTGTATTTAGCTGATAATCGATGAGTGAAAACACCCTTCCAAGTGATTTATTGAACAAATCATGAATTTTTATCAGTTTAATGCATATTTACCATCAACTGTATGTATGTTTCAATTACAGTTATCTATATGTTGCAGAGAAAAATTACAAGTTTTATTGATATAGTTGATTAGTCCATGATATAGTAACCTGTGAAATACAAATAATTTTATTTATTTAAAAAACGCTGTCACAAAATGCAAGTCCTAAATTGTTGTTCCACGATTATCTTACCAATGGCTTTAACCAGACTGATCATTAAACAAATGAAGAGATCAATACAACACAATTGGTTCAGTTCACATGGAGTGACCCAGCAGAGACTGTGCAATCCTCGGTGACCCTCTACTACAGCATTCACAGTGTACTTGGGGTTGTTGCTTCAGCATCTGCTGCTATTACTGAGAGCAACATCACAGTGGATGACCTCTGGCAGCTCTATCTCAAGGTCAGTAAGTTTCTGACAGCACAAGTAAATACTCATTAGGACATATGTGAGATTAAACAAATACTCATTAGGACATACGTGAGATTAAACAAATACTCATTAGGACATACGTGAGATTAAACAAATACTCATTAGGACGTACGTGAGATTAAACAAATACTCATTAGGACGTACGTGAGATTAAACAAATACTCATTAGGACATACGTGAGATTAAAGAAATCTGTTCCAAATCCAAGGTTGATGTAACCACAACTTGTGTTACTCCAGTCTTGTAGCTGTGTGCAATCTGACATGTTCCTCTCTTGTAGCTGTGTGCAATCTGACATGTTCCTCTCTTGTAGCTGTGTGCAATCTGACATGTTCCTCTCTTGTAGCTCTGTGCAATCTGACATGTTCCTGTCTTGTAGCTGTGTGCAATCTGACATGTTCCTCTCTTGTAGCTGTGTGCAATCTGACATGTTCCTCTCTTGTAGCTGTGTGCAATCTGACATGTTCCTCTCTTGTAGCTGTGTGCAATCTGACATGTTCCTCTCTTGTAGCTGTGTGCAATCTGACATGTTCCTCTCTTGTAGCTGTGTGCAATCTGACATGTTCCTCTCTTGTAGCTCTGTGCAATCTGACATGTTCCTCTCTTGTAGCTGTGTGATGCTCTGGTGGACACGAAGCAGTGCTCCCTCTTGGAGCATGTCACCAGTCTTGCTCTCATTCTACCAGAGTTTGTCAACGACCCAGAAAAGTCTCTGGTGTGTACTAATTTCATTCCATATTTGTTATGTGAACAGTGTGACCTTGTGCCCCAACTATGGTGCCAAGAGGATAAGTAAGCAAATAGTTATTTAAAATATTATACATGAATTTGAACATATCCAAAATATCCTTGTGTCGTTATGGGATATCATAATAGTGGGTTACCAAAGTAGTCAGGTGTTGTCATGAGATGACAGTGGGTTATCAAAGTAGTCAGGTGTTGTCGTGGGATGACATTGGGTTACCAAAGTAGTCAGGTGTTGTCGTGGGATGACAGTGGATTACCAAGGTAGTCAGGTGCTGCTATGGGATGACAGAGAGTTACAAAAGTTGCTGGATGTATTTTTGTTGTTGCTAAGAGTTTGTAAAAGAGAAGGGTAAATTCCACTACTTGTTTTTGAACCTGAGCAACATCTGGCAGATTCATAGACAGAAATACATTGTGTGTAGCTGTGTGTGTGTGTGGTTGTGCATATCTTAGGAAGTTGACTTCATCTGTCTGACGGCCTGTCTGCTCAACAACAACGCACAGTGTGCCTACAGCTTCATCAAGGAACTGTGCATCAAGGTGAGGGGGTTCACTGCAGCTGTCATTAACAGAGGAGAGGTGTCACTCCTATAAATTATGGAGAGAGAAATTTGATATTGTTGTTTATTATGATTATATTATTGCTAATATTTAGATGCATTTTATCATTTAGTTTAGTTCATAAAATAACCAATGCAGGTCAACAGGTTTCTTTTGAGCTGCCCAATACTGTAAATTATGACATGTTAACTAATGACTACATTATCAGAAATTAAATATACGTGTTTGAAATGCATCACTTTGCAGGCATTTATAGTTTACTTCAAATGTTTGTAGGGTGTGCTTGTAGGATATCAAAATAAGAATGCCACTGATTGACTTGATCTGTTACCAGGAACTGGAGTGTAACAGAGCGTGGAACTTGTTTTGTCAGATCATCACCATCTCACAAGACATCCGCCACAACCGCTTCTGTCTGCGACTTATGATGAAGGTACTGTCAACTCTGTAATTACATACCTGATTGGAATGTGCAGTATTCTACGGCGTGGTGAGGGAAGGCCAATATTGTGAGGCGAGGGCTGGGATGCAGAAAGGAAAGCTGGAATCCTAAGGAGTGGTCAGGATATGGATGGGAGGTTAAGGTGCTGTTATGCAATGGTTATTCAGTCTGAGGCCATTGGCAAATAATGCTAACTTAAACGTATATCATTGGGGAACTTTTGTCCCTTGATATCAATGCCCCATGTGAATCCCTATCTGTAGACAGTTACAGGCCAAGTGGCAGTGTCTTGGGGACAGATACGGGTGCCTCAAACCATGTTGTCATCTGTACATTTGCAGCAACAAGACCATCTTGCACTGGGTATACTCAATGGACACAACGCTATGGTGGCTGGAACATACAAGCATGCTCTAGGTAGGACTCTTGCATATTCTCTAAGATTATATCACATTTTGGTTTGTTTGTTGGTGGAATGGGAAAAGTGAAACCTTCATAGGTAAATAATAGTTGCCGAAACCTTATAGATATCTTTTCGACATTTAAGTTTTGTAGCTCCTGTTAATCCTGTGAAGTTCACGCAAACAATGAAAGACCCAAATAAGAAAGATATACACAGTTGTATCTCTTCACACAATTCCTCCACCCTCTTTCTGTCATCTCACTCTACCCCGGCTATTCTCTGAACCCAGTTGTGCTCTGCTCCCTGCAGCTTCTCCTGTCTCTCTGTCTGTGCAAGTATTCCCAACCCACATACACAAGCTTCCTACACTTTCCCCTTTAGTTATTTCTTCCACTGTCTGTCCAACCTAATACCTCCCACCCTCCACTGTGCTGCTGCCCCTGCTTGCACCCTGTGCCTGCTGCTTCCTCCACCCTCATGTTCCTGCTGCTTCCTCCACCCTCATGTTCCTGCTGCTTCCTCCACCCTCATGTTCCTGCTGCTTCCTCCACCCTCATGTGCCTGCTGCTTCCTCCACCCTCATGTTCCTGCTGCTTCCTCCACCCTCATGTTCCTGCTGCTTCCTCCACCCTCATGTTCCTGCTGCTTCCTCCACCCTCATGTGCCTGCTGTTTCCTCCACCCTCCTGTGCCTGCTGCTTCCTCCACCCTCATGTGCCTGCTGCTTCCTCCACCCTCATGTGCCTGCTGCTTCCTCCACCCTCATGTTCCTACTGCTTCCTCCACCCTCATGTTCCTGCTGCTTCCTCCACCCTCATGTTCCTGCTGCTTCCTCCACCCTCATGTGCCTGCTGCTTCCTCCACCCTCATGTGCCTGCTGCTTCCTCCACCCTCATGTTCCTGCTGCTTCCTCCACCCTCATGTTCCTGCTGCTTCCTCCACCCTCATGTTCCTGCTGCTTCCTCCACCCTCATGTGCCTGCTGTTTCCTCCACCCTCATGTGCCTGCTGCTTCCTCCACCCTCATGTGCCTGCTGCTTCCTCCACCCTCATGTGCCTGCTGCTTCCTCCACCCTCATGTTCCTGCTGCTTCCTCCACCCTCATGTGCCTGCTGTTTCCTCCACCCTCATGTGCCTGCTGCTTCCTCCACCCTCATGTGCCTGCTGTTTCCTCCACCCTCATGTGCCTGCTGCTTCCTCCACCCTCATGTTCCTGCTGCTTCCTCCACCCTCATGTGCCTGCTGCTTCCTCCACCCTCATGTTCCTGCTGCTTCCTCCACCCTCATGTGCCTGCTGCTTCCTCCACCCTCATGTTCCTGCTGCTTCCTCCACCCTCATGTGCCTGCTCATCTACTCATCCCAAACACTCATATCACATTACTCATAATCCACAGATCTAACACTGAAGTCACCTAATTATCCACAGATCTCTAACAGTGATACCAGTTTTTAATGATCCATATACAGTCGCGCCTCATTATAACCCTCTCTGTTATTACGCGGATTCGGATGTAACGTGGTCGGTCATGGACCCCGATTTTCTGCCGCCAGGGGTGAAATGGTTGGGCTGCCATCAATCGTGTTTCGCCGGCGTTGGCTTCGGCCGGGCGACTTATTAATTGCAATGGTGATTCACACAAATGCGTTGCATATAAATAAAACATTCAGTTGTAATTTAGACATCACAGACACATCAGCCAATTCACTTCTGCACATTTCAATCGATTAAAAACATTGAAGTTTAACCCGTTTATTCTATGTAACAGGCAGCAAGAGCAAGTTGATTTCAGGCGGCAAGATTACACCATTCTTACTGAATGCCGATACATGAAAATAACTCACAGTGCATTGAAATAAAAGTTGAGTAAAATAGTGTTAAACGCAATTGAACATGCAACAACAATATAAAACTGAAACAGCAACGAAGTATCATTAGCTTTCTGTTAGTCTGTTACACACATCACAAATATCGTTCTTGAATTTTCGCTATGCCAAAACACAAGACGTACACGGTACACGAAATACATTTGGTCATACGGATACGAAAGGGTGAATCGCAATGCAAAGTGTCTTGGGAGATGCACGTTCCTGAATCGACGCTTCGGGGATGGCTAAAGGATGAAGTGAAGCTATGAGAATTTTTTATCAACGTTTGCGCTGCAAGTGTAAACTCATACGCACATGGTCTGCTGCTCGTCTCCAGGTTATTGCTTTTGATGAGCATTACTCACAGTGACGAATCATGCAGTCAGCCCATCGTAAAAGATTATTATCGATTTGTATTCCACAATTCCACACTCGTGTATTTTATTCAATTCAACATTTTGACATTTTTAAATCGATACAACACACATTGATGTTAATATTCTACTCTAAATAAGCTTTATATGCGGCACAACAGGGCTTCCTTGCAGGGGCGGTGATCAGTCCATCGGCATCGTAACAGATTATTAGTATTCCATAATTCCACATACATGTATTTTATTCAATTCAACATTCGATAAAGTATGACATTTTAAAATCGATGCAACACAAATTAACGTTAATATTCTACTCTAAATAAGCTTTATAAACCGTGCGGAACAACAGGGCTTCCTCACAGTGGCAGCATGGCGTGTTAATTACTGTTCGTGATACGGGAACACCTAACGCGCCTCACAATGCGGTACAAACCCCGACCACCACGTTATAACGAGGCTCGACTACATCTAAAACTGATATACGATGCCTGATGATCCACATATCTCTAACACTGATACCTGTTTCTTAATGATCCAGACATATCTCAAACACTGGTGATCCACTTGTAGGCGAGTACGTGGCTGCATTCCGTCAATTGCCTGATGATCCATTGCTCAGCCTCTGCATCGGCATCACGTACATCCACATGGCCTGCCAGAAGTTTGCCTCCAGCAAACATGAACTCACCACACAGGTAATATCCAGCCTAACTTTCTCCAATTAATTCCAACAACAAGTCTGTCATTTCACTATCAAGTCTATCAAAATATAGTCAGGATATCTGACTATATCTTGAAAGACAACTTTCTCCAAATATTGATGTAACTTTCAAACTTTTGATAATTGTGTTTTTTCTATAAGTTTTTTTTAGAAAAGAATAAGCTTAATACTTAAAACCTTACTTGGCCAGTATAATTACTTCCAGATATAACTTTCTTCCAAAAGTGAAAAACATGGTTTTGAGAAAATTATTGAAAAACGAATTTATTACTGGTGCGGTCTCCCTATATGTGACACCCCTAGGACTGAACCCCTTATTTGGTTTAAGGTTCACTTCCGGCTTTGGACCTATAATTATATCAACAGCTATTCTCAACCGTTCTTACAATAAACATCTTCTACTTTAGTAATTGTGACTGGTGAGTACTATTGTATCAGAAAACATAACATGGAGCAGTCGGCATGCGGTTGTAGCTGAGAGAGAGTATACAATAAAAGCTCTACTCTAGAATTGAGAGGCATAGTCTACGTTGCTCGTAGTGAAAATCGCTGAAAATGGAGACAAGATCACGCTCAGTCGTTCGCAAAGAACCACAAGAGGGAGCCACGGGTGGCGACGAAACAGTTTGCAGTGTATCGCCAGACGGCAAGACCGACACACCTAATTGGTTGGCGACATTTCTATCGCATCAAGAAGAGCGCGATTTGAAGCGAGAAACATTGGCAAATGAACGTCACGAAACATCGATGCGTTTATTATGCGAAACGTTCGGTAGACGCATACGAGACATTTCACCACATGCTGAACGCAATGAACCAAACGGAGACACAGCCAATGCAAACGACACGACGCCCATTCGACCGATTCCGGGGGGGCGACAATTGAATCGTTTTACACTGCCTCAAAAACGAGCTATGTTACGCACTAGCTTATCTAGAGACATGCGTTCGACACTGCATCTGGCAATTGGCATCGACAACAACGATGATGTGTCTGTGTTGGAGATTCTGGACCAGATTCACGAGTACGTTCGAGCAAAGAGGAACGTCAAGCTAGACCTCATGGCTCTTGAGGAGCGCAAACAAGAAGATGGCGAAACCTTCGACCAATTCTACATTGCTTTGCATGAGATCGCCAACAACGCAGATCTGTGCCAGACTTGCATCGATGATCGACTTACCACATGAATTATGTCAGGAATTCGAGATCCAGAAACGAGACGGAAGCTACTTGCACACACACCTCCGCCGTCATTGCAGACGACGATCGATCTCTGCAGGAGTGAAGAATCTGCTCGTAAAGACAGCGCGACGCTGGCTAGAGGCGGGAATATCAACACGACAATCGAACACATTCGACAGAAAGCGCGACCACGCAATGTCGGCAGAAAGAAGGTCCCCGTAATGCACACCCAGAGCTGTGGTTACTGTAGGAAGTCAACTCACGCGTCGCGAGATGAGTGCCCAGCACGGCACAGTGAATGTGCTAATTGCAAAAGAGTCGGACACTGGGCCACTTGTTGTCGTCAAAATAAAAAGCCTAACGGCAAAAAACAGTATCATAAAACTGCTATGAGCCAGATTCGTGTGCTAGATGTTGTAGGCGAAAAACAACACAGGCGTGCACCACGCATAGAGGTGGATCTTCACCACAATGCAGACGATAGTTTCATCATCACGGTTCAAGCGACGCCAGACACGGGCGCTGAGGCTTCCGTTGCAGGAATAAATTTCCTCAAACAAATGAAACTAGAAACTGGCAACATGTGTCCCCCTCCTGATGACACTATCATAGCAGCAAACGGTACTTCGATTGAATGTATTGGATCTCTGAACATTTACATTCACGTCGCAGGCAAAAGCACTAAAGAGACTGTTCTCATATGCAAACAACAACGTGGATTATTGCTAGCCTGGTATGTTTGTCGCGATCTTGGAATTGTACCACACACCTACCCACTGCCAGTCCGTTCGATTACACACGAAATCGCAGCGGAACCCTCTCTTGTGCCGATAAACAGTCCGCTAGGAGGCACCACTTGCGCTGTCAAGTCATCTCGAACTCGCAAACAACTCATCGAAGAAATTCAAGATGTTTTCGACAACACTGACGAATTGAAGACGATGGTGGGCGAACCGATGAAGATTCATCTTCTAGACAACGCTGAACCTTTCGCGATCTCGACAACACGGACTATTCCTGTTGCATGGCGCAAAGAGGTTAAAGCGAGTCTTGACAACATGACGAGACAATCTATCATCAAACCTTTAGGAGATCATCCTACGAAATGGTGTCATGCGCTCGTAGTAGTGCCAAAATCACGAGGCGGCGTTCGTCTATGCATAGACCTTACGCAACTCAACAAACATGTGCGACGACCTATTCATCCGATGAAGACGCCGAAAGAAGCCGTTTCGAACATCACGCCAGGGTCGAAATACTTCTCATCACTCGACACGAAACACGGCTACTGGCAGATCGCACTATCTCCAGAATGCCAAGAACTGACGACGTTCCTGACACCATGGGGACGCTATCAATTCCTACGCAGCCCGATGGGACTATCTTCGACAGGTGATGAATATTGCAGACGCGGTGACATCGCCATCGCCGGTCTGAACAATATTCAAAAAGTCATGGATGACGTCATTGTCTTCGATGAGAACTTTGAACGACATGTTGAACGAGTTCGTACACTATTACAACGATGCAGAGAACACGGCATCACCCTGAATGCAGACAAGTTCGTGTTCGCAGAAAACGAGCTGAACTATGTGGGATACAAAGTTAACGCAGACGGGGTCACCACAGATCCGGAGAAACTAAAAGCAATCGCAGAGTTCCTGGCGCCCAACTGCTTGACCGAATTGCGGTCATTCATGGGTCTGGTCAACCACCTTGGTGACTTCACGACGGATATCAGCACGACAGCAGATCCACTACGCGAACTACTGAAATCTCGGAACGACTTCAGATGGACAGAAACGCATACTGCAGCGTTTATAGCGACAAAGAAAGCGTTGACATCAGCTCCTGCACTCGCACATTTCGACCCGACGAAATCCACCGCGTTACACACAGATGCTTCACGACGAAAAGGCCTGGGCTATGCACTGTTGCAAAAACATGACGAGAAATGGCGACTAGTACAGTGCGGATCGCGATTCCTCACAGACACCAAGAATCGTTACGCCATGGTAGAGCTAGAGCTGCTAGCTGCTACATGGGCGATGAAAAAGTGTCGCATTCAGCTACTTGGTATGGAACATTTCGAGCTGGTGGTAGATCACAAACCACTCGTCACTATACTCGATCGCCACCGTCTAGACGACGTAGATAACGTTCGCCTTCAACGCCTCAAAGAGAAGACATCACTCTTCACGTTCACAACGAGATGGACAAAGGGCAAAGACCACTGCATCCCCGATGCGCTGTCACGTGCCCCGGTCTCAGACCCGTCTCCAGACGACCAAGAGGCGAAAGAAGAGGTGGAGCGTCACGTCAGCGCTGTCACCAGAAACTCATCAAGATTGGCAGTAAAGGGCGACCAAGAAGATCATTTACGCGACCCGATGATTGAGCGATTACGGACGACCGCATCAACTGATGAAAACTACAAATCACTGATCGACAACGTGGAAAGAGGATTTCCGGCGTCCAGAAGTAGTGCTCACGTCAGCATTGCACCGTTTTGGAACATTCGAAACGAGTTGTCAGTCGATGACGGCATAGTCCTATATGGACCACGCATCATAGTGCCTAAATCAGAACGACGTGAAGTACTCGAGAGACTTCATGACTCACACCAAGGCGTCGACAGAACGAAACGTCGCGCTCGACAAAGCGTCTACTGGCCGGGAATCAGCAATGACATTGAGACAACAGTCTCCAGTTGCGACAAGTGTCAAGAACGCCTGCCTTCCCAGCAACGCGAACCGATGAGAGCAGAATCTCCACCATCGAGGGCATTTGAAGACGTATCTGCAGACTTCTTCAACTACAAAGGCCGCGATTACCTCGTATACGTCGATCGCCTATCTGGATGGCCAGCAGTCATTCATTTCCCCAAGGGAACCACAACATCTCGTCACACGATCCACGCATGCGCAAGACTCTTCGTAGATCTCAGCATACCAGTACGATTCAGGTCTGACGGAGGTCCACAGTTCGCGTCGCGTGAATTCCAGCAGTTCCTGAAACGCTGGGATGTTGTGGCCGCACCGTCTACACCTCATTTCGCGCAATCCAACGGCCACGCCGAATCCGCAGTGAAAGCCGTCAAAAAGCTTATTGCTACAACGACCGTGAGAGGCGACTTGGATGACGAAAACTTTCAGCGAGGACTCTTGGAGTATCGTAACACTCCTCGTGTCGGAGGTCTTTCTCCAGCGCAGATCTTATTCGGACACCCACTACGATCAGCAATACCTGCACATCGCAAATCCTTCGCGAAAGAATGGCAGCAGACAGCTGATGATTGTGACGCACGCTGTAGCCAATCACACGCACACGTTGAGCAGCGCTACAACGAACACTCTCATGCTTTACCGCCGCTACGGTTGAGTACACATGTCAGAGTACAGAACCCAATTTCGAAGAGATGGGACAGACAAGGCATCATCATCGGGCGACATCGCGACTATCACGTCAAACTTCCCAGTGACAGAGTCTACTGGAGGAATCGTCGTTTCCTGAGAACAACGAGATCATCATCGGGCGATGACGACAACGCTGACGACAACGCTGACGACAGCGAATCACATCACGACGACAGCGATGAATCGCAAACCGCGATTCACAGTGCACCACGTCGAAGTACACGTCGGCGTACTCCCAGAAAATGACAGTCACTTTAAAGTAAAGTCCATAACTCTTACTACAAGACACAGACTTTAAAAGAAAGGAGGGAATTGGTGTGGTCTCCCTATATGTGACACCCCTAGGACTGAACCCCTTATTTGGTTTAAGGTTCACTTCCGGCTTTGGACCTATAATTATATCAACAGCTATTCTCAACCGTTCTTACAATAAACATCTTCTACTTGAGTACTATTGTATCAGAAAACATAACAATTACTTTAAAGAGGCATGATGTATCCATGAATTAAAGTGAAATAGAGGTATGTAATTGTTATAAAAGTGAACTTTTAGGATAGTAAATATACAAAGCTATCAGAATACAGTAATTTTGAGTAATTTACAAATGAAGTATGACCTGTGTTCACTGATGCGTGTTTCAGGCGTGTGCCTTCCTCAACCAGTATCTGGAGTTGCGAGGAGAGTGCCAGGAGTCGCTCTACAATGTGGGCCGCGCCATGCACCAGATCGGTGAGCAAACTCCTAATCTATGATCATCTGTATTGAAAACAAATGAACTTATATGGAGTTTTATACATTCTACTTTTTGACATTTCAGTTTTGTACCACCTGTTAATCCTGTCAAGTTCACGCAAACATTTTTTTAACAGTGCAACTGGATTAGTTTTTGTACAATTTCTAAATAATTGTTTCTCTTTATTTATTGTTTTTCAATGTTTCACAGGCTCAGTTACCTCGCAAAAATAAAGCATCTGTCTTTCTGATATTTAAATAAAAAATGTATTCAAGATTAACGTAGGGCATATTTCACTAGTTCTGCAAAATACCAGGAAAAAATGCCATGCTTATCTATAAGACAACAACTTGATGACATCACTGTGTTGCCAGGGTTATTGCATGCTGCCATTAACTACTACCAGAGGGCGCTGGAATTGCCTGTGGCTGTCGATACAGAGCATCAGGTGAGAGGCAAACATGTCTGTTTACACTGTCAGTCTGTTAATATATGTGAATTATTTAAGTAATATGCATAGTCGGTTACTTAGATCTGGGACCACATTTATCAGTACTAATGACGTACTGGTTGGATGACGTCATCGTACACGTGAGGAAGTTCATAATTGCCCACATCTCGGTTCATCGGGTGCCCTGGTCTTGTGTATCCATATGGCCTTTTTCACTTGTCTTCTCTTTCTGTGCGACTCCCTGTCTACCACTTTTACTCCCTCCCAGTCTAAGATGATTTTGGTGGATGTGTGGTCTATTGTTGGTGGTGGACTGCGACCGCTTCTCTTCACTGCTCGTGTATTGTTCTTTTTGTGCATTCTCTTTCCAGTGTTCATTTAGTTTGGTCTTGGCTTCCTTAATTTTGTTCTAATGATGCCCCCATTTCGTTTTCTCGAGTATACTCTTGCTCACGTTTGAGATATGCCACGTGACGTTTATTTGATCTGCACTTGACAATGAAGTAAACAACTTCGTTTCCAAGGCGAGTTTGTCTGTGTTTATGACATGTATCTGCTCTTACTAAGTCCTTCTTAGCTTTGTCTACCATTCTCCTTGCATTTGCCTTGTTTAATGGGCATTTCATACTAAGACTGGGAAGTGTTACTTCGGTGTCTTTACACCGTAACGTGAATACCAGGTGGTTGAAAATTTCTACAACAGAAAAAACAAGTTTGGGTATGTCAAAGTAATCATTTCTACATGAAAACTAACTATCCTGAGAAATTTTCACGATTGTAAAACGAGACAAGCAAAAAACTGAATTGCGGAGTCAGTTTTAAATAATAGTTCACTGGAGCCTAAGTGCATTTACTATGTATTCATGTAACAGACTTGAGGGTCTAAGTGCATGATTACACTAACATGTCCATACTAGCTGCTTTACAATAACTGTCAGTGTTTGCCCTTCAGGAGATATTTGACCTTCGTAAGGAGATTGCGTTCAACCTGACACTGATCTACCAGCAGAGCAACTCGCACGAACTGGCCAACTTAATCCGACAGCAGTACCTGGTTATATGAGCCAACATGATCCGACAGCAGTACCTGGTCATTTGAGCCTCCAAAGTGCATTTTTAGAACAGATTATTGCAGGAACGAAATGCTCAGGAAGTGAGTCAAACTGACAAACCCTATGGGTACCCTCAAGTCAAACTGACAGATCCTGTGGGGACCCTCGAGTCAAACTGACAGATCCTGTGGGGACCCTCGAGTCAAACTGACAGACTTTGTCGGGACCCTCAAGTCATACTGACACACTTTGTCGGGACCCTCAAGTCAAACTGACAAACCCTGTGGGGACCCTCAAGTCAAACTGGCAGACCCTGTGGGAACCATCGAGTCAAACTAATAGACTGCAAGTCATCAGGGACTCAGAGACCCTAACAGTGGAGTAGACTGGATTGTGCAGGCAAACAAACCACTGAGTAGACCATGAGGTCCCAACAAGCAGACTTGGACCATGAAGTTAAACCTCGGTCAACATACAAGTCATCTTTAGCATAATGTAACTGTACATAAACAAGATGTGTGTGCAGAGTTTGAAATTGAATCTTGCATTTTTAAGGCCATAAAAAGGTCTTAAATTTGATTTAACAAAACTAGGCCCTCGGCTATAATTCGACAAAAGTGGAATGAATACTGCTGAGCAATATGCTTGGGCTTCTTTAATCAAATCATAACTGATCACAAAATAAATAAATGGCTCCTAGAGGGGGTTTGAACAACATGTCTTGTGTTGTGTGTAGGTCTTAAATCTTGTCAGCCCAAAGCACACACCATGATGAATAAAGTGTGGTAAAAGAACAGGTAATAAAATCTTGTGAAGTCTGATGAGGCTTCGTGTTTTTAATGTTATGTACTGGATAAGACAGCAATAAAAACACAAAACACTGCACCACCGTTTCACGTTTACTTTGAACGTACTACACAAGAAAACAAATGCTAATTATCCCAGTACCACATAAATACTACATACAATGCTAAAGATTATATTAAACCCATTTTTTAAGAAACATTTAGCGCCATAAAATTGGCAATAAGTCTCTCAGGTTTCCCTCACTTCAGAGTAATACTAGCACATGAACTAGTTGTATAAAAGTAGCTGGTTACAGTAGCAAGCACACAGACACATTCACATACATTACTACATGTTCACACACAGGGCTGCTGCTTTTTAGTGCTTTCTATAAACCCTTGACTGTCAAGTGCCTGACCTGACAGAAATGGATTAGTGTTTCTTGCATGATGTAAAAACATCAAGTTACATAACAAGGTATGGAAGCTACCACATGGTTTGCACAGATTTAATACCATTAATTGCTGAATGTATACCTTTAGATGTTGCTATGGTCTATAGCTTTATAACGTGTTACAGTAGCCTTGTAAGACAACATGGTTATTAATTATATAGCAAATACAATATTTGCTTACAGGTCCATTATGTAAGATACATTATGTCCAAACATAACATGACCCACCATGAACTGCTGTATATGCCTACGAGTGCTATTAAACATAAATATAAAGTGGAATATAAAAATTGGAACATCGACACTGTCTTAAATAAGGAAGAATGTAATGCTGTGATTTCATATCTCGGCAAAATATAATTGGTTTTCTAGCTGCTATTTGTAACTTACAATTGGTTTAATATGTTTGTGGATCTTGAGTCTGAATAAAGATGATAATAATAATAAAAGAAAATAATTTTTATTTGTTTAATTAAAATTAAACACCAAATCTTTGATCTATTCTACAAATGATCTAAAATGCAAGATAAATCTTGACCAGTAGCAACCCTGTGGGCAGACACTGACTAACACCGGTCTTCACTGGACACACAACTATACTTACACCTCTACATCTATTGAACATAAATAATAAATTAGCAGCATAAAGGCAACAATTTCAAACAGCGATATCACTGGAATAAACATAATTATTGCTAAACATTGCATGTTTAATGACGATTACAAGTCCTCCCGTTATACATGATGTTCCACCGAGTGGAAACCCCTGAGATGTTTCCTCCCCACAGTTCTTCACCTTGGGTGTAAATAGCTTAAAGGAACCTACTGTCAAAGTCGTACTAGTTGATGGGTGCTCAGTCTTGGAGACGATGATCAACTTTCATAATCGCTATGACACTGGTGGCTGGTGCACCATCATCTAATCAATATGGACAGCCATCAGCATATATATATAAACCGACCCACCGGTGTTGGAGTAGCATCATATACTGACTCCAAGTGTTGGAGTAACATCATTATACTAACTCCAAGTGTCAGAATAGCATCACATGCTGACACACCAGTGTTGGAGCAGAATCACATACTGACACAACAGTGTAGGAGCAGCATCATATGCTGACACACCAGTGTTGGAACAGCATCACATACTGACACACCAGTGTTGGAGCAGCATCACATACTGACACCAGTGTTGAAGCAGTATCACATACTGACACACCAGCATTGGGGTAGGTAGCCTCACATACTGACACACCAGTGTTTGAGCAGCATCACATACTTACAAACCAGTGCGTTGAGTAGAAATACATGCTGACCCATCAGTGTGTTCAGAAGAAACGCATGCTGACACATCAGTGTGTTGAGAAGAAACACATGCTGACACATCAGTGTATTGAGAAGAAACACATGCTGACACACCAGTGTTGGATTCTGTTTAAAATTGTACTTCACTGACATTTGACTAAAACAATGTTCACAGTTGTGTGAAAATACCATTTTGGAAGTCAGCCTTTTCCCTGACAACCAAATCTATTTTGTATGATCTCATAAAATATAAAATTTACACAAGAACATGGAGTACCAAAGCTGCAGTGATGTATAGCAACAGATTCACATATAAAAGCAGGTAAAATGAGAGAGAGAGAGAGGTACCACAGTCACTGAATGGGAGTACATAACTACATCGACAGATGAAAACTATTATAAAAATAAATTTATGACTGAACAAGAATCACATTCAGCCAGCTGTAGTGAGACTAGTGACGTGTCATCACCCCGATTATTATGCCAATCTTGTCTAACACAGGTGTTTTAAAACGCCGACATATAACCTGGACTAGTAAACACAACAGCTATAGAACTATATCAAATACATTCAATCAATGGACCCGTGTTATGAACATTTGTTAGCAAACTAATAATTTTAACATTAAAGTAAACAGAGTTAATTTAACTAAACTAAGTCATTATTATGCCAATCACCACGAAATACCACCTACTGTAGAATTTACCACTAGTTTTATAGATACTAGTGAAGAGAAATTTTTCAAGTAGTAACCCAGTGTGAATATAGTCTATCACCACTGCTGTGGCAGAACCCAGCGAGCTTAGCTGTGGCTGTTCAACTGTACCTGATGCCACAATAATACTGATAGGTAAGGCGGTGAACATAGCACCAGTCTACTTGAGTAACACTGTTGTTCACAATGTCACAGAATGACACTACAACATCTGGGCGAGTCTCTTGGTTCTGCAGATAGCCATTGCTGCTAGGAGTTGTCATGGAGATGACCTGTCAGATCAGCTTCCGTTTTTCTGTGTCAGGTCACCGTTCTTTCCGTTCGCTGACAAATCTTCTGTCTTCCTACAACAACGTTCAACCAGTCAGTAGTGAATGAATGGTTTTTGAGACATCATTTTGCCATATTGATCACTAGATGGTAGTATTGTCATGACACATCAGTGATGTGTCTTAAATACGCCATATTTCACTTTAATGGACAAAAATGTACGCAACCATTTGTCATAATCACCACAGGAAAGTTAACAGTGAGGCTTTTCAAACATGCTGTAGTGAATTCAATTCTTGCAAAGTTTATTCAGATTTGTGTGAAAATGGCATATTAATATGTACCACACATGCCCATATACTTACTGTACACATTCATCAATGATGACTTTTGTGTTATTCTGCAGCATCTCTGATGTCTCCTCTGAGATCTTCTCATCCATCTTCTTACCATTCCCTGTCACACAGTAGTATATCAAGGACAGTTGTTAACAAATGTAAGTTTGATTTGTACAAAGTTATATATGTAGCGAGTCATCACAAGTTGCTTTATGACATAGGCTGATGAACTTCGGTAAATTACTTGACAATTTGTAGGTGTGTTCAGGGGACCATGTTGATGGTTCATACATTTAATTTTTGTTTAAAGCATCAAGGAGTAGCATAACATTCATACGCTAGCTACATTACAATAATGTCATAGCTATCTGTAGACAGGCTTTAACTAGAAAAGACTTATGGCTGCGTTTTCCCCAGGTAACTCCACTTACACATGTTATAAAATAACTCCATATTTCTGGCCATTTCATAGTTTACTAAAATATAAAAATAATTTAACGTCTCGTGTAGCCATTAAAAATGCAGCATACAAATTGATGAAAAAAATTTGATATTATCTGCAGCATGATCAGATATGCTATAAATAATCACCATTCTAAAACTGCATAATATAGAATGAGTGATTGATTCACTGGTAATATAACTTACCATTTGATACTTGGTTGTTGTGTTTATTGTCATCATTGTTCTCTCTCCTAAGACGCTTGTGCTTGAAGTTCTCCTGGTGTTTCCTCAGTTTGCCAGCCTCTCTCCTCACTGGAGTACCCTCGTCATCACTGTCAGAGAACTCCTCATCACACGTGATGCGCTTGTCACTCGCCTGAACTGCAGTCACAGAAATGCATGTCAATAAAACATCTTTCATTCACTGAACTGCATTAAAAAACATGTCAATCACCTGAACTTTAACTGAAGTTTTCAGGCTCTCAGAGCTACTGGGTACAAAACTGTTCAGTATCAGCACCATACACAACTACCAATAACATGGCTGCCGTTGAACACTCCCACTCAGTCTATTAACATTAGAGGGACTTACAAGCCATCAGCCATTTAGAAGACCATTGAGTATCAGTTGTAGTCTTGTCGTTACTTACTTGAAATGCGCTTGTCGGAATTCTCATGAACTTCTGTGTCTACCTTCAAGGCATCCTCTGGGATGTCTGAAAACAAACTGCCCTATTTTAAATTTATGAAATCGCATTTAGCCAGCACAACAACATGTCACCTCAACAGAGCTGTTTAAGTTGAACAAGTGAAAACTAGTGATAATGGATGATGCATAATCTTTAAACCTCAGATATTTAAATTACTAAATGACTAAGCTGAATGATTAATTCATCTATGAAGTAAACAAGTAACCATCCGAGCTGTCACAGAACATAGGGTAGAGTGGCACTGTGGAACAAGGGTGACGACTGAACATTGGTGATGACTGAACTGCTGTGTCACATAACTGCGTTACTGCTGCCACCTACCTGTCATCTGTACACCCGGGGCATGGGGCAGCATGCGCATGTTTTCAAAGAGCCTTACTTTGACCCGTTCCAGGTATTCGTTTGTATTCTGGTTCGACATGTTCGACGCACTGATGTGCAGCTTGAAGTCAGGGCCATAATATTCGAAGTAGTCATTGTATGGCAGTTCTGTAACCATACAAACCAATCTTGTGCAGCAAAGATGTTTATAACCCGACAAATAAAGTTTACATTTTATATATAAGTATACAAAATACAAGATTTACCTAGACTTATTCTTAATGGATGGATTGTTGAGAAGAAATCAATCCACCAAATAGTTGAAGAAATCTACTTTGTACATCAATGTGTCAACCTTTGATTTGCGAATTACTAGCATCAAGACTTGAATACTTTATCTTGAAATTGGTGCAAATTCCCCTGGTAAGTCACAGGCATTGATCAAATGTATTAGCTCAGAGCCTGGCCATGTGTATAAGACCATATATACTGCATGCAGCACTAAATTTGTGCCTTACACTGGCTATTACTGCCACCAAGGCATGTTGCTCTGCCTATGACAATACTCACCATTGGCCACTTCAACCCCGAGGGCAGTGGCTGTCTCAAACGTCCAGCAGCGGGCAACGTTGCGTATCGTGTATCCGCCCCCTCCCACTAGGAGCAGGGGTACATTGTGTGACTTCACCAACTCCAGACAGCGGGCATGACCTGCATCACCGCGACAATAAGATTCATTTACAACAGATAATTTTAGCATTACTATGCATGTTATGTCTATCTCATTTTCACTGTTATTAATGAGGTTCCCTATCGAGCAGACAGCCAGGTGAACACTGCCATACTTCACACAACTTTCAATGTCATGACGAATCATTTCTCACCTTCCAGCTGCCAAGTACACAACAAATATCTCTCACATATTATTTTCAATCAGTGTCAAAGTTATACAAAATCGGAACAGTTTAAGC
Source organism: Lamellibrachia satsuma (assembly GCA_033239005.1). Classification (NCBI taxonomy): domain Eukaryota; kingdom Metazoa; phylum Annelida; class Polychaeta; order Sabellida; family Siboglinidae; genus Lamellibrachia; species Lamellibrachia satsuma. The sequence continues at coordinate 5,457,848 of BSQZ01000015.1, read as the reverse complement.
TTTAAATTACATGACTGCCAAGTTTAATACGACCCAAAGGAGAATACAAAATGTCACTACTCAGTACATAATTGGACAACTTTACAACTGTATAAACAATTAAGGTTTTCAATAGTGATATTATATAAAGCTAATTTTTAAATAACTAGTGTAACTGTATTGGTTACATCAACAAATACATAATTGTAAATTTAACTTTATATTTTATGTCAAGATGGTCATAGAACCTTTGTAAGTCACAAGACTGCAGCTATATCCTTCCACACATCATGCTATGTACTTGTGCACATATTGCACGTAGAATAAACTTTATTCCCGTTCAGTTCTACAACCAGAAAAATACCACGTGTGATGTGGCAAGATTGCGGTACGTGTTTGTGTACCACCCCAATCCTTGCAGACCCACCTTTTAGGGTGAGGTTGAAACAGCCAAGTCTATCTCCAGACAGCGAGTCAGCCCCACATTGCATAACTACGGCCCCGGGCTGGTACATCTCCATGATCTTAGCCAACAACTACAACAAGTACATATCTATGATCTCATTCAACAACTACAACAAGTACATCTCCATGATCTTAGCCAACAACTACAAGTACATCTCCATGATCTTAGCCAATAACTACAACAAGTACATCTCCATGATCTTAGCCAACAACTACAAGTACATCTGCATGATCTTAGCCAACAACTACAACTCCATGATCTTAATCAATGACTACTTCTCCATAATCTTAGGGATGATCTCACAATACTGATGTACAACATTACAGAGAATTGATTACATTTAACATCTGACCCCCAGCTACATAAAATTCTAATTACATTGACCTGTCGATAACTTCATGCTACAACACAATGACATAGAATGCTAAACGAAAAAAACATAACCAACTCTGTGTAGTATCCAAAGCTAGGTCCAATTACACAAAATCAAATCAATTACAATTACTTTCAATTGTTCAGTTCAGTTACAATTACACTTCAAAATTTCTCAAATCAATTACAATTACACCATTTCAAATTCAATTACATATGTATTATGGAGAACCATTTGTTAATTAATTTATGTACAAATATAATGAACTTGGTGATGTTTGTACATTTTGTTGAACCGTGACTTCATGATTTCATATACAGTTAGCTAGATAAATATTATTGTTCCTTATAAATACAATGTAATGTTTGCTTGGTTCATTAATTAATGTTTAATACACGGAGTACAGTACAACTATAAACAAAGGCCACAACCATTTGAAATCCTAATGAGTCTCTCCAATCTACTAAGCCATTTCAAAGCAATTCCACTCATAAAATGTAACCACAAATAATTCATACCAGTCCATTAGCAATGTTTACATCAAGATACGTCCCGAGAGGTTTTGTGTATACTCCTTGGTGTGCACCCATTCTGTCTACTGTGTTATACCCAGATTGGTTTACTTGGCAGTTGTGTTTTGAGGTTGTACCCTAGTTTGCCTACCATGAGTCTCTTGACTTCAAGCCCAGTCAGTATTCTTACCTAATAAATCTGTGGGCTGTAGGTCAATTTCAATTGGGCTTATTTACTAAGTTGGGCAGTGTTAATTACATGATCTAAGTATTGCATCAACAGAAACCACCACCTGGCCCTTCACTGATAGAAGATTACAGATTCAAAGAAATTACACAACATATTTCAATTACAATTACAGCAGAATTTCAAAACCAAAGTCAATTACAATTACAGCATTTTGCTGTAATCAATTACAACTGCATAACATAACTGGACCCAGCCCTTGTAGTATCATAGTTATGTATAAAATGACACAACAGTGTGCTAATTAACATGACTGAATCTTAGTTTTACGATAACATGAAATTCATACAGACACATAAACAGGCATACACACTTTGTCTGCGTGCCTACATTACACTACTTACACACTTTGTCTGCGTGTCTACATTACACTACTTACACACTTTGTCTGCGTGCCTACATTACACACTGCTACTTACACACTTTGTCTGCATGCCTACATTACACACTGCTACTTACACACTTTGTCTGCATGCCTACATTACACACTGCTACTTACACACTTTGTCTGCATGCCTACATTACACACTGCTACTTACACACTTTGTCTGCATGCCTACATTACAGAACTAGTTGTGTTCAGCTATGCACTGCTACTTACACACTTTGTCTGCATGCCTACATTACAGAACTAGTTGTGTTTAATTACACACTGCTACTTACACACTTTGTTTGCATGCTTACATTACAGAACTAGTGTTCAATTACACATTGCTACTTACACACTTTGTTTGCATACCAACTTACACATTTGTTTGCATACCTACATTACAGAACTAGTTGTGTTTAATTACACACTGCTACTTACACACTTTGTCTGCATGCTTACATTACAGAAGTAGTTGTGTTCAATTACACATTGCTACTTACACACTTTGTTTGCATGCCTACATTACACTACTTACACATTTTGTTTGCATACCTACATTACAGAACTAGTTGTGTTTAATTACACACTGCTACTTACATTACAGAACTGGTTGTGCTCAGCTACACACTGCTACTTACACACTTACAGAACTAGTTGTGTTCAATTACATATTGCTACTTATACACCTTGTCTGCATGCCTACATTACACAACTGGTTGTGTTCAGCTAAAACACGGCTACTTAGACACTTTGTCTGCATGCCTACATTACACAACTGGTTGTGTTCAGCTAAAACACGGCTACTTAGACACTTTGTCTGCATGCCTACATTACACAACTGGTTGTGTTCAGCTACACATTGCTACTTACCGGCTCAAATATGCTCTCATATGTGGTGTCATCAATGCCATCTCGCAATGGAAAGTTTATCGCATAATATTTGCCCTTTCCTGCACCAATGTCCTGGAAAGAGTACAAGACAATAGTTAAGAAACAGCACAACATCTGTAGCAGTGGCTACAGTTAGATGAAACCCCTTATCAATGACAACCCTCCTTTTCCAACCATTTATTTCATTGACAGACTGCATACACTGTAAATGACCACTTGTCAACGACCACCCCTAAAGCATGACCAACAGTCAGGTCAATCTTTTACCACACAGCAACTTTGTAAATGTAACAATAGTAATGACAACAATCATATATGCCTACAGCTGTCAAGTGGTCAAACACCTCATGACAGACCACCTGTCTCTAATGACAATGCAGACCATAAAAAGAGGATTGAGCAAATTTACTCACTGGTTAAGACAAATGTTAGAACTAGAGCTTTTTCAGTTGCTGCACTGACTTTTTCAGTTGCTGCACTGACTTTTTCAGTTGCTGCACTGACTTTTTCAGTTGCTGCACTGACTTTTTCAGTTGCTCCCTGTCTTTTAAGTCTTTAGGACATAAAACAATATTTCGTCATAAACTAAAAACCCACCTGTTTAAACTTGCTTATCCTCCATAGCTCCCTAGCGTACCACTCCAACTGTTTACAACTGGAACTGCTCCCGAGGATTTTAGCGCAATAGAAGTATTTAACATTGTATACTGTATTGTAGTGCTGGTCAGTTTGTTCCATGTGGAGTAATAATAACAATGTTTCATTTAAAATAAACTGCACTGGAGAAATAGGATTTATTCTGCTTAGAAGATGTAGAAATGATCATTTCTGTAGCATACTACGCTACTACTCACCCTGAGATCTCCTGTGCCTGGGAAGTATTCCCCATACTTGTGGAAGGACAAGGTCATCACCCGGTCGGTTGTGTAGAACGCCTCTTCCACTCCATCACCGTGGTGGATGTCTATGTCGATGTACAACACCCTCTGGTGATACCTGCATCGACATGTTGCAAACTGTCATACCCACAATATGTGTATATCTTATAATTGTTTATCACAACATGGTCACCTCAATACCTTGTTATTGTATGGATCATATGCACCCGGACACTATATAATTAAACGATCAGCTATCCGAAAACATATGGTACAGGTACACAAAAACAATTCCCAGACACTGTCTGACTTTGAATGTTCATGGACATAAATAAGGCTATTTAGACAAATTTCATGTTATTCCAGTCTGGTAAATAATGTTTTTTCAGTCTAAATAAATACAATTAGAGTTGTTTGACTCAAAAAAATCATATATTTTTTACTTTTTAAAATATGGTATCAATTGATGACATTTTACACATTTCTGCATACTGACTGAAGTGAAGCCACAAAGACTTGTCTTCAAGAGGCAGCATCTTTTCAAGTCAGAAGCCCTGAGATAAAATCCACCCTAAGCAAACACTTGTACTAGTTGTTATCAATTCAGTGTGAGACCATCTTTATTAGTATAGTGTGGTACCAATTTGCAGAACTACAAGCAGCTGTTGACATTATCTCAATTCAATGAGCCCAACATCAGCTCCAAGTTATCTACTCTGTATAAGCCTGCAGCCGTTTAAGAGTGTTATCTACTCTGTATAAGCCTGCAGCCGTTTAAGAGTGTTATCTACTCTGTATAAGCCTGCAGCCGTTTAAGAGTGTTCGTTCAATTTTAAGTGGTTATTTTGCTAAAGTACATTAACTTATTAGACCCGACGACGGCCGCGGGCCGCGGACGGCCGCTCTGTGCAGTCCTGGAATGGCCGCCGCCGGCTGCATACAGGACCTTCTATTAAAAAAATTCCTGGCGAATAACTACTGAACTAAACGCCACCAAATTTTTTCACACTAGCGGATACATTTTGCAACAGCAACAGCTCATTACATGCATGTGTTGCCCTTTTGGAAATCTTGATTTTTCATCAGTTTTGTTCACGCTATCTAAAAAATTTTTATTTCTATATTTGTCATGATAAAATATGGTGTAACCTGAAAAATAACCATCAGAATTTGATAATGTTTTCAGTGGTGCAAAGCTAACACATATAGCTACATTTTCTTCGCTGAGTTGCATAGGGTTATAGCATGGGATCATTGTCAAATGTCAGTTGCAACTTTCAAAGTTTTAACAAATGTACTATTTTGTCTTTGCAAATTGTTATCAAATGTCAACATTTTATTAATATATCCTATTTCTATGTATACATGTATGCGGAGAAATTACTACTCTTCAAAATAAACACAACTTGTAATTGTCAATATTGAATAGTTTTTTCTATAGATTTTTGAACACAAGGAGGTAAAATCGTTCGAAATTTGCCCATAATCCTGGGAACATGGTGGCATGTTTTAATAAAATCCTGGGGCCTAATGGGTTAAAGATTTGTGTGATAAAAAAATCAGTTTTTTTAATCCAACCCTGCATACAATACAATATAAAACACTTCTATTGCGCTAAAATCCTTGGAGACCCAAGCTTGGCAGCGCACAAAAAAAAAAGGGGTTAAACAGTTTCTAATCGACAAGCAGGTCCAGATGTAAACAGTTGGATTGGTAAATGACACAGTGACTTCACAGAGTATCATTTGTCTCGGATTTTCCTGTGCAAATGTGCATAGTTAGTGAAAGTGAGCAGCGCAGGTTTACTTGATAGAACCACAAGACACTAAGTGGTCCACTAGGCTGGCGGTCAGTATTTATCCAGTCTAGATCTCATGCACAGACTCACTTAAGAAGTTCCAATATAGCAAGGACGATGTCATTGACATAGCAGAACCCGGAAGCCTCAGACTTTTTGGCGTGATGCAGTCCTCCGGCCCAGTTGATGGCAATCTCTGTTGCCTGCTTGTTCAACTTCACTGCACCCGCTACAAGCAACATACAGAATCAAATGTAGCCTACTGATAATGCCTCAACATTATATCTAAACAAACACCAGACCAAGGCTGGGTCCAATTACACAAAAGCAAATCATTTACAATTACTTTCAATTTTTCAGTTCAATTACAATTACACTTCTAACATTTTCAACTCAATTACAAATACACCATTTAAATTTCAATTACATTTGTATTATGGAGAGCCATTTGTTAATTAATTTATGTAGCGTGTGTGTTGCTGATTGTGTGTACGACTAGTATGATTGATAAACAAATATAATGAACTTGGTGATGTTTGTACATTTTGTTGAACCATGACTTCATGATTTCATATACAGTTAGCTAGATAAATATTATTGTTCTTTATAAATACAATGTAATGTTTGCTTGGTTAATTAATTAATGTTTAATTACACGGAATACAGTACAACTATAAAAAGTAAACATATATAAAAAGAGTCTCTCCAATCTACTAAGCCATTTCAAAGCAATTCCACTCATAAAATGTAACCACAAATAATCCATACCAGTCCATTAGCAATGTTCACATCAAGATACGTCCCGAGGGGTTTTGTGTATACTCCTTGGCGTACTGTGTTATACCCAGATTGGTTTACTTGGCAGTTGTGTTTTGAGGTTGTACCCTAGTTTGCCTACCATGAGTCTCTTGGCTTCAAGCCCAGTCAGTATTCTTACCTAATAAACCAGTGGGTTGTAGCTCAATCTCAATTAAGCTTATTTACTGACTTGGACAGTGTTAATTACATCTAAGTACTGTATCAACAGAAACCATCACATGGCCCTTCACTGATAGAAGATTACAGAATCAAAGAAAAATGGTGATGCCTTTTGGCATATTTGGAACCTTTTGGAAGCCAGATGTCTTCTAGCAGATTGCAATTAAACATTGCTTAGGAAGGCCAGATCAAGGTATTCTGTTGGTGCACTTGTTGTATCTGAATATTCCTTTGATTACATGAGCAGGTCCTGCAGGTGTTATAATTAAGATTTTGATTTTCAATTTGTGTGAGAGAGTATTTATATTTTTGTAGAGTTTTTTTCTGGTAGTTTGTTATACAAAAAAATACTGTAATTGATTATAATTGATGAAATTACACAACATATTTCAATTACAATTACAACAGAATTTCAAAACCGAAGTCAATTACAATTACAACATTTTGCTGTAATCAATTACAATTGCAACTACAATTACATAATTGGACCCAGCCCTGCACCAGACAGTGCCACAAACAATGTAAGAGAAAGACGACAACTTACCTACAGAGCCCCCTGTTGCCAGCTGACAGAACTCGTAGAGCCCATCGAAGACAGGGCAGTCCTCCCCCACATTGACTGCAACAACAACAACAGACAAGTTGGCCAGTGTGTCAACAACAACAACAACAGACAAGTTGGCCAGTGTGTCAACAACATCTAACAAGATATCTAAATCACTAGATCATGGTGACACCCCACAGACTAGTCTCATAACTTTCGTTTTATGACACATATTAGTGCCACATTATAAAAGAAATGAATGAGTTGCAAAACACAACACAAGGCAGTCATTTATTTTCAATTGTCAAATTGGTGAAACCGTGAAAGAAAACACCAATGTGTTACGATCACCAATCTGACTCGAACTTTAAAATTACGGTTAAGAATGCCATGCCAGTGGGCCGTGGTTTACTATGAAAACCTTGTTGAACACACAGCATCTTAATATCGTGGGCCGTGCCATACTGTTAGATAACCCTACGCCATGAGCAGGGTTGGCATGTTTTTCCCACCCCGGTAAATACTGGGCAGTAAATACCGCCTGGGAAAACCTCAAATAGTGGTAAAAACTGGGATAAATGGGAAAAACTCTTAAAAAGATTATATTTGAAGCTGTATTACAATAAAACTAAAAGCTAGAACCACACAAAAAATGGAATAAGGAGTAACATTTAGTGCTGACATGAAAGTTTCAGAGCAATGTGGGATTGCTGCTTCGAAAGGAAATCAAATTCTAGAGTTAATTAGGAGAACTATCATGTATAAGGAGAAACAGCTAATTGTACCCCTGTACAAAGCAATAGTTAGACCACATTTGGAATATTGTATTCAAGCATACAGGCCATATCATAAAAAAGACATAGACAAGCTAGAAAGAATACAACGAAGAGCAACTAAAACGATTCCAGAATTGAGAGACCTTAGTTACGAAAGTCGCTTATTACAATGTGGTTTGACAACACTATAGACCAGGAGACTAAGAGGAGACCAAATAGAAGTGTTTAAAATAGTGAACGGTTATGAGTATGTTTACAGGAATATGTTCTTCAAACTTAAAAAGCAGTAGAACCAGAGGACACAAAGCATCATTAGTTAAGGAGCAGTGTAGGTTGGACATGAGAAAGTACTCTTTCTCACAGAAGGTGATAAATGAATGGAACAAACTGCCAAATGATTGTGTTAATGCTAGTAGTGTGAATATGTTTAAAAAGAGAATTGACAGATATTTGATAAGGGCGGGCTACACATAGATGAGATGGACTCTCGATAAACGGAAAGTTGGAAAAGCGCGACCAGAACACCTTGTTGAAGTGCCAGCGTGGCTATTTGAAAAGTTGGGAGAGAGTATGCATGGCTGTCGTACGATGATCACCAGCCGGTGATGTTTTGTACATTGTGCCGAACACATCAGACAACTGGTATTCGCTGAAAGAACGCTTTCATTATGGGAACCGACAATTTCAGACCGGACTCCCTACATGCTCATGACATGAGCGAGGTGCACAAGCGAGCAGTAGGCTAAACAAATTTTTTTCTAGCTTTGATTATTTTCAGGTCTAGTAAACCCCTAGGTGGACAAACAATGTGCTCCCATCACTTTTAAATTAACATACAAACCAACAGTTAATCTTTCAGAGAAGGGTATGTACATCAAGAACATGTTTTAGGAGTTAAACCTGTATACACAGCTGTTCATTAATCAGGTTTCGTTAATTTTAATTGTTTGTAAATTTTATCTCTGTGTTGTAACGAGGCTAGAAATCCTTGAATTATCCACTTTTTATGTTTATTAAATATAACTAATTTGTTATAGTTGTGGTTTGCGTCAGTCGTTGGACTTATTTGTATAGTTAGTATATTTCAGAAGAGATTTAACATTGCCTCTTTGTTTTGAATATTAATTTGCATGAATTTTATAGGATGTACTGCTCTGAAACAACTGTTTATTGGTAAGTTAAGCATCAATATACTATGCCATGGGGCCATGACCCCCATACTAACCTTATACATCTAATCCATCTCTGTCATATTTACTTACATTAAGCACATACATACAAACATAATATTAATTAAAACCTTTTTAGGATGTCTTTTCCAAATGAAAAAGTAGAAGCCCCTAAATTAAGATTAATGAATAAAAAGTCCCCAATTTAACATATTGTCAACTTATTATAAATATTGCCTATAATATACAGTGGATGTGATCAATAACTAAAATGAAAAAAGAAAATACAACATAAAAAACAGAGGTGATCCTGCTTATCGGTCATGCTGTTTAACATGTCAGCCCTCAGTCAACCAGAGAAATGACCAGAATTTCCCAGTTTTGGAACACATTTTGAATAAGTCATTAGCTTGTCTATATAACGTGTCCAAGGCTGAAGCACCAAAACCACAAAAATACTGTATGTTAAGATGTTGACAATAGTTCATTTACTTCATTAGACATTATGGAAAAGAAGCTATTGCAGGCTACGCACATGAGTTGAAACTTACATCTCTGCATGAGTTTGTTGTACTCAGACATGTTGTCTGGTCGGATACAGCGCAGGAACTTGACGTAATCGTCGCTGTGAAACTTTGTCAACTCCTCCTGGGTGGCTTTATGAGGCCGCTGCACAAATACATACACTCTTCTCAAACCTTTTTCTTTTAAAATATATAATCATAGAATATAAATGCAAGGTACGTATATGTAATAAATAATTTTCCTGTATTAATGGACAACCAAAAACGTGATCATAGAAACCAAACTTGTGAATATGAAATGGTATTGGACAATCAGAATACTATCCGATCCCAGCACCGGTTAACAATTTCAATAAAAAAAATTCTTGACCTAGTGCAAAACATTAAGAGTGATATGTCTGACAGCAGGCTTAGCGATCGTGACAGCAATTGTGTTATCAACTCACATAGATCTCCATCTTTCTGTAGAGCCCATAGTTGAGCAGCAGGTTGTGAGCCATCCTCACTCGCTGGGGTTTCATTGGGTGGCCCTGGCCGTAGTAGTAGTTGCCAATGTCACCTAGCGAAAGACAAAGCACCACTAACAGAGACCTGTAACACACTTAGTGGCAGTTCCTCACATATGACATTAACAACTGTCTGCTACAGTGCAGCTAAGACAGACATAAGGGGGATGAAGACCACAGTCATATTAGAACCACCATTTCAAATGACGCCTTTAAATAACAAACGTGTCCACTTATAGCTTGTGCTAGTTGTTACTAATTCAGTATGTTGACTCAGTTGTTTAATACTGTACCAGTTTGTATTCTGGTTAGAGACCCTTAGAGTACACAGAGCCCTGGACAGTTGCTACTCCACCCTCTCAGCAAACAATAATTACCACTGCTACAGCCACAGACACACAGCATGCTTTCCTTTCCAAGACAGATTATGCAACTACAGTGGGTGAGGCCTTGTGGACATTGTCTAATGTCTTTATATAAGCAAAAATCATGTACCCTCTGTTAAGACAAGAACCCAAATCGATTTGAATAGAACATGTTTGAAAGAGTTTACAAATTTAAACATCTATATACCAGATTTTAAAAAAATCTGATTTAAATAAAACAAAATTATGACCAGATCAAAATAATGTGATAACATGTCCAATGATTTCACCAAAACTAAATAAACCAAATGCACAAATGAGCTAGTATGCTGTAGTGGATACAATAGTTAGGTGTGAAATGGTGTAGTGGATACTATAGTTAGGTATGAAATCAGACGAGTAAAAAAGCGAATTGAAGAGGAACCTTTAATGTAACTCAAAACACAATTGATGCATATACAAATGAAATTATGTAAGCTACAAGATAGGCACTTCAAAGAAAAATTAGATATCATAATAGAACATTGGCAATTGATTTAAATGAAAGGTGAAATGTAAAGGAACAAAAAACTGCTTATTTTATTAATATATATTTATTTGGTCCAAAGCATAAATATAATTTTTTTATTTATTATATATTCAGACATTTTTTAGAATTAGAATATTTCTTGCGCATTTTTTTTTTCAATCATTGAAAAATTACATAATTATTTCATTATTTTACTAACTTAGCACAGCCAGGCCCAACAAGTTTAATCAATATCAATACATACAATATGCATTATGTAAATATACTACTTGATATGGTAATATAGATTTACAAAATTAAAAAAAATTAAATATACCATTACTAATAAAATGAAATGAATTAAAATCATGGAGATGTAAATAAATCATGATTTTTGTTAAATCGATCTCGCTCTCGAACTCCAAGAATCAAAATCAGGTAAAATTTCACAAACTAGGGAAGCTCAAAAACACCCATATGCATTCGCGTAGTGGGAAATTACTTCGTACACAGACTAAGATCTTCTAAAGATCTTAGTTAGTCTGTGTACGAAGTAATTTCGTTGCCGGTGATCTCGGCTTGAGAGATCTTGGCCAGTGACCTCGGCCTGTCTTTAATTACGGGCCTTGTTATAGTAATGTAGGCCATATTTATTGATACAAGAAGTCATATCATGTATTTATTGTTACAATAAACAATGTTCAAATCAATAAAGATGTTTTTGACGACCGGTCTTGATCTTATTCTTAGCCGATATAGGTGTCAAAATGACGTCACAAACATAATATCCCGTTAATATTTACCATGCAGTAATCAGTTTTAAAATATTATTTGTACATTAAAAAAGTGATGGTCATAGTAATGTGCTTCCTACTGTTGCTTTGTTTTATTGAGCTGATCTTTTCATGTTGTCTTTCTTTGATTTGTGCGCGTTAAGAATGTGTAGAAGCAGGCTGTAGTAATTGGCTTTCTACTCGTGCATTGTTTCATTGAGCAGATCTTTTCATGTTGTCTGTCTGAACATGACAAAAGCTTAAGTTAAGCGCTACTAATTGTGTGGGCCAAGATCGCCATGGGCCGCAGCAAGAGTGAAGTGGTCCATAAAGATGATTGGTCAGAATCATATATATATATAATTATATATATCTATATATATAATATATGTGTGTGTATATATTATATACATAGCACTAAAGATTCATTATGCATTTATTATACATTGTATTAAGGAATTTATATTGTGATTACAAGAAGAAGTTTTATCTAACGTCCGTTTTTATAGAAAATTACAGTCCGAGATCACTGTGAAGCACGAAGCGCTAAACTTACACCAGAAATACACCTATGTCGTCTAATCTACGTATTTCACCTTCATTTTTTAGTTCAATTGTAATCAAAAACAGACGATCATGAAAAGGAATTGACTATTGTCCAATCTGCCGCTGTAGTTTACAGAAAGGAATGGAAACAGCTGACAATACAGGATGTAAAACAAAAGGAGAACCCGGGTGCCGAGAATCGGCGCAGATAAACCGACACGACTTTTTGGCACGCAGCGAGAGCCACTTAGCAGATTTTGTTGAAGTGCTTATCCAAGGTGATTTTTTTTTTTAAATAGACTAATGTTGATGAGTGGGTGTGTAGTAAATAAATTATAACACATTTTTTTTCAACAAAGTGGTAGGGTAGAGTTGTGTGTATTAAAAACTATTATGCACATTTAATTCTAAGGTATACTATATATTGCAGCCTATATAGTGTTATTTTACAACAGCATAACTAAAATGTTGAATATAATTCAATCAAAAACATACAAGTTCTAAAACCAGCAAGCTGATGATAAATGTTGCATCTTTATCCTTTTTCAACTGTTTACGTCTAGAATAAGAATATGCATGTTTCGTCATGGCTGAAGAAAGATCCGTTAGTAGATTGATGTAAACATGTGCTTCAGATTCAAATCAGCTATTGCAACGAGGCACCCTGCTGTTACGTAATCGAACGTATTGCTGCAATGGATTGGCAATGGCAATGCCAATGTGAATGTTGATGGTGCGTTGATCGTAAATTGCACTACAAAGGTCCAATGCAATCGGTCATGTTGCTAAGAAATAGGGCGATGTATCGGTTGGATATGTTCGCTACTCCTGATTAGTGCTAATTCCCGCGCCAACCGATGGTCAGCATCAGTCGCTTTGTCGTTGTCTCCGGCGAGCGACTCGATGAATGAATGGACGACGAATGGCCATTTAACAGGCTTCGTTTACGTAGCTTCTAATTCATTCAGAACGTGTTACAACAATACAAGACCGGCGATTATGGTGGATCGCAACATTGTTAACATTATACACATAATAAGCAGGAGTAACATAACTGACCATCGTAGTAATAGCAGACTTTCTTCTTGCTATGCGGTCCTGTGTTCGACATCTTCCTTCGCAAACCTGCGCGAAATGTAAACGTAGATTGTTTCGTGCTTCACTCGCTAGGTAGCGCGATCAAAATCCGGACCGGATCACGGAACGGGGGTATGATACGTGGCGTGGAATACTCCCTCGGACCCGCCAGAGATTTAACAAGATTGCCATCCAAGGTAAATACCCAAATGGCAAGTGGACAAGGAAGCCATTGGCTTATAGAGAGTATAAAATTGTTCATCTATGTGTAAAACGCCCTCCTGAGATATGTGTCAACCTTGTTTTTAAACATATTCATGCTGCTAGCAGTTACATAATCTGGACTGTAGATAATTTGTTCCATTCATTTACCGTCCTCAGCGAGAAGTAGTACTTCTTAATATCCAATCTATTCTGATCCTTTACTAATGTTACCTCATGTTCTCTAGTTTTACTATCTTTCTTGAGTGAGAACAAAATATTTCTATCAATATTTTCACACCCATTCAATATCTTAAAAACTAAAATTTTATCTCCTCTTAACCTCTTTGTGTTTAGAGTTGCTAAACCACATTCTTTTAGGTGTTCTTCATAACCAAGGCTTCTCTGTTATACATGTACTAACTGAAAATAATAAGATAGTTGTAACTTTAAAGAAAGAGTCACCATGACAGTATTTTGTAGTATAAGTAAATTGCATATTATACATTTAGTATTACAAAGTGTCTAGGCAGACTAGGGCTAAGTATTAGGCTATATTAATAATAGTAGTGATAGAGTGCCAGTTAATTAATATTAATTGGTATTAGTTATTGTTGGTTAGTTTGCATAGAATAAGTAGTTTGATAATTTGTGAAAATAAGTCAGTTTTTTTTAACATTAGTGTAATTTACATACTATTATTCTAGTGTATATTTTGCTTATGTTTGATGTTTGTTAGTTAGTGTTAGTAATTAATTAGTATTAGTTAGTTAGTATTAAATAATGTTAATTAATGCTCATGAATTACTAATTAGATTAGTATAGTATAAATTTGTATTAAAATTATCCATTAACCAACAGGGTGGCCCTTATGTTAGCGGCATACATCATGCCTTATTAAGAGTCTCCCTGACCATACATTCATTTATATACATTTGCTGTATTTTTATATGATTGTGTGGTCAACTAAATGATTCTGATTCAGTTCTGGAATAATTTTAATTGCTCTCCTCTGTAGTTCAAGCATATCTATATCCTTCCTATGATATGGTCTCCAAGGTTGTATACAGCATTTTAAATGAGGCCTAACTATCGCTTTACACAGAGGTATAGTAAGTAGTACCTAGAACAGTATTTCCCATTTTATAGTTTACATCCAAGTTCCCGTGTTCTGTGTGTAGGCATTTACATTTCCCAAAATTTAATAACATCTGCTAGAGGGAGGAATTCCGTGGTACCAATGAATTATCGATGTCTACACAGCATATTTGTGTGTGATATGTGCATATGGAATACATATCGTTTATTTATTTAAAAAAATTATGTAAACAAATTTATGGAAAAGTCCTCAGTAAAAACTCTTGAAATACTTCATTGTTGTCTCATTTATATTTGGTGGTATTTTTAATTATCTCCACTTGTACAATAATAAATCTGTGCACAGGCAAAAGGCGAGTTGGCCATTAGACAAATTATAAAAACACACAACATTCATTCTAGACTTGACACATTCGTTATCTCATTTACATGTTTCATCTTGTTTATAAAACACGGTCTAGCTACAGTTTGGCATACTTCCATAATGTATGTATCAGTTGAAATAAAAATGTGTGCAACTTTCATGTTACTGTAACTTAACTTAATCCTCTTCACTCTAAAGTCAAAACAACATTTCTCCAACACACTCTATTTTTCATTGACTTCCATGTGATTCCAAACTTTCTAATTTTTTTAGCAATTTACCCTCCTCCAACCATGTTTTGATGTATCCATTTTTTTCTATCGAGGATTCTATTCCAGGGGCTTTCCAGGGTAGTTTCTTTTCGGAAGGTGTGTCCTATCTAAGTCAATTTAATTTTTCTCTTGCCTGATGCTTGATGCTGTGTTGGTCTGTTCTTGTCATGAGCTCCGTTTGTGATATTGTCTTGTCATTTTATTTTTGGGATGTAACCAAGACATTTGTTTATGAATGTTTAAATTTTTCATGCAACTGTCTCGGTTACTCTCCACGTTAGTGTGCACATGCTAATATTTTCTTGCCACTTCTATGTATTTTGGGAATGGGAAATTTTTTTCATGCCCTGATAAACTTTAATCTACTATCGTTTTCTCCCCCTTTTAAATAGCCAAAAAAAGTCAATAAGTTAGAACTTTGTATGTGAAGCTGAAACATCATACTTTAGCACACTCTACCAATGTGAATAGGAATATGGGCTGCATAGCCATCTTACTTTGTATAAAACAGATGAGGCCAGTTGCCTATGTGGTAAAATATAACAAAATAAAATGTCATGTTTAAAGCAATATTTACTGTATTTTTGCGAATATACATTCATGAAGATCTGAAGTGTGACAGAAGAACACATTTCATATCCTTGGTGGTCCACATCAGTGTTTAAATAGCAGCAAAGAGCAAGCAATATTGACATGGTGCTATAATGAATCACAATTGGTGAACAGTTGTGTCATGGTGTTGGAAAGAGCACTCATGAGACTACGATCTGGGTCAGTTCTGTGTTCTTCTGGTAAATATGTCTCCACAGACTGGACAATCTGAAAATCACAACCAAAGTCTGTGTGTAACTGCTCAAGATTCACAGTAAAATGCATGCATGCATATGTATATGACAGTTGTGCCAAAAAGTATGCAAATGTAAAGAGATCGACGTCACACTAAATATAAGGCAAATAAAAAAGACAGAATAACAAAGACTGCTCAATAATGTTGCAGCAATTGTTGAAAACTGTCCATTGAAAGGCAATGTTGAACAGTCGTTACCTGGAGTATCATGTTTAGATCGCTAGACGGCATTGTATACATCAACTATATGGTACCACCAATAACGCTTACTAGCACTAAAAAGAAATCACAATGCTAGCATCGGAACACTAAATCAGCTGATATGTTGTCTGAATAACTTTGAACGCGACTGAGCAAGTGTTGGCATAGATTCAGTGCATAGCAAGATTCATGCTAATTACGTGTTGCACTTTGTCCACATTCTCATGCGACTTCACCTTTATATTAGGGTCACAGTGTGCTGCCACGGGTTATTGTGGGTAGCCTCTATTGTGTTTTAACAGTCTAAATAAACACCTCAACAGAAACTGTTTATTAACAAGTCTCTCTCTGCTTCTGTCTAGTCCATTGTAGTTGATGATGGTAGTTTCTCTCTGTTTAGATCTTCAGTACAAGATTGACGAGTACCTTTTCTAGGAAGGTGAAGTTTCTTGTTGATGTCATTGGCTGCAGCAAGTTGACTCTGTTGACATAGCTGCTGTAGGTCTGGGTCAGCCGTGTCACTTGTGTAATCACTGTGTCATCATTCCAGTGTCGGTGACTCGACTCAAAGTTAAACTCATATGGCACACCTGATGACACACAACATGACGTGTCAAAATATGGCATGACAATAATGTCACAAGATGACATGGTAGTGATGTCACAGTGTTGTCTGTGTTGTCACAGTGACATCACAGTGATGTGGTGTCCCAAACAGAAACAGTGAACCTGGGTTCATGACAGCAATCATCCAATAACCCAAACAATTAGTTCTTCTCTGCAAAACATCAGCATGTGTGGGATCTTATCAATATTGCACATGCTGGTACAAATGTTTTGTGTAGGTTTAGCTAAAATTTCTATATAAGAGGTTTTTGTTTAATATGTGTTTCACTTACATATGTACACAATGGTGACTACACTAATTGCTAACAATAAAGTTACTGACAAACACATGAAGAACTTCCTGGCTAGCAAGACATTTTTATAAAGCAAAATGTTCATTTACACTTACACAGTGTAGAAATATGTAACTTGAACATTGTGTAAACATTTCACTGCTCTAATAATTCCAGCACAACATTCTAAACAAAACTTATGTTGTTAGCCCAGTTTTCCACCCTGCGTGCCTGGCTCTGCCTGCACATGAGAGACAACCAACTGACCTGTGTTAGTGTGACTTGTACTGATGTCTTCCTCACTGCAGACGATGAGACACCTGAACTGAGACTGGGGGGAGGAAGTTTGTTTGTTGTAAGGGTTGACGATCACTCCAATGAATGGACTGCCACCTTTGGCAAACCAACCCTGCAGGCAAGATACAAACTAGTCTCGCTGTAACAACATTCAAGGTGGAACACATACAAGTTACAATCACATATTGGACACAACATTTCAAACCAGACACAACTTTAATGAAGTTATAAAGCACTGTTAAAACACTAGTGGAACAAAGATACAACACTATATTCTCACAAATTTGTTTTTGTACAATGTTATATAAAAAGATGATAGAAATTGTATTTGAGCAACACCACTAAAAAGATTAATGTTTTTAGAAACAGCATTCTAACTCAGCATTAGTCTTCCTAAATGGTACGAAATGATAACATTTAAAACAGCCAAATTAATACATTATGTTCCAGCGTGACCGTGGCCTGAGAAAAATAAACTACTTTCCTTGCAAAAAATAGGAGACTGAATGCATACTGGCTTATAGTAAGCAATGCTACCCCATGGGTGGGTGATACAGTTACAAGTTAATATTACCTGGAATTTGTGTTGTGTTTCGAGATCCCTCACAGAGGGATTGGGTGCAAACGTAGGGTGGGAGTGGTACCACCCTACAACTGCCTGTCCAGTGGACCGGATCACATCACTGGCCTCAGTCTGGGATACTGCAACAGCAAATAAATGTCTCTGCTTCACTGCCACATCTTCTAAATGTCTTCCAGTTTTTCTGTGGTATTCCATACTTCAAAGTGAAATGTTAGCCAGTCAATACACCATCATCATCATCACTGGTCAGCCAGAGCATTGATGAGCCGTTTTCACAAAAGGTGAATGCTCATTCGGGAAGGTCAGCCACTTCAGCGTCAAGGTTTATGCAGATAAGTTCGGTGCATATTCTTTTGTTCCCTTTTGTTGCTGTGACTGAGACACTACATCATAAATATTGAGAATGACTAACAATGTCAATTTTAATAACAGAAAACCAGTTGTTGTTTTAGCTTAAACTCTTCAAGTGAGGTCCCATCAGTACTGAAACACCCATATCAACCAATCTTTAAAAAAAACAATAATGTGGACAAATCTGAGAATATGTGAAATGGAAAACAAATAAAAAACAGCTTGACTGACAATATGACAATATGGTTAAACAATTGAACAGACAACATTATCACTTGAAACTAAGTTAATTAAAGTTGTCAACAATGTACTAAATATTGGTTGAAATTTTGAAACTAAATATATAATAATGTTGATTCTTCAGTCACTTAGTTAAATGCACACGCTCGCACGTGCGCACACATTCAAACAAGAAAATAATACGCAATATCATGTCCGAGAAGTTTTAACCTATGATCAGACATGCCACATCACCCTGATTTCCAGTATGCAATACATATTTTGGGGAAGAATTTTCTTGTGTTCACCACACAAGGATGACACTGAATGACAAACTTACAGTGGTCAAAGCACGAAAACTTTTGATGTTAGGCAAATTTCTGACGAAACCCAGTGTATTTCGTTTTGATGTATGTATATTTCATAGCCTGATAGGTGGCGACACTTGATTCTGACGAAACTCAGAAGATTTTGTTTCGTGTAGTTAGAATTAGAATATATACACAAATTTGAAAGGTTTTATTCAGAACTTCGAGTCAAAAATACGGATTTCAACCAAAAATGTGGTATGTCTGTAATACATATTTTGTAATTTGTTTAAATGCCTTTCTTTCTTTCTTTTTCCTTTAACAATAATAATAAACTGGAGGAAGTTATGTCTCACCTGGATCCATCTCACACTGCATGCCAGTACTGATGCTGTCACACGGCTCAGCCATGGTCACATGCAGCTCACCCCGTTCACTGCTGTAGTCACCTCCCAGCAGGCCAATCACCTCAGTCTTTGATAGGTGTGCATGCACATCCATGGTGAGTAGACCGGAGTACTCGATCACAACATGGAATGGGGCCTATCAACAGAACCACACTGATTGCTTAGTAGGATTTGTCGTAACTGTCAGTAAATCTATGGTGTGGAGGAGAGTTATTTTTATAAACTAAATGACTGTTTGTAAACAACAGCAATATATGTCGTGGGAGTGGCTTGCCCACAACATCACATACAGTGATGTCTTCCTTTTCCTTCATGTCACCTAATCTGAATGCCCATGGGAATGCAGGTGATTTGGTGGGCAAACAGGAACTATTTGTGAAGTATATACAGTGCAGTTTGAAACAAAATAAAAACACAACTTGTGACTAAACAACCCCTGTGCATCAAAATAAATTTTGGGGAACACTTTGTTCTTAATTGCAGTCAGGCTGTTAAGACTGACAATGTCTTGTAGTAGGGAGTTCCAGAATTGAATGGTACTGGGGAAAAAGGAATCCAAGTTGCAACTGCATCTGTAATGGATTTGAAAGGCTAAGGAATGCTGTAATGTGAGTTATCACAGGAGCAAGGTATTTGTATGCTGGGTCATTGACTATGTTATCCCACATTCAGTAACTACCACAGTTACAAAGGGCATGCCCCATGCAGTGTGCCAAATGATCTGCCAGGGTCATCCACCCCAGTGATCATCAAGAGTGTGAATGGGGTGACTATGTAAGGAAGTATGTGCATGCCAATGGTTCACTGCAGGTGAACCATTGGCATGCACATTCTATGGGTTACAACATGAATAATACCATAAATGACAATTATCGTGAGAGAACTTACAGGATGCGTCAAACTGAATCTTTGACAAGGGACCAGCAGGAAGGGGTCGTATAAACGGCGAACCTTGGTAGACTTGCTCGTTTGTTGACTCCCTGAGAGTATGTTGTCGTGCTGAAGACAGGATATGAAAAAGAGTCTTATGGATTCTGCTTAGTAATATTTAATCAAACTGCGTGTTGCGTTCAATGAAACTCACATTTTTGGCAACACCTGATATCAGTATTGACCTTACAAAAAAACATTAATAGGACATCCCCTAACAATGTGTGCTATAACATAATGTGACACAATATACAAGTTACAGTCAAGTTCACACGTCAATACTTCAGATAAATAGTATCTAAATAATTCAGAATGCTATGACAGAAATGACTGTAATGTGCAATCACTGTGATATGAAGACAAAAGCTCATATGAATTCATGCATGGCTCAATCCATGAGCACATATTCCTACATATTCCTACATATTCCAATGTGCATACTGAGGAATCTCTGAGGTCCAGATTCCCCTAAAGCAATCGAAAATACAAATGTGGAACTCTGCTGTATCCATACAAAAGAAAAGAAGAATGTGTAGATTGCTACAACCTACACATATGCAGTACATGTGCAGACTGCTACAACCTACGCCTGTGCAGTACACAAGTGCAGTACACATGTGTAGATTGCTACAACCATAGTGTTCATAAATGATCCCCAACCAATATGTACAACCTTGCACTTACCTGTATAGTCTTGCCTTCCAGATCGCCCTCGTCCACCCAGTTCCCATGTTCATCCCGGACCCTCCTCTTCCTCGCATGCTGAACATTCAATTACTATCTTCATTAATCAAACATCCCCACGAGGAGAACCTTGGAGTCATTCTTCAGGTGCAAGGATGTAATATCTCCTTCTGGCTATACCACATACACACTATCACCAAATACAAACAAACAAAAAGTGTGTTAATTTTGAATACATTTTTGTTTGTTACTCTTGAAAATAATAAAATTGAAAACATACGGACATATTAGATCTAATACTAGGCATACATTGCTAAACTTCTGTTACGAGTCCCACATTTTTGTGCAATTGGGACAGCGCAAATTACACAACATTTACTGCGTTTAAATTTTCGAAACAGCTCAACAACTGTTGTGCCGACCAAACCAACTCACAACTTGAGTTTTGTTGAGTTGTAGATCAGTGTACATGACACAACTGATCCATTTTAAGTCAAATAAAATGTACGCCTAGCATTAAGGTTTGCCCATCAACTGCTGGCTTTGGGTAAAACTAGTACTAATAGTTACATTAGTGTCTAAAGGGTGATGTTGCATCTCCAAAATGTTAATTATTTTTTATTTCCAGAAAATACTATTGTGAAATTATTATTTCCCCAAATGCCCACCCATACACAACTAATACATTGCTGAACTGAATATCAAGTGTTTAAGTCACACGAAGAGTTACTCACAATGATGGCGAGTCGTTCAGCCACGACACACTGCTGCTGTTCGTCACTAGTCACGTCTTTAGTGACTTTAGTTGGTATCGCCCTCACTGGCCGATTGTATTGCACTTGTGCTGTGAAGTCAAATAGAACCAAATGTCACAAAACACAGCTGACTGCAAGGTATGGTCCCATACAACATCCACAAGCTAGTGTGAAACATTCAAGTATTATCCTCT
Organism: Lamellibrachia satsuma; assembly: GCA_033239005.1. Taxonomy (NCBI): domain Eukaryota; kingdom Metazoa; phylum Annelida; class Polychaeta; order Sabellida; family Siboglinidae; genus Lamellibrachia; species Lamellibrachia satsuma. The sequence continues at coordinate 5,435,958 of BSQZ01000015.1, read as the reverse complement.
TGATAGACTAAGTCAAGACATCATATATGTACACATATCCATAACACTACAATATAGTGAAACCATTTACAAACCAATTAAAAGCCCCAATATACAGCCAGCATCTGTGCATAACAATGTGGCATACTGTGTGATTCAGGCTTGATGTAACAACATAAACAGCAAGGACTTGTTTATGCCTTGACGATGGTCCCATACTGTGTGATTCAGGCTTGATGTAACAACATAAACAGCAAGGACTTGTTTATGCCTTGACGATGGTCCCATACTGTGTGATTCAGGCTTGATGTAACAACATAAACAGCAAGGACTTGTTTATGCCTTGACGATGGTCCCATACTGTGTGATTCAGGCTTGATGTAACAACATAAACAGCAAGGACTTGTTTATGCCTTGACGATGGTCCCAGAAAGGTTACTCACAACAACCAAAGTTGATGGCGCCGAGTTGTTCGAGATACGAGTGTATGCGTCCAATGCAGTTGACATCTCCACAGTTCCTCAGGCCTGGTCGCACCGACGTCTTTGTTAGGTAGTTCGGCTTGCATCGCCGCCTACATCCATTCAAGACTCACAGTCATGATCATATCATAAAAAAAAATTAACTCTCAACTTGTATCTTACAGAAAAAATGTAACAAAAGCTTAATTATTATACCTGTAATAAATAGTAAATTGTTTGGATGACCTGCTTTTTGCCTGTTCATTGACAATAACCCTGTGAGATATGTCACATCCAAAGTTGGCAGGTTTTTTAATAAAATATCAAAATACATGGATTAATTGAAACAGGTTTTGATAGATACAACAAAAACTGTATGCTTCAAGGAAAACAGGCCCTGAAGTGATCACTAAAACACAAGATAAAATAACAAATCTACAACTCCAAGTTTTGGCAAGCAGAAGAAAAGTGAAAGTGACATGGCGGTCCTCAAAACATTCTCACCAAAGCCAAGATTCAAGTGTAAATTTGACACTTTCAAAGTCTACACCGAGACAAGTGTACACTCTGAAACCTACCACGAGTCAATGATGAAGGTTCGGATGCGGAGATAACGATCAGGGGTCTTCAGACCTGGTCGGTTGTCGAAGAACTCAGAGTGGATTAACTTCTCCTGCTCACTGATCACCTCAATATCAAGTTTCACTTCGGATGTTGGGTTGGCCATGTACACTGCATCACCACTTGATGTCACCACTGCATATTCTATCGGAGAAGAACTTATAGTACTCAGTGCTTTCACAACACTGAAGACACGACATATCAGACACATCAGACATATCCAACAGCAGAAATTTTTTACTTATGTAACGAACATGCCATAATTAAGTAAGAAACTAAATTCCTTCTACATAGCTATTCAGATTTATTTCATAGTTTAGACAAACAAATCTTAATTGTTCGTGTATTGCATACTGTAACCCTGAAAATAATGTATATAGTCATGTGCATAAATGAAAACAAAATGTGCAAGATCACATTAGCTCTTATATTGGATGCATATTTGTTCTCAACATTCCCTTAATTACTCAGTGGCTAGTGTACTGAATGCTTTCATAAAGTCTGTTCAATTGTTGATGGTTGCTAAGAATACAAGTTTCTATAGTCTCCAAAGTCAAGAAGCAGATTTCAAGAAGAATTTTAAACACTATTTTTCAAGCTAACTATTTAAAGGAGGCAAGAGAGTGTAACCAAGACCTCCCATGTGAGTGGGTCAGGCTGCATCTACCCTAACCCTCCCGACCAACAGGGAACAGTTGAATGGAAGGAATGTGACAGGTGGGGCAGGGACGAAGATAGTTTGAAGGAAGAAAGAACATGTACACATTGAAATAAACATGGAAGAAAGTAAGCCTCAGATGATTCTTTCGTCCAAGATGAATACCGATCCACGAAAGCCTCACAGAGAGAACACCAAAGGAGAAACAGAAGGGAGATGAGTCAGGGAACATGAATGGGACAGACAGGAGGAAGAACGTGTGCTGTAGTTAAAAGAAATTCAAGTTGGAGGGATGGGGGGGCAACTAGAAACACAGGCACACTCACCATCTAGATGTTCTTCATCATCTTCCGACACACCCTCTGTGTTCCCTGTCTCTCTGGACACTGCCGTGGCATCAGACACTCCATCACAGTGCATCTTCTCCTGCACACAACATCTCCTCTCACAAGGATCTGGCTCTCCCTGCTCTGTACTGGCTTGTTCTTGTGTACCACGCTCACCCAAGTCAGATACACCCCCTGGGATTAACCCAGCAGTTTTATCTGGAAGACAAGATACACCTCCCTCCACCTCAGTGACCAGTAGCCTGGGATCAACCCAAGTGGTCCCTGAACACCCTGTCATCCCGGCAACTGTGTCATCACAGGTCACACTGGCCTCGTGACATGGAGACAGGCTTAAGAGCGGGTCAATTTCTGTGAAATGTTCTGAATCAGAAACGGAATAACAATGTGAGTGAGATACATTGTGAACCTCGGCAGAAGAACACCCACAAAGCGTGTCCATTGTGGCACAGCTAGTGTTGGATTCACTGAAGAACCCAGCTACCGGGTATATCTCATCAACTGTCCCAGATACAGTACGAACAATGCAATCAGTTTCTCCACAGGTCTGGTTCTTGTTGGTGGTATCACTTCCGACAGACGTGTCATCACCGACACACTGTCTTGTATATATTTTGGTGACACTGTCATGTTCTGCTTGTGTCTCAGTGTCTATCTCATCACAATTCACCTTATCAATCCCACCACTTTCCCCAATGTCAATATGGTTCTCCCTAGAGTCAACATCACCCAAGTCATGCCGACTCTGCCCCAGGTCAGGCCCGCTGACCATTGTCAATCCAGTGGCTGTGTCATCAGTGTCGTCAGTGTCGATGACATCGATCTCCTCATCACTGCTACCCTCCGACACATTGTTGATGCGGATCACCTCGAGAGAATGACTGACAGTGATCCCTCCTGTTGTATTGGTCTTTGTGCGTTCTGTGGACACAAGAAACATCGACACTGGCTCGACAGGTCTGTCATAACACTAACAATCAGAATTATTTACTGTTTCGTCAGATCAATTAATTTTATATTACATCCATTTTGTGCCAACTGCAAATATGACTGGTTCTAAATAAATGTTACCCTGAACTAGAGAGAATATTCCACTGTTGCACATCGGCAATAAACGATGCTCATAGCTATGACTAAATTCCTGCATTACAGATCACCTTATCTTCTCCTGTGGAAGAAATGGTAATTGTAGACTTCTTGGCTAGTGCAAGTCAATTCCTTAATATTCTCCTACACATATCAGTAGATCACTCCCACAAAAGGAAGCCAGCGGAACTGTTTCCAAACTGCTTGCTTACCTCCCTTTCTCAACTGTGACTTTGGAAGACGTTGTTTCTGGGGCATGTTGAGTTTCCTCTCTGCTCTCTTCCCCTTGGGCATGAGACTGGCCACTGTTGGTTGCGCCGTTGTGACAGACAGAAGCATCTGGTGGACGGACTGACTGATGCGACTCTGTGGCTTCATCAATAGGGAAGACTTTGTCTGGAGGGCAAACAACTGTTGCTGACAGGGAAAGTTCTGTCTCAGATGTCAAGATTCTTCTGTGGTTTACAGCTCTATATAAATATATATATTATTAATATTATCATAGAAAGCAATCAATAGCGTATGATAAACTCAGCAGGACTCACCTTCTGTTTAAGATGCTGGTGTGCAAAGTATTTCACCTGTTGACTGCTTCTTGTTGGGATAAGTGATGAGATTTTACTCCAACTGTGTCCAAACATCTCCTAAAACCACAGTTTGCACAGGCTAGTGATACAAACTTGTCCTAGAACTAGAAGGTTAGCTACACCCACCATGCCTATAACATCATAGCTTGACCAACAGAAAATTTAAATACGTCCTCTCTTCTGTTGCATACTGAACATTACACCTGCACATATTATCACGTTTTTTAATAAACAAGGCCTGTTGAATAATTGAATACACATGTTATATAAATGTTCACAAAGAAATCTTACAAATTTTACTGACCATGCTTGATAGTTCATATTCTTCACAATGTCCAGAAATATTAGTGATGAATATATTAATATACAACATGACTTACAAGGCCTTTGAAGAACATGTCTTTTTCCTCCTCTGTCCATTGTTTCTTGTGTGACAATGGTTTATTTGGCGGTCTGGTCGGAGAAACGACTGGAACATTGACTTCTGTAGTTTTGCCATCAATGTAAAATCTGTACACATTTTGTCAGGTCCACACAGCGAGCATTAACAGTTCAGTGCAATTTGTTTACAAGAAAGTAGTCTTTTATAACTAGATCTATCTTGTTATTTTAGGCAACTTATGCACAACAACATAAAACTATTTTAAATTGAACAAGAATGAGTATTTAAAACTGTAGTAATTCAGATGCGAGATTATTTCTGTAAAGTGTATTTTTAATTTGAGGTGTAATTACTAGGAAAATAAGATCAAGTGCATTATGACAGCTTATTTCTATATTTTCATTGCAACAAAGCTTTACTGTTGGGGCACTGTGTGTGATTATATTCTAAGCTGTAATTCTGGAGGAAATGAACAACTGTATTGTGCACGCATAATTCAAAACATCATATGAATAACCAAAATAAATGTTGACAATCAAATAACAGCAGTGAAATTAAAGTTCCCCGATGCTGTAAACTCTGACCGATACACAGGGAGTATATGATACACAGGGAGTATATGATACACAGGGAGTATATGAAAGGTGACCTAAGCAGAAACAGGTAAAGTGGACAGTGAAAAGGAAACTGTTCTTCCTGTAGCATCTTCTCAATGACAGCTTTACTTTTCTCATCAATGCCGTTGTCCAGGGTCCATCCCTGTAAAGCAAGGCCTCAGCTATGATTGCAACCAGAAATTCACATTCAGTTGCACTGTAATTACAATCAGAAATTGTATCAACTGTGTAATCCTAATTTTGTAACTTTACCACAGCAGCATGAATATGTTTAAATCCAAAATTGACAAATATCTTATCTATATCAAAGGGTTGGTTACCTCTGTTTTTTGCTTTGGATGGCAATATTGTTAAACCAACACTTTCAACACGCATCCTTACTACCGATTCATTCTAGCAAAGGCACTGACAATGTAATCCAATTGAAATTAAGATCAAATGCATTTAAATACCTTTTGCATTTGATTATTTTGAAAAATAAGTATTTACATGAATATTTACAATTCGAATCAAAAGCATGCACATTTTTGAAAACATTTCAAATACTTCTCCATATTTGTTTATGCAAACACTGCAGCAACTGAAGTCCAAATGTGTGCATGGGCTGCCCGAAAAATCACATTTGCCTGTTTCCTGCTTTTAACTAATTTCTCAACTGTTCTATGTAGATCAGACACGGACCATTAGCACTACCAGTTTAAAATAAACAGGAGCCAGCATTGGGTTAATATGTAAATGTTCAGCATGGAAGCCCAACACATGAAGGTACTGAAAGTGTCCTTGTGTACCTGTTCGAGGACCCAGGGATGCTGTGAGAACTCAGGCTGAAGATGGGCACTCTTGGATGGCAAGTCATCATCACCTGCGTCACTCAGAGCTCTGAGACATCACACAGAACATGAATTAACTAAATGTATTATTATTATTAAAAAAAGTTGCCGTCTCAAGGCAGACATCGCACACAGCAGACATCGCTCAGCAGACATCGCACACAGTGCACAATTGCCAGGAAGAGACAACACGTTAAAAATTTGAAGTCCAGGTATGCTCAAAAAGATCAACCCAGCAATTCCACTCACTGCCACCCTATATTACAAAAAGATCAACCCAGCAAATCCACTCACTGCCACCCTGTATTACAATACATTAAAACACACATCTGACATCCCAGAAGTGATTACATTTGTGTCATTACTATTATCAAGATATCTATTACTGGGGCATTATGATTAGTACTACAGCTTAACATTAAACTAACTTTATTATTAATTTAGAACTAAAGAGGTTTACAATTGTTACCTTTCTGTTATTAAGATCTTCTCTGATCAACCTATATGGTAAGAATACTAAAATGAGGTTATTTTGAATTAAATACAGGTTGTAAATATTTATCATATGTTTGCCTGCAGGGATCTTAAATCATGCCCTTTGAATGTGTAATTGGTTGAATTTACCAATTGGGTTGGTAATCCTGCATTGTTTAAGTGAGCAGGTATATTCTGAAGCCATAAAGGTATCAACCTACAGGTCTTTTCTTGTTGTTTTAATAATGGCTTAGCCATTGTATGTGCATTGCTTACAGCTCTCTAGCTGTTACCAGAAATCTAGGCTAACATACTAACACTCTGAATAAGAACATTAAAAACACAATTTTTTAAAGTTTGTAGTGCTGTAACAGAACAGTAATATACTATTGTTTTATGACATATTACCATTGCTTTTGAACAACTTTCATCTATCATTATTACAGAAAAAAACGACTATACATATTACTTATGGTTCCATTACTTATTACACCATGTCTGCTGCTTTAAATTTGGGGGGGGCTCTGGTCAGGCAGTCCCATTTACAACTGGTCAACCGTCCCACTCAATACACAACTGCCCAAAAGTGCCATCATTATTCAACTGGTCAGCCTGTCGGCCGCCGGTGTCAGAGACAGTGTCCTGCCTTTTGGCTTTGCCATTCAAGTTGCCTCCTAATCTGGATATCCCCAATGATAATCCCTATGGCTATGGCTATGCCATGGCTAAACCAAGCTGACAGTTGCACGTGAACTTTCATCTAGTGATCAGTCATACGTAGAAAACGACAAAATACTAATTTCACCCCAATTTTGTGAACGTACGAAGACGTAGAAGTTAGCTGGCGATACGCCGATACGGCGATAGTGGGTAACATAAAATGTGATGGATACATTTGTAAGGCATCTGTTATCATCATAGAAACATTCAAATCCTCTTACGTTGGTTTTAAATCAAAATCGCCTTCGATGTCTATATCATCTTCCTCCATTTTCACTCACTGGGAAAGGTATAACAAAGCGCCACCTTTCGGATACACATGTAGGTTACATTCGATGTCACTAGGTGGCGAGCCTGTTTCGTCCGAGACAGAGCCTTGATCAGAGGCTCTGCATGCCAGTGAGTGAAAATGGTAGAAAATGATTATAGACATCGAAGGCTTTATATATTAAAGGCTCTGGTCCGAGAATATAATTAAAGAGCAGTGTCACTGACAAGCCAAGTCGTTTTTTTTCAAAAGAAACAGCCCATAATGTTACTATATAGTCATACTTGTAACACCGACGAAGACGTTTAGAACGTTTTCGTAGCTGAGCTGAAAACCTAGCCATTAGAGCGGCAATTGAGACTCAAGGATTACATTACTAAATATATATTAATTTGGCTGAGACATTGCTACTCTTTTTCTATACAACGTGTGTTATTTAAAATAAGCTCGTTTTAATCATACAAACCCACCAAATGGACAAATATTGGAATTTGTAACAAAGTAACAGTGGTTTTAGACAGGGCTGTAACAAATAGAATTTTTTTCTACTTGAGTAAAAGTAGAAGTAGATCCTGAAAAATCTACTCAAGTAATAGTAAAAGTATCCCCCAAAACATTTACTTGAGTATAAGTACAAGTAGAAAGTAAAATGTTCTACTTGAAGTAGAAATAGAAGTAGACAACGACTCACGAGCCCACAAGCATAATAACGAAAACAGTACTTTTTAAGTTTAACATGTGCAGACAATTATACACTTCCTCACACTGGTAAGACAGCAAAAGATTGTAAGGCACATCAACGAACGCTTTATTCAGCAGCAACTGCTGCTCAAACTCTGCATCCCTGTCGAGTGATGCACGCTTGCAGTGCGGACTTAATGCGAAATACCGACGACAAATAAGGCCACGGGTGCTGTAGTTGTGTCGGCGTCGTCATGACTAGTATAGAACGTTCTCGCAAACGAAATAAAGTGTAGATAAATACGTCACGCAAACAGAAAGTCAAAAGAGAAATGGCGACTATAGGCTACACTCGATTTATGTAGGTCAGCGACCCTGCTCCGCGGTCAAATTTGAATTAGCGAATCAGAAGACAGATTGAGGATTTACGCGCGGTGATCCCGCACGTAGTGTGTATGCCATTTCTGTATGCAGCGGAATAATTATGCAGCGAAAAATAAATAAATGGTCCGTGTCGGTACTTCGTTACAAAACATTCGTTACATTTACAAAAGTAGCACGTAATTCTACTTCGTTACAAGTAGAAGCAGATCCATAAAAATCTACTTCGCTACAAGTAGAAAGTAACGAAGTATATCTACTTCGTAACTTACCGGTTCTGGTTTTATAATACACTAGTACCACTAGCAAAACCCTTTATAAGAAATATTGTATTCCCTCTGCTATCTCTGTTTCTAAATGGTAGTTTTAAGTGAACTGTTTCTAATATTTTTAAGTGAAACGTTTCTATAGCAGACCCTATATTTATATTTTATGTAAACTGTTTTAGTAATGCTTTAGGTGGACTGTTTCTGTTGCGTGTGTAAGTGATGTGATTTTTACCAATTTTTTTTACTGGCAGTGCAGTGTATAGGGGAAGGCAGTGTTAGTTGAGGCATTTTCATTCTTTTTGGTGTTTAGGGTGCAATTGTATTCATAAGTCAAAATTTTTTTACTCACATAAAGTATGATTATTATATGGTAGATCGTGTTATAACAAGATAATATATCTAGCAAGCATGGATAATTATATATAGCTTATTCAAATTGGGTTGGTAAGCTGACTCAACTAACACTTGGTGTGGGGTAAGTTGAGCCACAGTGTAGCGAAATTTGCATAAATGCTTTATTTGTATAATTTACATAGGCCTTGTAAAAAAATTAATAAAAACTCAGTCAACACATCTATCCAATAGGAACAACACGTCTCTGACAAGTCTACACGGTTAATTAATAAGTCGATGGCACATTTAATTAATTTATACATAGGCCAAACGCAATTAACCAGTGTAACTAACTGCTAATATGTTGCCTTGTAGCTATCATGTGACCCAATTTGCTCAAAAAATTAATTCCTTGATGTATTTTGTGGTAAAGAACACTCGTCTTCGTTGTTCAACCGCTGCTCAACTAACCCTGCCTTGGGCCTTGGGTGGCTCAACTAGCGCCGTTTCGACAATTAAGCTTATTTAATTAACTCACTAATACGCTTCTTCTCTGTGCATAGCTAATCCATTTGTAAGTGCACAAACAATAAAGCCTGGTCACGTGCGTTGATAGTTTGCACACCAGCAGACATTAATCACAATTACCAAAAGTTTGGAAAAACATCAAAAAAAATACTTTTAGTTCACATGTTCTGACCGTTGTAAAACAAATGTAACCTATTATACGTCAATCGTGTTCTAAAAACATGTTCAATCACTGGGTGGTACCATGTAACTGTCACTGCTGTAGTTCCCGGGAAACATGAGTCGCTCAACTAACACTGCCTTCCACTACGTAAAGAAAAAAATCCGTTTTTAATGTATTTTTAAACGGAAAATACAGTTTTTGAAACTTGCATGTATGTACGTAGAAAAGGCAGAATTGATTCATACGCTCGACGATGTAAGTCAAGAGCTCTCGCGAATTAAATGACAACATAATCACGAACTGAGTTGACAAAAACAGTACAGAAAGTAGGTTATTTTCATTTAGGAGAAGGCAGTGTTAGTTGAGCCATTTTTCATTCTTTTTGATGTCTGGGGCGCAATCACATTCATAAGTCTGACTTGTTTTTACTCACATAAACTATGATTATTAGTAGATAATTTTATACCAAAATAATATATTTAGCATGCATAGGTAATTATATATAGCTGATTCAAATAGGGTTGTTAAGCTGGTTAAACTAACACTTGGTATGGAGTAAGTTGAACCACAGTGTAGCGTAAGTTGCTTAAATGCTTTATTTGTATAATTTACGTAGGCCTTGTACCAAAAAATTCGTAACAACTCAGCCAACACAACTACCCAATGGGCACAACACGTCTCTGAAGTCTACACGTTTAATAAATAAGTCAACATACTTAATTAATGTAGAATTATATGCCAATCGCAAAAGTGTCACTAACTGCTAATACGATGCCTTGGAACTATCCGATGTCCCAATTTGCTCGGAAAAATTAATTCCTTGATGTATTTTGGGGTAAAGAACAATCGTCTTCGTTCCTTGGCCGCTCAACTAACCCTCCACCAAGTCTTGGGTGGCTCAACTAGCCCCGTTTCGACAATTAAGCTTATTTAATTAACTTCTCATTAATGCGCGAAGTGATGTAAATTATTTTCATCTCTGTGCATAGTTAAACAATTTGTAAAAAAAAGTACATGAACAATAAAGTCTGGTCACGTGCGTTGATAGTTTACATACCAACATACATTAATCACAATTACCAAGTTTCAAAAAACATTAAAAAAAAACATAATTTTAGGTCACATGTTCTGGCCGTTGTGACAAATGTAACCTATAATATATGTCAATCGTGTTCTAATAACATGTTCAATCCAGTACCATGTAACTGTCGCTGCTGTAGTTTCCTGCTCAAGTAACAACACGAGTTTTGCCTTTCACCCAAGCGAGAGACAGAGACACAGACAAACAGAGGCAAAAAGACGTAGGGAGAGACAGGGAGATGAAAGAGACACATAGAGAATAGAGGAGATGAAAGAGACACATAGAGAATAGAGGAGATGAAAGAGACACATAGAGAATAGAGGCAGATACAGAAAGAGGGGGGAGAGAAACAGAGAGACGGACATATACATAATTATAGACATCATTTCTTTTGTTAATTGGGGCGAACTTTATTTCTTGAAGATAAAACTCGTATCGCAGGAATCATATAGCCGCTGTATGTATGGACACTACTGATAGTACAATCTAATAACAAAGTCATCACTGTTTTTGAAGTAATTTCAAGGTGCAGCGGAGTTAATCTGAAGCTGTTCCGTTAGAGGAAGTATCGCGGGTTTCCGCGTCGCATGTCTGCTGCCTCTAGATGCCATGTCTGCTGCCTCAAATGCCATGTCTGCTGCCTCTAGATGCCATGCTGCTACAATTTAAGACGCTGTGACATTTGTTGTCGTGCAGTCAGACATCTTATCGCCTGTCGTTGTGCCGTCTGGCATGTCATCGAGGCGTATCACTTTAACATACATAATAAAAAAAAATTATATATCATAATATGGCTGTAACGTAAGAAGCCCAAATAGCGAGTGGTAGGTCAATGTCATAATCACGTAACTATGATAACCACTATGTTAAAATTCCAGCGCAGATGCCACCTTAACAACAAATACAAATGTAAGTCAACCAAGTCAACCTTCAGAATGACCTACAAAACCAAACTGAGTATTCGTGATTTATCTTTGAGAACGATCCGACCCACGGACACGCGCTGTTGTCTTGAAACCTCGTAGGCAGGGACGATGGACGACGGACGATGGAAGACGGACGACGATGTAACTGGTGGAAAACGTCACGCTGCTGGAATGGCTGGTTTTGCAGAACAAAAGCATAAACACACAACAGGGATATGTGGCATGATCTATTGTAATAATACGGGGGAGAATATCTGGGGGAGAGACACCCTCATGGCGAGGTGAATAAAGTACCGGTTGATTTACGAACTTGTATTGTATGCTGTATTGTATGCTAACCAGAAAACACTACATGGTATCAGAAGTGAGATGGCAACACCGGCCTACCAAATTGCGCCACCGGCGCCGATGGACTTCGCAAAGCCTGAGGAATGGCCGAAGTGGATCCGTCGATTCGAGCGATTTCGGCAGGCGTCAGGGCTGTCAGGAAAACCCGATGCCGACCACGTATACTGGGCGATATAGTTTTCGACCTACTTAATAGAATACGCCGTTTAAAAAAAATCTGAAGAAACATGTTGTGTAAGAGATCGATATACCAAATCAGCAAAACCTACTTCATTTATTCAATGCAAACAAATTATTAAAACAGTTGTTTTGAGTGAAAAACTTACGAATATTGAACGTCTGAACCATGTCGCGCGAGTCGAGGAAACCGGAGGAATTCGACCTATATTTATGGCAAGCCGTACAGACAATCGTTTTTAATTTTACCACTTTGTTCCAATTATGTCAACTTTTTATAACAATCAGGCTTGACATGGCGCTTTATAAAACACATACACATATATTTGTATTGAATATATAACGTTAATGTAGTAAATTTTTTCACGTATATTTAACACATTTTAATTATTCCTACTTTTATGACAAGACTAGCTTGCCATACATTTACCACAAAAAGGGCTATTATTGTCACGTGGCCAAGAACGAGACACGCATCAGCAGACGCTCAATAATAATGTCTGGTAAGCATGCAAAGTCGGTTTATACCAAGGTATGTATATCATAAACATGTTCCATGTTATATTATATATCAATATATATTTTGCTCAGATAAGACTCTGTATCGTTATTGTCGTAAACAGACGCTGTGACGTCTCTAACGCGATATCAAGCGAGATTTCAATGGATCGAAAACTGGCGAGGGTCGAAAACTGTATCGGTAACTATAAATACACTGATTTACAGCATGGGAGACGAAGCGGATGACATATTGGCATCGCTGAGTTTTAGTCCGGATGACAGCAACACCAGCACGTTTGAAGTAGTCAAAGACAAGTTTGATAGCTATTTCGTTGGCACGAGGAATGTAATATATGAAAGGGCGAAGTTTAATCAGCGACAACAACAGACCGGTGAATCTGTAGACGCGTTCGTCACGGACCTGTACAAGCTAGTCGAACACTGTGAGTACGGGGCGCTGAAGGATGACATGATACGCGATAGAATTGTTGTTGGCTTGCGTGACGAACAGTTATCCGAGAAGCTACAACTAGACGCAAAGCTTACTCTGAAGAGAGCGGTTGATCACGCACGCCAAAAGGAGGCCGTACGAAAACAACAAACTGTAGTGCGAAGTAGTCCGCAAGAGGGCGCGATGAATATCGACAGCATGCAGTCACGGTCGCAAGATGGTGCCACGAACGTCGACGCTATGCAATCCAGGCCGTATCGTGGTCCGTTTGAGCGCAGACCGAGAGCGGCGTTACAACAAGGGAAACAGACGTCGTACACCGCGTCTTCGTATCAGACCAACCAGCCATGCAGACGATGTGGCAGACAGTCACATCAGAAACAATACTGCCCAGCGAAAGATGCAAAGTGCCACCAATGTTCAAAGACAGGCCACTTTGCTTCAGTTTGCTTGTCCAAAAAAATTGGTGCACTGTGCGATGATGGCAATGACACAGAATACACATTCCTAGGCTCAGTCGCTGACAACAAATCAAACCAACAGTGGTTGATAACACTGAAAATGGGGGGTCAGGTGTTAAATTTCGCATTGACACCGGTGCAGACGAAACAGTGATTCCTGAACAGTTGTACAATGAACTGATAGGTGTGAACCCGCTCCGAAAGGCTAATAAGAAACTCTTCGGGGTTGGCAACAACGGTTTGCTGGCAGTTGTGGGAATGTTCACACCGGTGCTACAAGGGAAGACTACAGCCACAAAGCAGAACATATACGTCGTCCGGGGCATACACAAGGCGCTTCTAGGCAACCCTGCAATAGACGCGCTGCGGTTGATCAGCCGAGTGGAGTCGGTAGAAGGGGCAACAGATGAGTATCACAGAGAATTTCCGGATATCTTCAACGGCCTCGGCAAGATGGAAGGGCCGTACACGATCACACTGAAGGAGAACGCGCAGCCTTTCGTCGTCAGTGTGCCGAGACGTGTGGCCCTACCATTGATGAAGAAAACGAAAAGAGAACTGAAGAGGATGGAAGCTTTGGGCGTCATCAGTAAAGTCGAACAGCCAACTGATTGGTGCGCGCCTATGGTGGTTGTCCCGAAATCACAAGACGATGTCAGGATCTGCGTCGACCTAACAAAACTAAATGAAAGTGTACGTCGGGAACGATATGAGATGCCTTCGGTCGACTATACCCTGGGACAGCTAGCAGGTGCCAAGATATTCTCAAAACTGGACGCAAACTCTGGGTTTTGGCAAGTCCCGTTGTCTGAAGAATCGACTCTGCTGACAACGTTTATCACACCGTTCGGTAGATTCGCCTTCAGAAGGCTACCCTTCGGCATTTCGTCAGCACCAGAGCACTATCAACGACGAATGTCGGCAATCCTGGAGGGGATACCTGGCGTCCTATGTCAAATGGATGATGTACTTGTCTTCGGTGCCACTCAGCCACAACACGATCAGCGCCTACACGAGGTTCTCTCGAGGCTGCAGCAGGCCAAGGTGACACTGAACACGAAGAAGTGTCAATTCTCAGTTCAACACGTGACGTTCTTGGGCCAGATAATTGACGCGTCGGGAATACACCCAGACAGAGAGAAGATCAGGGCGATTCTCGACATGCCTGAACCAGTCGATGTGAGCGGAGTCCGTCGATTTCTGGGAATGGTCAACCAGCTGGGGAAGTTTACGCCACACCTAGCTGAAATCACGAAACCGATGCGCGACCTTCTGTGCAAGAAGAATGACTGGACCTGGGGCCATGATCAGCAGCGGTGCTTCAAGCGGTTGAAAGAGAGCATTACATCAACACCAATACTGGCTCTGTTCGACGCAAAGCAGGAAACGACACTATCTGCAGACGCGTCCTTACACGGCCTAGGAGCAGTACTTCTACAGAGACAACAAGATGGTAAACTTCAGCCAGTCGCATATGCCTCCAGATCCATGTCGAGCACGGAACAACGCTATGCCCAAATAGAAAAGGAAGCACTCGCCACGACGTGGGCTTGTGAGCGATTCAGCGACTTCCTTCTGGGGAAAACATTTCACGTCGAGACCGACCACAAGCCTCTCGTGTCACTTCTGGGACAGAAGACACTTGATCAGCTGCCGCCCAGGATTCAGCGCTTCAGAATGAGGCTGATGCGATTCAACTATAGTATCGCACATGTAGCCGGCAAGGACTTGATTACGGCTGATACGCTGTCACGAGCACCCATTGTGGAGCACAGACAATCGCAAGACGTAAGCTTCGAGCAGGACTGCCAAGCATACGTCAATGCAGTTTTGAAGACACTTCCCATTACCGAGAAGCGCCTACTCGAACTGAAGCAGGCCCAGGTGGACGACGCCACCTGCCAACGCATCCAGACTTACTGCCAGCAAGGATGGCCCGACAGGGCGAGACGAGAAGGTGTACCTGCAAGTCGCTGCGGAGCTCACTGTGCAACAAGGCTTGCTGCTGAAGGGGAGTCGCCTCGTCATTCCGCTGGCAATGCGACCATCGATACTGGAGAAGATCCACGAAGGACACCAAGGTATCACTAAATGCAGAGAACGGGCGAAGCAATCAGTTTGGTGGCCGGGTCTGAGCAAACAGATCGAAGACTTGGTGGAGAGGTGCGACAGATGCGCCAAAGAACGAGTAAATCAAGCAGAGCCGATGATACCATCTGATGTTCCAGAACGCCCATGGCAGAAGGTTGGCTCTGACCTCTTCGAACTAAACGGTTCACCATACTTACTTGTTGTCGACTATCTGTCGGCGTTCGTTGAGATCTCCAAACTGAGCAGCACGACGTCGGCTTCCATCGTGAACCACATGACATCAATGTTTGCACGTCATGGCGTCCCTGAAGTTGTGGTCACAGACAATGGTCCCCAGTACGCATCAGATACATTCAGGAGGTTTGCTGCAGCGAGGGGCTTTCTGCACACGACAAGCAGCCCTCGGTTCCCTCAGTCAAATGGTGAAGCTGAACGAGCCGTGAAGACCCTAAAATGTCTACTGGCGAAGAGCGACAACCCGTACGACACACTTCTCGCGTATAGGTCGACGCCCTTGAGCAATGGTTACAGCCCAGCTGAGCTACTGATGGGGCGGAAGCTTCGGACGCCAATACCGACGATACCAACCTTACTAGAACCACAGTGGTCGCATCTACGAGGAGCGAGGAAGTCGCGGCTTGAGATAAAGAATCGACAGAAAAAGTCATTCGACAAGCGCCATCGAGCAGTCCACTTGAGACGACTGATGCCGGGAGAGCATGTGTGGGTCACTGACATGGACCGGCGAGGCACCGTGCTAAAAGAGGTCGGCTCACAGTCGCCCCGGTCGTACATCGTGAGGACACACCAAGGCGACGTTCGACGCAATCGACGTCACCTGAATCCTACTTCGTCTGCGCCGCCGTATGACACGGCAACACTGGATATCGAAATCCCCGATGACGAGGACGGAGAAGATGGCGACCCGGGCGAAGCCGCAGCACAGCCAGATCGACCAGTGGCAGACGTAGCCCCGAGACGGAATCCTGCAAGAGAGAGGAAGCTGCCGTCCCACCTGAGCGATTACGATGTCGCTGTGTAACCTGGTCATGTGCTGGTAACCTCTGACCAAATATGAGAAAGGAGGATGTGGCATGATCTATTATAATAATACGGGGGAGAATATCTGGGGGAGAGACACCCTCATGGCGAGGTGAATAAAGTACCGGTTGATTTACGAACTTGTATTGTATGCTGTATTGTATGCTAACCAGAAAACACTACAGGATACACTATGGTACTGTGTTAATTGCACTATAAGCATATGTAAATATTGCAATTGAGACACACGACGAACGCACACTCGACCGCACACTCTTTGCGACATGCAACACTAATGCATGGATGATATCATGCGCCCGCTATAGGTAGTGACGACCACACCATCGACTGCATACGTTCTGCAACATGCAACCATAATGCAGTGCATGAAAGAAAACACAAAGAACAGTTCAAAATACCACCACAATATCCGTGTCCTTACTTTATATCCAGTTAATGCTGTGTCAATACTTCAATGTCGGGCTCTCGTTCGCAGCATTGACGAACACAGCATCGAATGTTTACCTTCTTGCAACCTGCAGCCGTAATGAAAGAACAGATCAAAATACCACCACGATCTCCGTGGCCTTGCTTTACTTTTAAAGTTTGCTGCGCCGAGACGTCGACATCGTGCGCTTGCTCTCTGCAGTAACGACCCCATCATCGAGCATACCCTTTGTAACCTAAACCGTAATGCATGAAATAAAACAGAACAATTCAAATTACCATTGCAATATCCGTGCGTATGCTTTGACTCACCAGCAAAATCTACTGCGTCAAGACATCGACACCATTCACTCGCTCGCAGCAGTGACGACCACGCCATCGGCGGCATACTTTTGTGCAAACTGCAAACCAAATGCATGAACAGAACATTTCAAAACACCACCACAATATCCGTGCCGTTGTCTTCAAAGTCTGCTGTGTCAATACGTCACCGCCACGCGCTCGCTAGCCGCAATGACGACCACACCATCGATGTTATACCTGTTTGTAACATGTAACACCAATGCATGAAAGAAAATTTCTTACCTACTTAATACTAACAGGGAGTGAGTTCCACAAAGTCGATGCAGCAACTGAACAAGCTCTCGTTCCGACATCTGTCTTAACACTGGGAACAAAAAGTAGATTAGGATTAGATGATTGAAACTGTCTAGGCTGTCTTGCAGGAGTGAGCAGTGAATGTAAATATGCTGGTTGCTTGGATGAAAGTGCTTGGTAGCTAATTGTGCAGATCTTAAAAATAATGCGATATCAGACAGGGAGTTAATGCAGTGATTTAAGAAGTGGTAACTACCTACTAAACAACATTGCTAGAGACTTAGTTAAACTCCAATGCGTTCAAAATTGTCTTGCACGTATTGAATTCAGGGTGCTACCCAGTCCTCTTCTCTCCCACTAGAGCATAAGGCGTCAACAAAAGTCTTGAGCGAGCCAGCTGAGTTCCATCCAGGTCTTTACAGCCATCGTCATATCTTCTTCGCAAATCCTTCTCCATGGAGTTTGCCTCTTTTTCTTTTTCCAGGTTGTGATTTGAGAGCAGCGTTTGTAAAGGTATTGCTCTCCATGCGGAGAACATTCTCTGTTTTACCTAAACTACGATGTTGCTGATGTTGATGTGTTTCGGGATTTCTTTGTCTTACTCGCTGCTCCTAACGTTCTCATTATTCTTCTGAGACACCTTCCTTCAAAACCTCTGAGTCGGCTGTCTTCTATCTTCTTGCTTGTCCTTCGTGTTTCTGAAGCGTACAGTATTACCGAACGGGCGTTGGATCTGTATATTTTCATTTTTGTTTTGGTGTGGAGAGTAGTGGATTTCCAGATGTTGGTGAGTCTGTTGAAGGCTTCTTGTTGTTCTTCTTGTTATTGTTCGTATTCCTATTCCTCTTCTTCTTCCGCTGCAGCTCATGACTCTGTGTCATCAACAGGTGAGATGTGGCTAGAGTATTTTTGAGTTGGGTGTACTGGTGCGTGGCAGCGGGCTTATGCTACAATGTCGATTCTTGTGGATATTTATTTTTCGATGTTATTGCTAGCTGATAAAGCTATCAATATACTTGAAGTCGTTCACCTCTTCTGGTACTTCCTTTCTCACAGGGGTGGTCTTTTTTGTGATGCGCATGTTCAGTTTCACGGGCTTAATTGGTCTTGGTTGGGTTATTTTGAAACCAACTGTTTCTGCAATGTTGCTAACTATGTCCGTTTTTTCTTGGCTGTCCTTTCACCATCACTACCGCTACTCAAACAGTTACACTGGCTTCCTATTACTTATAGAATCAAATTTAAAATGTACAGTCTTACATATCGTGCTATGTCTATACAACAACCGTCCTACTTAATTAGTCCTAGTCTACTGCATATTTTAAATATCTCTATAGGTAGCTCAGATCATATATTTCACAACTTATTGTTCCTAAAACCGAGCTTAATTTGGGTTTGGAATGAACTCATATAACACTATTAATTACCTTCCGAAAAAACTCAAAACATAATAAAATTAATTCCAAATTGCATTTCCAAAATAAATCTTCAATGGTTCCTTGTTCTGAAAATTACTTTTGCGCGTCCCTGTGCTTAAAGATCCTGGTTTGTTGCGCATGTGAGTTCAGGTTCATGAATATAATATATAGGCGATATATAGAAGTTCACTGTTATTATTATTTATTTATTTATGTATTCATTTATTTATTGGTTTATTCATTTACACTACGAAAATATGCCTAATCATACAGTAATATATATTATATAAAGGAAGTATAAGACCTATATGTCTGTCTTTTTTCCTTGCGTGCGTGCGTGCGTGCGTGCGTGCGTGCGTGCGTGCGTGCGTGCGTGCATCTGTACCCCTTTAGAAGTGTTTTATTATTTTATTATTATACATTTATAATTCGCCGTGTATCCGGGTTAAAAACCTGCTCAAAGGCGCTAACAAGATAATGCTAAATAATTAAAAATAAATTGAAGAGCTAAAATAAAATGTGGTTAAAAGACAGGAAAACATAAGTTAAATAAAAAGTGCAATAAATGATTTAAATGAATTAGTGATGTCAAAAAGTTAAATAAATACATTAAGTAAAAATAAATAAATAATAAATAAAAAGTTAAAATAAACAACTACAATTAAGTTGATACATTAGATACACATATAAGTTAATCAGATAAGTTAAATAAACAAATTAAATAAATAATAAGTAAAATGTTCGAGTGATTAAAAAGTCAACAGAGTGTTCGAAAGGCTTCTCGAAAGAAATGTGTTTTTAGAAGTGACTTGAATACCGCAACTGAGATGGCTTGCCTAATTAAGGGAGGCTGTGCGTTCCACAGTGTCGGCCCTGTTACAGAAAATGCCCAACGACCGTACCGCTCGAGATGGTACCGCGGTAAAGTCAATAGATGTTGATCGGCGGATCTCAGTGTTCGGGTGGGTATGTATGGAATCACTAGCCACGACAGATACACTGGGCATAGATGATGCACAGCGCAAAACACAAGTAAAAGAAGTTTGAATTCGATTCGCTGACGAACAGGCAACCATGCAATGTAAACTGAATAAAACTTCATGGATAAAACGTGTCTATCAGGAGTACCATAACATACATACGATAGCTACACCATAGTAACATTGTAGCTATCCAAAGTCCCTGTTTTAATTAACTAGAAAAGATATGTTTTGCTACATTTATTGTACGCCGGGTAACTCAGCTAGTATATAGCTTATATAAATATAGGTAAAACAACACACTTATAAAATAATTTGTATAAATGTTAATTGCAAAGATGTTCATGGTAACTATATAAGTAAACAAATGTGTATATATGGTTGATGCAGAAAATCATAAATTATAGAAGAAAACATAGCAATGCCAAATCCGTCAATTAGTAAAACTATAAATCACACATCATTAATTTCCAAGCACCGGTCACCGGGTGTATAGACCATTGATTTATATAGAGCCTATATATATATACTAGTATATACTAGTATTACTAGCTCTGAGGACTGAGCCTCTGTTTATATTATAGATCACTAACTTCGAGACTTACATATCACTCATCGATTTAGTGCCGCTGAAACCTGGCAGATGGCGCAGGTTACCAAGACTACGCGATCTGCCGACTTTGAAGCCATTTAATTGGTACACAGCCATCATACGAGCAGCCGTCGTGACCGAGCGAAAAAAGTTACGAGCAGCGTCATTGGTTATTCAATACGCGCCGGCGTATTCGAAAGTTCCGGTTGTTACTCGTGTTTACGAATCTCACCGTAGTAAAGGCGGGGTTGAACTGTTGACGTTTTAATAAACGTTTTATTTGCAGAAGCTAGGTAAGTAGCGTTAATATAATTTTAAGTTTAGTGGTATTTGCCTGTGGAACATTATGATTTATAGAGCTGTACCTGTAGTGAGTTTTGACAGTAATACATTTTGTTGACAATCACAAAGTCCGTGATTTTGTAGAGCCAGGCCAATACTAGTCAAACCATTCGCCCATACATGATACACCGGTCATCCATGCATTTTTTTTGCAAGGCCCAACCCAAAATGAAACAGCCAGGCCGTGACAAGGCCATGCACAAACAGTGAAGCATATCATTCACGGCAGGAAGTTTGCCTACTTGTTGCTACTGAGACTGAGTATTGTGCTGCCTCCATGCCATGGCACCGGCGTCGACTCATTGACATTGTCATTCTGGTACAACTACAAGTTGGTGGTTCAGGGAGGGGGCGTTTCATTTAAATAACCAAGCCAGTCAGAGAGGTCCACCTGGTTCCCTTTTCTGAAAATGGTGAATGAGTAAATCGAGCAGTGTATTTACACTTGGCAGGGGGTAGTGCAAAACAATACAGTGATTTCGGCCTGAGTGATCTCGGCCTGTTTTGGTGAACTCGGCCAGTGACCTCGGCCTGTGCGGCAGTGAATTCGGCCTGTACAGCAGTGATCTCGGCCTGTATAGCTAGTGATCTCGGCCTGTTTGGCGGCGTGATGTTGGTAAGAAATAAGTGCCCGACAGTGAACTCGGCCTGTGCGGCAGTGATCTCGGCCTGTAATTTTCTATAAAAACGGACGTTAAATAAAACTTCTTCTTGTCTAGTCAGTGATCTCGGCCTGTTTGAGGGAGTGATGTTGGCCAGAAATAAGTGTTTGTAAAATAAAACTGTGTGTTATGTATTGTGATAACTGCTATATAATCGACTCAATAATGAGACACGCGGACGACTCGCGATTCATGGCGGGAAAGCAGATTCACAAACTATTAAACTGTTATAGTTGTACTTTCATGAGCAATTCAAATATAGTACGTTCGCGCTTGTAAGTGAACCCAGTGTTTAGTCATCGATATTCCCCTCTTTATAAAGCTGGGTGGCGGCTATGATTCTGACCAATCTTAGCCTATTCTGACCAATCATCTTTATGGAACACTTCGCTCTTGCTGCCACACAGTTAGTAGGGCTTAACTTCAGCTTTGGTTATGTTCAGACAGACAACATGAAAAGATCAGCTCAATGAAACAATGCACGAGTAGGAAGCCAATTACTACAGCCTACCTCTACACATTCTTAAAGCACACAAATCAAAGAAAGACAACATGAAAAGATCAGCTCAATGAAACAATGCACGAGTAGAAAGCCAATTACTACAGCCTGCCTCTACACATTTTTAAGGCACACAAATCAAAGATAGACAAAATGAAAAGAGTAGCTCAATAAAACAAAGCAATATATTATATTTGTGACGTCATTGTGACACCTATATCGGCTAAGAATAAAATTCTCACACAAATCAAAGAGACAACATGACAATATCACCTCAATAAAACAAAGGAACGACAGAAAGCCAACTACAACAGCTCTACACATTCTTAACGCACACAAATCAAAGATAGACAAAATGAAAAGATCAGCTTAATAAAACAAAGCAAGAGTAGGAAGCACATTACTATGACCATCACTTTTTTAACGTACAAATAATATTTTAAAACCGATTACATGATAAATATTAACGGGATATTATGTTTGTGAATTCATTGCTTATACACCTATATCGGCTAAGAATAAGATCAAGACCGATCGTCTAAAAACATCTTTATTTCATTGAACATTGTTTATCGTAACAATAAATACATGATACAACTTCTAGTAGAGTAGGAAGCACATTACTATGACCATCACTTTTTTAACGTACAAATAATATTTTAAAACCGATTACATGATAAATATTAACGGGATATTATGTTTGTGAATTCATTGCGCCTATACACCTATATCGGCTAAGAATAAGATCAAGACCGATCGTCTAAAAACATCTTTATTGCATTGAACATTGTTTATCGTAACAATAAATGCATGATACAACTTCTTGTACCAATAAATACATGATACAACTTCTTGTACCGATAAATATGGCCTACATTACTATAACAAGGCCCGTAATCAAAGACAGGCCGAGATCACTGCTGTACAGGCCGAATCCACTGCCGCACACCTATATCGGCTAAGAATAAGATCAAGACCGATCGTCTAAAAACATCTTTATTGCATTGAACATTGTTTATCGTAACAATAAATACATGATACAACTTCTTGTACCGATAAATATGGCCTACATTACTATAACAAGGCCCGTAATCAAAGACAGGCCGAGATCACTGCTGTACAGGCCGAATTCACTGCCGCACAGGCCGAGGTCACTGGCCGAGTTCACCAAAACAGGCCGAGATCCCGAAAGGCCGAAATCACTGTGAACCTTTGATCATAGTCATAGAACACCACCCAGGCCCAGCTACTATTCCATGCTGACGAGACAGATCGCAGGCCACCCCACTTCTGTCAGTTATACACATGAAAAAAAGACCATGCATATGTTAGATGTGGCTGGCCACAGATATGTATATGAGCTCATATAGATGCAAAACAATCACACTTGTTGAAATAAAACAAATTCTAGATAGTTTTAGGGACACTGATTTTCCATTTCAAAAAAAGGCAAATTCCTTTTCAATTCCGTTTAAGAAGGGCAAATTTCATTTCAAGCGACATCTTTTCCGTTTCGACGTGTTGATTCCATCCGTTTTCCGTGATAATTTCCATTCGAAAATGTACATCCCGTTTCAAAAGGTCAATTCCATGAATTCTGTCCGTTTTCCGCGATCATGTAAAATCAGTGTCACTATTGTTTATGTTTATATATGAGTAATGAATGTATCACTTGTCTGTTTGTGTTTGTCGTTTCCTGGGCAATGTTGTCACTTTCTTCGGTGTCCTAACTTGTAGTTGGCTGAGTAACTGTTTCGTTTGTCTCACTGGCATTGTCATCTTCTCTTGTTGTTACATCTGCCTCAACTTCAGTTGTTTGCATGAAATCATGAAACGGGATTGTTCAAAGTTTCAAATTCATGTTTGAGCAGGGCTTTGATTAGTTTGCTCAAACCACTAGGAGGAGTTGGAGCCTTACCTTCTTCCGTCTTCTTCTGGGCATGCTCAAAATCACTAACTTCTTCTCTTTTTCTTCAGTTGTCCAGTTTTTTACACGTCCAGTCATGCTCCAATCAACAAGAAGGCAAGGCGGGAAAACAGACAAATTTCCTGCCAAAACAATGGGAATACCCAGGGAATTCCACAAGAGGGCCCCTTATATGTTATAGCAATAATAACATGGGTTTAGTCCTGGGATTAGTAAATCCCAGGACTAAAAATATTTTGGCATATGGGCTAACTTAGTTCTGGGTTTAGCTCAGTCCCAGGTTTAACAAATCCCAGGACTAGCCAATCCTTTGAGTAAGTCCACTTTCTAGCCCTTAATATGCCAGAAACTGGACTAACTTTTATTTCCGGGTTTAATCCTGGGACTAAGTTAGTCCGTATGCCAGAAGGTGGATTAACTTTAGTCCCAGGTTTAGTACACTGGACTGAACCACAAAAGTTAGTCCTGGTCTGGGGTAGGATTAAGTGGTTGAATAACACTCAGATGCAACACTTTACCATGGCATTGTGTTACTGTGTGTGTACCATGGCATTGTGTTACTGTGTGTGTACCATGGCATTGTGTTACTGTGAAGTATATCACAGCAACATGTGTAGCACTGTTTTATTTTGAAATCATTAGAAAATGTTAACATGACTACATAATATCATGTTAACAACAGTATCATATACTTACACAGCATTACATTACATTATATATATATATATATATATATATATATATACATATACATATACATATACATATACATATACATATACATATACATACACATACACATACACATACATATATACATAATTAATCTAACAAAATAAAACCCTTTTATAAAATTTGTCAATGCTGTAAAGGTGACGTCATCAAAGTGTCATCATGCAGCGATGATAGTGCAATTGTAAGATAAAGTAATCACATACATCTGAACAGCAAACACTCAAGCTGTGGAAGCCGAAGACGTGCATGTGGTCAAAGGTGAAAACACAGTATATAATTACTAAATGATTCAGACAGGTGGAATTGATAACCTGATCTTCCACATTCTGATCAATTGGAGTAATCGGAATTCCTGATCACTACCCAGCTGATGCTCTAATTGCTGTACATCATAAGAAGCCAATTGTGGCTATAATGTAGTTGGGATGAGTGGGCATGGAGTCTACTGGCTATATAGGCTGCAGGAGAGGTCCCTGAATTGGTTTATTGTTCCAGCTTGCACTTGAGGCTCACTGAGTGTGTCCCTTTGTCTTTACAAAATAGGAATTTGTGAATTTGTTTGTGGGCTGCAGCCACTACAAAGTATTGGTCTTTGTGGGCTGCAGCCACTACAAAGTATTGGTCTTTGTTGGCTGCAGGCACTACAAAGTATTAGTCTTTGTGGGCTGCAGCCACTACAAAGTATTGGTCTTTGTGGGCTGCAGGCACTACAAAGTATTGGTCTTTGTGGGCTGCAGGCACTACAAAGTATTGGTCTTTGTGGGCTGCAGCCACTACAAAGTATTGGTCTTTGTGGGCTGCAGGCACTACAAAGTATTGGTCTTTGTGGGCTGCAGGCACTACAAAGTATTGGTCTTTGTGGGCTGCAGCCACTACAAAGTATTGGTCTTTGTGGGCTGCAGCCACTACAAAGTATTGGTCTTTGTGGGCTGCAGCCACTACAAAGTACCTGGAATGGTTGTTTTGATGTCTTTCAATGATGTTAACAGTCATAGAATCTGTAAAAAGTTTCAGCTTCACTCGTCTTTTGTTTGGTCTTTGGGAATGAAAATATTTATCAGGAGGTATGGCCGGCACAGAGCCATCGACTATTCTGAACAAGAATTTGAGGCGCTGGTCTCGCCGTCGGCTTTGTAAACTGTTTAGTCTAAGGTTTGTAAGCATGGTGGCTACACACCCCTCATGCCTTGAACGATAGTTGCTAAGGATGAAACGGATGTCGCAGTGTTGAATTCGAATTGTCAGTTCTAGCTCTTGTTGGGTGTTAGTTCTATATCTCCTGTTGGGTGTTAGTTCTATATCTCCTGTTGGGTGTTAGTTCTATATCTCCTGTTGGGTGTTAGTTCTATACCTCTTGCTGGGTGTTAGTTCTAGCTCCTGTACTTTCAGTTGTTAGTTCTAGCTCCTGTACTTTCGGTTGTTAGTTCTAGCTCCTGTACTTTCGGTTGTTAGTTCTAGCTCCTGTACTTTCGGTTGTTAGTTCTAGCTCCTGTATTGTCAGTTGTTAGTTCGAGCTCCTCTTGTGTGCCATTTTGAAAGACATGCAAACTTACTGTCCTGATGCCAGACACTAGGTGAATCAGTAGACAATCAGAGCAGTGGTCAAAAGATAAAAGACGTAACATGCATCCATTGAAAACTCAGCAGCAACTGACCATACATTCAAGGAGCAAGAGGGGTTTTGAGGTCACAGCTTCCTTAGCACAATAGATAGTTGGGTTGTTTGGGCACATGCTGGATGTGTTTGTTGATCGAGAAGGCTGCTGCCAGCTAGGTGTGGCAGTGGTTCTACTGAAGTGTTCTACTGTGCAATCTGGGATGTGTTGATTGGATGTTGCATGACTTTGGCGCAACTGACTTGGCACAGCAAAACACTGGCAAGAGTTGCTCTTGGAACATGTTTTAACTGACGATCTGTTGTTCGCTGCCATTTGATAAACTTGGGCCATATCCTGTAATAAAAAAGCATTTCTAAAATATACAAAACTATAAGGAATGTTTCCTATGCCCAAAAGATTGTAAAATTTATGAAAAACCATAAGACATACTGTTAAACCATAAGAATTTGCATCTAATTTTATTTCTCAGGGAAGTAAATTTTATGTTGATTTGAAACTATTTGATTTAGAATTACTCTTAAAATTTCCCACTTTGTTGTGTGTAGACCGTGAAGATGCCAGGATCCCGTGAAGCACAGCACAAGGGATGGCCGGCCCAGGTTGGCATCCTCAGCATGGAGATCTACTTCCCCTACTGCTACGTGGACCAGACCGAGCTGGAGACGTTTGACGGCGCCTCTGCTGGCAAGTACACCATTGGCCTTGGTCAGGACAAGATGGGCTTCTGCTCGGACCGCGAGGACATCAACTCTCTGTGTCTGACCGTCGTCCAGCGACTGATGGAGCGGAACTCTGTCGACTACCAGGACATTGGACATCTTGAGGTGGGCACGGAGACCATCATAGACAAGTCAAAGAGTGTCAAGACAGTCCTCATGCAGCTCTTTGAAGAGTCGGGCAATACGAATGTGGAGGGCATTGACACCACCAACGCCTGCTACGGGGGCACTGCAGCCCTCTTCAACGCCCTCAATTGGGTTGAGTCCAGCTCCTGGGATGGTGAGTCAGAAGTGTGGGTCGAGTGTATGCAGGCATGGGCAAGAACCGCATAGGCACTGACATATATTACATGCACAACATGCCATAGACACATGAGCACTCAGAATACCACTGACACATGCTAATGCATGCATGCTCAAAACACCATTGATGCATGTATACTCAAAACACCACTGATGCATGCATATTCAAAGCACCACTGATGCATGCATATTCAAAACACCACTGATGCATGCATGTTCAAAACACCACTGATGCATGCATGTTCAAAACACCACTGATGCATGCATGCTCAAAACACCACTGATGCATGCATGCTCAAAACACCACTGATGCATGCATGCTCAAAACACCACGAACACATGCAAGTTCAAAACAAATAAAACGTGTGTAAAACACCACTGACACCAGACATGGGGTTAAATAATTTTTATCAATTCCAATTTAATTCCAATTCACATTTATTTATAAAGGATCAGTTGATTCAATTAAATGCAATGTACTGACAAAAAGGATCAATTCAAGTTCAGTTAATTTTTAATCAATTAAAATTCAATTAGCAACATTACTTAGTTAACACTATGCTGCATAGTAGAAGATTGTATTTAGTAGCACTATCTAGTAGCAGAAATACCCCAGCAGTTAATACATAGATTACATATCAAACGGTAGTGTACCAACTTTGACAAAACTAACACACAAGCAGGCTGAAACAACATTTGTAACTAAGCCCTGATAATCATTTCACAGAATTGTGTGAACACTGCCTAGTTAAAATTAAAAGCATGTAATTAGCCACCAATCATCAATACAATAATTATTTTATTGATTGGTTCAAAAGTAATAGTATTTTGTAAAACTCTTATTCCAACTGTTAGTATATCTGGTACAATCCAGAGAGCAGTACACAATGCACAGACACTGGTTAAGACATTAACCAGTAATAGTTTTTGGCATCAGAAAATTCCTGCTGAAGGATTGACAAGCCAATTACTCCCCTTTGTTGTGTTGCCCCACAAAGGGCATGGTTTCAGATGTCTACAAGCAGACTCACTGTGCATGTTTACTTTCAGCTGGTGCTACAAAATAAGCTCATCACACCCTATCATTTTAAATGGAAATCGCTTTTAAGAGTAACCAATTTGTAACATGTTCTGTTTTTTGCATGTATAAATGTATGTAGAACAATGTACTGTTTTACACAAATTTATCAATTAATTTAAATTAACTATCTTTGCACATTTCAATTCCAAATCGATCTATTTAAAAAAAATTTCAATTCAGATTCACACAATTTTTTGATCGAATCAATTCAAATAAGAATTACCCTGGTACCCCTGACTGAGTCATCTGTGTTTGCATGCTGGAAGATGGCTGTGTTAAACAATTGCTGTAATTTGTGATACATTATGTTGCATGTGCATTCTAAACAAACCAAGCGTGTCTCACCGTTTCCAAATAGCAAAAAATATTATCCACAAGTTGGCAGCACTATGACACAAGTTGGTACATTGTTTTGACATTTTTGACATTGTCTAGTGCATGTATGCAAATATTTGTGGATGATTTCTTTGTTGCCAAAAAGAAATGTTTGGTTTTGCTTAATTGTATACTTGCTTTTATAAATATTGTAACCTTATCGCTCCAAATGGTAACTAAATAACTTGTTATTTAAAAGTGTGTAATTCTTCCTGTTTTTAAACTATGCCCTCATAGCCAGCGGTGACATTGATTCTATTCCAGGTCGCTATGTCCTTGTAGTCAGCGGTTACATTGATTCTGTTCCAGGTCACTATGTTGTCATAGTCAGCAGTTACATTGATTCTGTTCCAGGTCGCTATGCCCTCGTAGTCAGCGGTGACATTGATTCTGTTCCAGGTCACTATGTCCGCGTAGTCAGCAGTTACATTGATTCTGTTCCAGGTCACTATGCCCTCATAGCCAGCAGTGACATTGATTCTGTTCCAGGTCACTATGTCCTCATATTCAGCAGTGACATTGATTCTGTTCCAGGTCACTATGCCCTCATAGTCAGCATTGACATTGATTCTATTCCAGGTCGCTATGCCCTCATAGCCAGCAGTGACATTGATTCTGTTCCAGGTCACTATGTTCTCATAGTCAGCAGTGACATTGATTCTGTTCCAGGTCACTATGTCCGCATAGTCAGCAGTTACATTGATTCTGTTCCAGGTCACTATGCCCTCATAGCCAGCGGTGACATTGATTCTGTTCCAAGTCACTATGTCCTCATATTCAGCAGTGACATTGATTCTGTTCCAGGTCACTATGCCCTCATAGTCAGCAGTGACATTGATTCTATTCCAGGTCGCTATGCCCTCATAGCCAGTGGTGACATTGATTCTGTTCCAGGTCACTATGCCTTTATAGTCAACAGTGACATTGATTCTGTTCCAAGTTGCTATGTCCGCATAGTCAGCAGTTACATTGATTCTGTTCCAGGTCGCTATGCCCTCGTAGTCAGCGGTGACATTGATTCTGTTCCAGGTCACTATGTCCGCATAGTCAGCAGTTACATTGATTCTGTTCCAGGTCGCTATGCCCTCGTAGTCAGCGGTGACATTGATTCTGTTCCAGGTCACTATGTCCTCATAGCCAGCGGTGACATTGATTCTGTTCCAGGTCACTATGTCCTCATAGTCAGCAGTGACATTAATTCTGTTCCAGGTCACTATGCCCTCATAGCCAGCGGTGACATTGATTCTGTTCCAGGTCACTATGTCCGCATAGTCAGCAGTGACATTGATTCTGTTCCAGGTCACTATGCCCTCATAGTCAGCAGTGACATTGATTCTATTCCAGGTCGCTATGTCCTCATAGCCAGCGGTGACATTGATTCTGTTCCAGGTCACTATGTCCTCATAGTCAGCAGTTACATTAATTCTGTTCCAGGTCGCTATGCCCTCGTAGTCAGCGGTGACATTGCGGTTTACGCCACAGGCAGTGCACGACCTACAGGTGGGGCAGGGGCCGTTGCAATGCTCATTGGACCGAATGCTCCATTGGTCTTTGAAAGAGGTAAGGTTACTTCAGTAGGATCACAAATGCATTCACTGGCATGTGAAACACTGCAGGGTGGCCGTGTGTTAAAGAATACTATGTATGGAGTGTCATACCAGTTGAGTATGGAATGCCGTACTAATTCAGTATGGAATGCCATACCCATACAGTATGGAGTGCTTTACCCGTTCAGTATGGAGTGAGATACCCGTGTGGTATGGAGTGCTTTGCCCGTTCAGTATGGAGTGAGATACCCGTGTGGTATGGAGTGCCATACCCTGTGCGGTATGAGGTGCCATACCCTGTGCGGTATGAGGTGCCATACCCTGTGCGGTATGGAGTGCCAACCATATTCCATATGGAGTACCATACCTGTACAGTATGTAGTGGAGTGCCATACCTGTACAGTATGGAGTGCCATACCTGTACATTATGGAGTGACATGCCTGTACAGTATGGAGTACACATGCCTGTACATTATGGAGTATCATACCGGTACATTATGGAGTGACATGCATGTACAGTGAGGAGTGCCATACCTGTACACAGGGGTACACAGGGGTGGAGTGCCATACCTGTACATTATGGAGTGACATGCCTGTACAGTATGGAGTACACATGCCTGTACATTATGGAGTATCATACCAGTACATTATGGAGTGACATGCCTGTACAGTGAGGAGTGCCATACCTGTACAGAGGGTACATGATTTTCTATATAAACAGACATTAGACAGCAAATTGTGTAATTGTAATTGTAATTGATTATGGTTTTAAATTTGTGCTGTAATTGTAATTGTTATATTTTGTATAATTGAAATTTTATTTCAATTACAATCAATTACAATCAATTACAGTACGTTTCATATCACAAACTACCTGAACAAACTGTCAATAAAATATAATTTAAGTCTCGTACAGGTTCAGGGTTGTTTGATTTAAATCATTTTATTTAAATCATGATTTAAATCACTCCAAAAAAATCATTGATTTATGATTTTTTTCTGATTTTTGTAATCGTAATTTATATGAATTTAGCACAAATAATTGCTTACAAGCATTGAGATCAACAGAGTTTTTATGTCTTTTAATACAAAAGCACAAAGTGTGCACACCTGTGTAGCTGTATTGACACCAGATAGCCTGACAGTCAAATATTTTATGACATTGTGTATGTCTGAGCTATTCCCTTTTGAATGCAGTGAAGCTACACAAAGTTATCTTCCAGAGGAAGTATCTTTTCAAGTCAGAAGCCCTGAGTTAAAGTCCACTTAGAGCTTGTGCTAGTTGTTCTCAATTCAGTATGTTGACTCAAGTGAGACAGTCTGGGTTACCATTGTAAATTGTTTGAGTCTGGTTAGAGACCCTTAGAGTACACAGGGCCCTGGACATTAATTGAATTTAGTACTAACAGCCACAAAACAGCATGCTTTCCTTTCCAGACGATTTAAACATATTTTTGTCTATTATATAAATAACTATATTTTAAATCTGGAAAGAGTATATAGACATTAATAATATATATATATATATATATATATATATATATATATATATATATATATATATATATATATATATATATATATATATATATATATATGATGTATTTATAATACTCTTTCAAATCAATCTAAAATATATATGTTTTAACAGTTTAGGTCTTTTTATTTAGTACAATGATTTTCTTCAACAATTATATAAAGACATTAGACAATGTCAGCAAAAGTGCTTCACCTCCGCAGTGCTAATTGTAATTGTAATTGTTTGCTGTAATTGTAGAACTAAAATTTAAATGTAATTGTAATTGTAATTGATATAATTATGTGTAATTGTACCCACCCCTGTCCATGGTCCTGTGTACTCTAAGGGTCTCTAACCAGACTGCAAACTGGCACAGTATTAAACAGTTGTAGCCCAGACTGTCTCACTTGAGTCAACATACTGAATTGAGAACAACTAGCACAAGCTCTAAGTGGACTTTAACTCAGTGCTTCTGACTTGAAAAGATACTTCCTCTGGAAGACAACTTTGTGTAGCTTCACTGCATTCAAAAAGGGAATAGCTCAGACATACACAATGTCATAAAATATTTGACAGTCAGGCTATCTGGTGTCAATACAGCTACACAAGTGTGCACACTTTGTGCTTTTGTATTAAAAGACATACAAAACTCTGTTGATCTCAATGCTTGTAAACAATTATTTGTGCTAAATTCATATAAATTAGCGATTAAAAAAATCAGAAGTAAAAAAAAATCATAAATCAATGAATTTTTTGGAGTGATTTAAATCATGATTTAAATCATGATTTAAATCAATGATTTAAATCAAACAACCCTGAACCTGTATGAGACTTAAATTATATTTTATTGACAGTTTGTTCAGGTAGTTTGTGATATGAAACGTACTGTAATTGATTGTAATTGAAATAAATTTTCGATTATACAAAATATAACAATTACAATTACAGCACAAATTTGAAACCATAATCAATTACAATTACACAATTTTGCTGTAATCAATTACAATTACGTAATTGGACCCAGCCCTGCCTGTACATTATGGAGTGACATGCCTGTACAGTGTGGAGTGCCATACCTGTACATTATGGAATGCCAAACCTGTACATTATGGAGCGCCATACCTGTACATTATGGAGTGCCAAACCTGTACATTAAGGTGTGCCATACCTGTACACTATGGAGTGCCAAACCTGTACATTATGGTGTGCCACACCTGTACATTATGGAGTGACATGCCTATACAGTGTAGAGTGCCATATCTGTACAGTACGGATTCACCAACACTGGACTGTCTGCAGCATTGTGTGTCGCTTGGTACTGCATTCTCACTTACTCAGTCCTCTTCATGCCAGGTGGCACATAAGGCTTCAACAAGAGAGCGCCATTGCTGTCGGTTTGCAGCCCACTTCATGATGATGTCCCATGTCAGTTTGCATTCTTTCATCTCCTTTTCCACTGTTCATGCTTCTTTCGGGCGACCCACCGTCCGACGTAAGGCCACCAGGGATGTTGTGTCTGTTTTGCAGAGCAGCTTTTCATTGGTCATAGTGTTGGGCCAAAATACCCTTAGGATCTTCTGTAGACACCTGTTTGGGGAGGTCTCGAGCTTGTGTGTTTACATCACTCGGAGCCATAGAAAAGTACACTGAGAATGTTACTGTTGTACAGTCTCAGTTTTGTTTTCAATGTCAGTTGTTAGGATTTCCAGATGGACTTCAGTATAGCGAAAATCTGGCTTGCCTTTCTGATTCTAGCCATGGCATCTTTTGTAGTCTCCATCTGTTTTGATTTTGCTTCCCACGTATGCAAAGTCCTAAACCTTTCCCAAGGCATCACTGTTGATTATTGTAATGGGGTTGCCTGTCTTGTAGTTGTTCCTCATCAGTTTGGTTTTTGCTGTGTTGAGCTTTAGCCCAATCTTTGGTGCTGTTATTGTGAGTTTGTCCATCTTTTTTTGCATGACCTTGTAGGTCATTTGCCCCCCCCCCCCCCCCCCCCGGTCTTTTGCCCCTAGGTCTTTTGCCCCTCCAGTCATTTGCCCCTTAGGTCTTTTGCCCCCTTTTTCATTCATTTTTTATTTCATGTAATTCTGAATCACACATAATAACATAACAAATATAAGGATATTACTTCAAACGAATACAGTGTCCAAGACTCTGGAGAGTATCTGCGATGGTCTTATCCCCAGCACTGAACTGTGTGCATATGTTGGAACTGCTTGGCAGTGTGACGTACACGTTTGCGGGGGGGTTGTCCAAGCTGGTTGAGTCGCATAGTGCCCTCAACAGCCGCAAAATCCTTACGTAGTGCATCTATCAGGGTCCATATGGTTGGATGAGAATGTCCAACCAGAGTGCTGAAACCCCTGTTCCAGGCTTCACACATATTGTTAGTACGCGAGCCTCCAGCCATGGTTGCACCATGTACGTTCCACAGGGTGGGGGAGTAGGATGGTGCGATGTGACGCATCCTGACCGCTGGCACTGTACCATCATCAATGGGTGGTGCCTGGATTCGACGAAATGACCCAGTGACATAGGTAGAGTCAAAGTATCGTACAAGATTTTCAAGTCCATCTGGAGTGTTGTCCATGAGGTACACCATCCCCCCAGGAACATCACTCACTGGCAGGAAGGCTAGTCCATCTAACATGCTGACAAAGTGTCTGATCTTCTCAGCTCTATAGAGTGTAGTCAGTCCCAGAGATTGGATCTTCCTCCAGGTGGCCTGAGTCAGGTGGTAGAAACACCCCTGGACCTGTACATCATCACCAAAGGTGGTCTTGACGGAGTTGATGGCTGCCCTCTCAAAGTCAGTGATCACGGTGGTTGGGTCAGGCTGGAAACCCAACTCATCACAACGATCCAGGATGGCTCGGAGCAACTCCTGGTAGGTGTCCTCGGACTTGTCAGAGAGTAGTGCATAGACACAACTGACGGATCCTGTGTCCAGTGGTGTGCGGATGACGTAGAGCTGCGTGAAGATATGCGGAGCTGTGTCAAAGGATCCATCCATCATCCAGATGTCAGATCTGGCTAAGTGTTCCAGAGCGATGGCGGCACCGAAGACGAGCATACGGTTCCTGGCATCGGAACCATTGTCGTAGAAGAGGAAAGGCTTGGGATCTTCCCCTCCAGTTGTCATCCAGGTGTCATCAATGATGAGGTCACTGACATATGTTGGGTTCTTCGGATTGTTCTTAGCTCTCTGTCGTCGTAGTGTTCTCTTCAAGACATCAACATCACCCAGAGCTGCACGTACATCAGCTGTAGTGGTTACAGCTGAGTCTGATACTAGCTGGCCTGGAGTACCGCGAGTAGTGGCAGCCTTGGTCTTCGGTTCTTCCTTCAGCTGGGTGGCCTTGACAGTGTTGTTGTCACCATCATGGCAGTGGTCCGTCTTCTTGATGATTGTCTGGATCACTGAGTCAGTAACAACAGCACCATTGCATGCAAGACCGGGTTCTACGCTTGGAACATTCCCATCGTATGGTTGTCTTGTTGATGCCCTTCTTGGTGTACATGTGGCCTTCCAAACATAACTTCTTGGTGTACATGTGGCCTTCCAAACATAACTTCTGTCCACCTCGAATGCTAGTAATAATCTCCATAGTGATCGATGATAAAGTAACATGTATAAGGTATAATAAGTAATAGTAATCTGACCTAACTGACTTGATCAACCACTTATATAGGGACTAAAATCTAATTGCTTCAATGAAGAACTACTCTTATTGCAATCAACTTAGATGAAAAGAAGCCAAAACATTCTGGCTTCAGTCAAGTAATACAATAGTCTTTGTTGAAGTACTCCAATTGCAATCAACCTAAATGAACAGAAACCTGGCTAATAGGGTTGTTTGAAGTCTTTGTTGAAGTACTCCAATTGCAATCAACCTGAATGAACAGAAACCTGGCTAATAGGGTTGTTTGAAGTCTTTGTTGAGACTAATAGTTGAAAAAAATGTCCCAATAAACAATACTGGTGACTTGAGTCACCAAACTTCTTCAGAAGAAGACTCACCTAGCAGTACTTAACACTGAGAGCAACAAAGACATTTTATGGCTAACTGATGAATGACCCTTTCATTGTGGACTTCCTTGGTTAATTAAACAAACACAAGGATTATGGCCTGGACTGGTAACTATTACGTTGCAATTAATATCATGTGACCAGATTTCCATTAAGGGAAGGAGCAAATGACTGCATATATAACACATTTTTGTTAATTTGATTCATACTTTTTGAAATTGTTGTAGTTGTTAATGATTTGATAATAAGAAATTAAATAATTTTGACAATATCATATTGAAAAAGTACTCAGATGTACTCGTAATGTACTCGTAAAATCTGAGTACATTGAACACGAGTACGAGTGCATGACCATAATTTCAAAGAAAGGGGGGCAAATGACCAGATTTCCATTAAGGGAAGGGGCAAAAGACCGGGGGGGCAAGTGACCGCAACCCCCTTGTGCCTGCTAGACAGCAGTGCGATATCATCTGCATAGTCCAAGTCTTCCAGGATTGAGGTAAGTGTCCATCTGATACCCCTATTTCCATCTTTGGTGGTTTCTGTCATCAGTCAGTCAATGGCGAGGATGAACAGAATTGGTGAAAGAATGCATCACTGCTTTACTCCAGATTTGATGCTGAAGCTGTCTGTCAGGTGGCTGTAATAGGCGACTTGGCACTGGACATCTGTGTAGAATATCTAATCTTGATCACATTTACCATCTTTTGTTGTAAATGTGATCTCAACAAAAGATTCTCTGTGAAAGCTGTCAAAGGCTTTTTCAAAGTCAATGAAGGCAGTGTAGATCGTACTGTTCCATTGCGTGGTTTGTTCCAAAATCTGCGGTAGCGTGAAAATGTGGTCGATGCACAACTTGCCTTTTCTGAACCCGGCTTGTTCCTGATAGAAGATTGTGTCAGTAGCTGTTGATATACTCTTCAGGATGATGCAACTGAAAATCTTGTATGTCACTGATAACAAGGTTATGCCCCACCAGTTCCCCAAGTCACCCTTTTTTGGCAGCTTGATAATTGTGCCAGTCATCCAATCATCTGGTGTGTCTTCTTCTTCCCAAAACTTCTGGAAGATCTGGCATAAGATTCTGGGTGTCTCTTGTTCATCTGCTTTCAGCATTTCTGGACAGGCACTGTCACTTCCTGGTGCTTTTACATTCTTCTGGGTTTTAACAGCTTCTCTGACTTATGCTTCTGTCTTTGAGTCTTGGGGACTTTGTTGGGAGCAGTGTTTTCTTTATTCCTTTCCTTTGGCCTATTTTTGTCCCAGGTTTATGTGGAAATCCACTGCTCTTTCTTCAGTCTAGGACTGTTTTCCCTACTTGCTCCATGTCCTTGTTGAAACTGTGTATTTTCATCTCTGTTTCCTCCTGCAGAATACTAAAACTGTTCTTCAGAGCAACAATATTGTGAATGTTTGGTTTCTGGGTTTTGTAGCTTGATGGTATTGCATTCTCACATCACTGATATATCACTGGTTTCCTCATTTAAATATGTTATCCAACATTTAAACAACAATGGAAGAAGGTAACATATAATGTGGTTGTATGTATTAGCAAAAATATGGTTAGCTAAATTTCAGATGATGGCAGAGAACATTGTCTCCCACTTTGTATCGTACCCCTGGGTATGTGGAGAGATGTTAGTTTTTAATGTGAAAAGTCCCTGAAAATTGCTTTAATGTTTTTGATTTCTTTGTATGTGAAGGTGCATGAATTATGCCCTGTTCTTTGTATGTGAAGGTGCATGAACTATGCCATGTTCTTTATATGTGAAAGTGCATGAACTGTGCCATGTTCCTTGTATGTGAAGGTGCATGAACTATGCCCTGTTCTTTGTATGTGAAGGTGTATGAACTATGCCCTGTTCTTTGTATGTGAAGGTGCATGAATTATGCCCTGTTTTTGTATGTGAAGGTGTATGAACTATGCCCTGTTCTTTGTATGTGAAGGTGCATGAACTATGCCCTGTTCTTTGTATGTGAAGGTGCATGAACTATGCCCTGTTCTTTGTATGTGAAGGTGCATGAACTATGCCCTGTTCTTTGTATGTGAAGGTGCATGAACTATGCCCTGTTCTTTGTATGTGAAGGTGTATGAACTATGCCCTGTTCTTTGTATGTGAAGGTGCATGAATTATGCCCTGTTCTTTGTATGTGAAGGTGTATGAACTATGCCCTGTTCTTTGTATGTGAAGGTGCATGAACTATGCCATGTTCTTTGTATGTGAAGGTGCATGAATTATGCCCTGTTCTTTGTATGTGAAGGTGTATGAACTATGCCCTGTTCTTTGTATGTGAAGGTGCATGAACTATGCCATGTTCTTTGTATGTGAAGGTGCATGAACTATGCCCTGTTCTTTGTATGTGAAGGCGCATGAACTATGCCCTGTTCTTTGTATGTGAAGGTGTATGAACTATGCCCTGTTCTTTGTATGTGAAGGTGCATGAACTATGCCGTGTTCTTTGTATGTGAAGGTGCATGAACTATGCCCTGTTCTTTGTATGTGAAGGTGCATGAACTATGCCCTGTTCTTTGTATGTGAAGGCGCATGAACTATGCCCTGTTCTTTGTATGTGAAGGTGTATGAACTATGCCCTGTTCTTTGTATGTGAAGGCGCATGCACTATGCCCTGTTCACTATATTAATGTGTGAATAAAATACATGAAAGAAATAGATTATTTGCAAGCTGCAATATTGACAGGGTTGGTATGTAACAAAGTAAAAGTACTTCATTACAATACTTGAGTAGTTATTTCAAGTAATTGGCGTGTAACGAAGTACAATTTTGACTAAATACTTTTTACTTGTAACGAAGTAGTTTTATTTAAAGTAACGCGACTTTTTACTCCGTTACTTTTATTTACTTC
This sequence comes from Lamellibrachia satsuma, assembly GCA_033239005.1. Classification (NCBI taxonomy): domain Eukaryota; kingdom Metazoa; phylum Annelida; class Polychaeta; order Sabellida; family Siboglinidae; genus Lamellibrachia; species Lamellibrachia satsuma. The sequence continues at coordinate 5,397,235 of BSQZ01000015.1, read as the reverse complement.
GCAATATATTTTCATTAAATTTTTTGGCAAAACTGCTGCTGCCGGTGGCACTCCACCATCAATGACATTTCAAAAACGGTTCATAGTCACCAGGCCAAAAGCTATTAATATTATTTAATCGTATGCCAGTTCGCGATCATATTTGCATGCAAACCTCTCTTCGGGAAATCGACGCAACTATTGTTTTATATCTACGTCAGTGAACGAAATCTGCCAAATATTGGCGTAGGTCAGGTCAAGGCCATTGACATGAAATGTCACTTCGAGCACACAATGCTTGAACGCTATATCAAACCACGATGCAAATGTCTCCGTTGCACCATATAAACTATTAATCAGTAAGTTTCCAATACGTATTATAAATATTAAAATTTGCAATTGCGACAATGTATTGATAACCACATACACTGACACAATTCTGATATTCGTGAGCGAACGCACATCGTGGATCGAAAACGAGAACCGATTTTCGCCCATTGGCATTGTCAGCAACGGCCTTACCGGCTTACATCAGCATTAAACAGCATTTTACTTTCACAAATAAAATTAATATTGAGATGTTTAATAAATGCATAATAATTATTACTCTACAGAACTAAACAGTAAAGAATTGATACTCTGCCATTTGGCAGCATCTTTCCCCAGCAATGGCTTATCCAACCTGACCCATAAATAATATCAAAGACAGGGACAGGGGCCCTGACAGGTCACTTTTAATTGCAATTAGCAACAACACTCCTCTATTGCACTGGTCTGTCTTCTAATCATTTCTAGCCCCAGCTGGTACCAGGTAACCAACATAGCTAGCTACTAAAGCCTGTTGTTTCAATGTTTGTGTGAGCTGATAAGACATGTCTGGGTAGACATGAGAAGGTGGGGGTTCACAAGCCAGATGGCTTCATCAGCTAGGCATCAAATGTCTTTGTTCATTTTACTATGGGCAGTGCTAGGTTGTATTACCAGTTTCCCTGAGAGGCTACTACTAGTACTGGACTGACCCTCTACCAATTCAGATACAATCACACCTGCGTATACATATCCTGTTGTACAATCTAGCTCCTCCCATACCCCAGTGGAACAGGTCGACAAAAAGACCTCGGTAATTTTACTGTTACTCAAGTAGTTTTTAGGTGAATTACTTTTACTCAAGTGCAAAATTAAAGTAAAACTAGTCAACCCTAAATATTGAGGTATTTAAGGCTATGTAATGTATCACACATGCACACCTGTCACGTAATATATGATTGATTATATGTAACCTAAATGTTTTTTTATAACAAATCTGCATTTTATTAGCTATAGACTTATGGTTAAAAAAATTAACTTAAAAATTGTGTAATAAGTTGTTTGAAAATGTATACCCAGAGCAATGGTTGGTCTCGCCATTACCTTACTACAGTTTCTAACCAATAGATTTCATGTTCCAGTCCTAGATTATACCCAGTAAGTGACTCTTTTGACATCGGTTTAGATGTTGTCATGGTAATCCGCTTCCAGAAAGGCCCATTGTTAGTTATGCCATCCTAGTCCACTGTGTGGCAGCACTGGAGCACGCGTTAGTTTGGAAGACGTTTCCATGGCTGTTTGTAGAATGATGCAACGGGATGGCACTGGAGATAGCAGGAGTAATGTAAACATGCATCTAATCAGCAATGACTGGTTTACTCTGGATGAAAACCTAGGAATTAGACAACAGGACGAATAAGCGCCTAGTAGTGAAAGTGAACTAGTGGTGAACCGCGTGCATATGATAACCGAAATCTTCATCGGAAGTATGGCACGGCAACATCAACGCACTGTCTCATTCGTGGACTTTCCCTGCTGAGAGGTTAAAGCTACAGTTCCTGGTTTATCAGCATGAAAGTATTATGATACAGAGTTTAGTGCATTGTAGATTGATTTAAAAATAACTGGTATTCATGACCTGTTTCAGGTACATCGTTTTTGAGTACATGAGAATAGAATACTTGGAAACAATGGGGTAGATTATGCATATGTATATGCATGCATTCATGCATGCATGCATGTACGTACACACAGAGAGCTAAGTGTGTATGTCGTAACATGATTTAACGTGGCCATTATTTTAGTTTCTCTTTCATCTGTTGATGTTTGCATCACCAGCAATTGCAAGATCAGTTCTCAGTAGCGTCCAGGTTGTGAGGTTATTGTGGGTTTGGGATTATTTTTAGTCTAAGAGTTTTTCATTGTCATATTGTATGTGGTTTTAATTGTATACAGGGTTCGAATTTAGCAGGTGTCCATGAGTCCCCACGCCTCCTAGATTCACTGCCAGACCCCCAATAGTTCCGAACGGGGTCCAACTGGCCCCTAAACTTGAGCAAAAACTACGAAGGTGCATCTAGAATGCATAATGCATTACCTGATTTTACGAATGCGACTAAGAGACATTACCAGTGAGACCTTAATTTTTTATGGGAGTAAAAAATTTACTGTACCATGTAAGGTAAACAAACCCATTTGTGAGTCGCCGTTGAAACTTACACAAGAAAGCTTACACTTGATTGGTTAATTGTTAATTCGGTCATCCAGTGCCACTTGACAGTAGGTAAGAAACATGTTTTCGATGCAAGACGCATTTTGAATAGCTTACTGAAGATGGAACAACCAATCAGTGGCTGTGATATGTTAATAGCGGCTAGCCGACACATGGCGATTTTCTGAATGCGCTATTGATTGTATTGTTTTATTGGGGAGAAATGGAAAAGTGGATGAAAGGTTGAGTATATCATGAAATGTTATGTGCCAGGCAAAACGCTGCCGAGATAATAACTGTACAGATGGTTGTGTAACATTGGTTGAGCAAGCTACGAATGAGATGAACGTACCAAGTCCAAGCCACAGGCCAGCACAAGAAGGTTGCGATACGACGACCAAATTATACTGATTGGGATTGGCATCTAGAAGTGATAGTTTCAAACAGCCACTCAGTCCTCTGTCAGAGTCAAACAGTGTTTGTGAACTATAACACTCTTCCTACTCATTAATTCTTTAATGGTTGACTGATTGGTGAACAAAATATATAACTGTTTCTGTGAAGTCCTCACAGTGATTTATTGTAACTCAAAGCCCAAAAGTTATGAGTTTCTCAGTTGTATGTTTTGTGGTTTAACAACATTTAACAAGACTTGCCATCCAAGCCAAAGGCCCAGATGGCAAGTGGACAAGGAAGTCATTGGCTTATTGAGAGTCCAACAATGTTCATCTACGTGTAACCCGTTAAAAATTATTATAGGCTTTTGTAATTATTAGTTATCGATTTCACTTTTAATACTGTTATTAGTACAAAGTTGAGGATAACAGACATTTTAAGACCTTAACATTCTTAAAATGCAAGGATTTCAGAACTTCATGGCTAATTTTCAGTTGGAAATTGAAAATTCCATTCTCATCCCTGATTGTTCATGTCCACGAGATTGGCCAAAATACACTTAAATTTTATTAGTTATTCGATCAATAATATAATTTTAAATGGCTAATGCTCTTGAGCACATTTTTAAACGGGAGGCAGCAAAACAGAAATGTACAAGTCAGTCACATTTATATTATGTTTTTCATGCAAACTGCTTTGGGCCCCCAGTTTTGGTGGTGGACCCCTAGATTGTAAAAAGTGGGGGTCTGGCTGGCCCCCAATAATTTTAGGCTAAATTCCTGGTACACATCTAATAAGAAGACAGAAAAGTGCGCTGATGTATCATATTGCAAGTGTACCACAAACATAGTTACCAAAGTCTAAAAAGACAGATCATCCCACCATTGTGGAAATTTACTTCAAATTCAGTGTCAGAAACTGGAAAAATTTCTATTTGGCCTTATGCAATATGTCATGTGTGATGCGGATTGATAGGAACTTTCCTTAATCCTAATTTAGTCAGATGTTTAGTCAGGATATGATGTTGAAAGATACAACTGTTCACTTTGTGCCGAGGGCAGGCAAAGTTCACTCAGTGTTTGACCCTGGCTATTCTTGTGCAATGTTAACAGATAACGCAGTGCTGACAGCACTCATTGGGCAGATCTCTGAAGGATGATTGCCTCATGCAACTTGGTCATAATCCTCTAGTGCTGCCACAGAAACAATAGTCATAAACCATCAGCAGATATAAATAGTGGAATTTATGATGTTATCACTTTTACATCATCTTGAATGACCTTAGAATGCTCCATGTTGCTCTAAATGAGGGTTTTACGGTATGTTACATAAGGTTGAGGTAAGTGTTGAGTGGATGACTGGAACTAACAATCTCTTTACAGATTTTACAGTTACAGTTGTTGCCACTTGTAATACCAGTCAATGCACATTACTGTGTAACAGTTAACTGTAAATTATATTAATTTGAAACCTCTCCAGATCAGCAGAGTTTACAACATTGGGTAATTGACAAAGTATAATGCTGAACATCTATGTTACTATGTAGTTCATTTAAATAAAATTGAGTACATTTTTTAAAATTAAAAGTACACTAGTCCAGGGCTTAATTGGTTCTATTATAAGATATTGCAAGGTTTGGGATGAGAGGCCACTGTCAGTAAGCAATATAAGGTCATATATTTGCTTGATGTTTAATGTTCACTGGTACACTCACCAGATAGAGGGACTTCAGTTTTTGTAGAGTAGCATCCACATAAAGTATTTTTTTTATTTCCTTCCTAGATCAGAATCTGAAAAAAATGGCAAATTGTCAGTGATTTAAATAAAATGACCTGGCCCAAATTTTAACCTGGTGCCTCCTGGTGACGAGGCAAGCAACTTACTGTTTAGTCGTCTGACCAATGAGCGTGTTGTCGACTCGGGTAGTTTCTTGGAATGGTTTTGAAAGATAGACAAGGACACTGGGTCAGTGACTACATACTTGATGTCTGTCACACCACTGTAAACATTACAAAGGCACACACATAGTAGACCCACATAGTAAGCACGTTGTACACGTACACGGTTGTGTTAAAACTTAGAGTGTACACAAGTTTTTAAGCACAAATCCACAATCATTTATATTTCAGGGGACTACAGAATGCACATGTGGCAATGTCATTTTTGTCACGTCATGACAGTGATGATACATATTAGAGATAATTCCTGATTCCAAGTTTCAATGTGACAGTAAATTATAACTTTACAACCTTCTACAGTCAGTGATGGAAGCAGAAAACATCCTCTCCTTCAAAAAAAGAATGGACACTGTCTGAAAGATTGACAGATTTATTCAAAAAAAGAATGGACACTGTCTGAAAGATTGACAGATTTATATTTTAAAAACCACTGCCTATATATGTCCTATAATATAAACAAGTCATGTTCTTGCAGCAACAAATATTGAAATCAGCACGGGGTATTACAAGGCTAAAACCCTTGTGTAGAACCTGTAGATCCATGCAAGTTACCCTGGCAAATTATGATACATTTTTTATATGAGTTATGACCAAGAAATGTTCACAATTCAACAAGTGATATTGACTGTCATCCATGTGAAGAGCAGCTGAATCTAAATGGCAGTTGGTGCCTTTGTGGAGAATGGAGTGGAGAGGGAATGCATCCAGATCCTCCGAGTGGAGAGGGAATACATTCAGATCCCTGAGTGGAGAGCTAAGGCATGCATCCAGATCCCTGAGTGGAGAGCTAGGGCATGCATCCAGATTCCCTGAGTGGAGAGCTAGGGCATGCATCCAGATTCCCTGAGTGGAGAGCTAGGGCATGCATCCAGATCCCCTGAGTGGAGAGCTAGGGCATGCATCCAGATCCCCTGAGTGGAGAGCTAGGGCATGCATCCAGATCCCCTGAGTGGAGAATTAATTAATTTGTATTTTTGCCCTGTAAAATGAACAAACTAACTGAACTTCCTGTGTACTTGGATGACTGGGCATTAGTGAGTACAGTGTCTCTACAATCCCCTAGGAGGCAGCACTGTCTTGTCTTCACTGTAGGTGGGATCACTAGGAAAACATAAGCCTGTTCACATATTTTTTTTACATTTCCCTCTGTTTTGGGTTGTTGCTGCTGTGCCCTATGTCAGCCCATCAGTCTTCAGCTCTTCCAATTGTTCATCTCCATGTTTTGGTCTGCCCTTTTTTCAATTCTGGGGTCCAAGTGACTACTGTTGTTGCTGGTAGGTCATTCTGAAGACATGTTCGAGCCATTTCCATCTTCTCAGTTTCAGGATGATGCAAATGATTTGTTGTTTGGTTGAGTTTGGTTTTCGAGATGGTCTGAGGTCAGTACACATACACTGTTACAGTATATTTCTTCAGCAACAAGTCTGTTTGTATCTAGCTGCCTCATATGCCAGCACTCCAAGCCGTGGAGTCGCACGGAGAGGATGTTGCTCTGATAGATTCTGTTTTTAGCCCTTTAGTGCACACAGCACCTACCCCAACTTATTCTGCTAGGTCTCCCTGAGAGCACTCGCATGCTTTCTTTAAATAAGTCAATCACGTGATAAAACTAGTCACAATTAACTTCCATAATGAATCTGACACATGTGAGCACTGTCTTGGTAGAAACAAAAATGGTTTGCATTTACGAAGAATTTTTTTTAAGTAACTGGAGTTGAGTGGCGCCAACACCGATGTGTCAATTTGGTGGTTTTCATCGAGATGTTCTGGGGTTGTTTCCCGTCAATATTGACTTGGTTTGGCATAATTTTTAATTGACACAAAAACATACCAGCCACGTTTCACAAAACAAATCTGGTAGCCATCTTGATAATTATGAATTTTTTGTTTTCATGAATGTTGTCGTCAATAAACAATTGTGTAATTTGAAAAGCAACCATCAGAATTTCACAACTGTTTTACTGGGGCATTAATTATCATGGCTACGTTTGCTTCACTGGATTGACTATGGTAAGTGCATTGGGTGGTTTTTGTATAGCATGTAGAAGTTGAAGTTTGAATTTTCTTCCGTCATTCCCTGAACTTCACCTATGATCTGACAATTAATTATCCTCGGTTTAATGCAATGCATGCGTGACATGAATCATGATTGGCAACCAAATTGAAATTCCTTGCCCACAGGAGGGCAAGGCATGAGAAAGCTGTCTGCCTAGGAAAGATCCAATTAGTCTACTGGGAGCACACTGAGGACCACCATAGAAGTTGTAACTTTGTCAATTACAGACCTGGTTCTCTTCTGCGCTTACTTGAAGGCTGGTGATGCTGCCCAGGTATGAGAACTTGTTGACATACTCAAGTGTATGGTTGTTGACCATGGTGAGTTGCTCTGTTAATGCGTGTTGTTTGGCAACACTTTTATCATCTTTACATTAATGACAGGCCAATGGAGCTGGCTCATTGCTATGGGTTGTTTGTTTTCCTAAGCAACCTTTATGGAACCTGTCATCTGGATGAATAGATGATGATGATGATGATGATGATGATGATGAAATTTGTGGTACAGTGTATTAACAAAACTACAATACTTTTTGTGTAGTGCTGTCGTGAAACCGCTGTTCCCATAAGTACTGCGGGTTTCAGTTCTACATACTTCCAGGCCTGCTACCATCCCACTACTAGATTTTTCAGTAGTCACACATTCTTTGTATTCTAAACTCAAATTTATATAATGTCCATTGTGTTGACCTGAAGCCAACTAGAAGTCTAGTTTCTGGTCTTGAAATAAAGCTCCTTCTGTTATGATTCGCTTGCCATTAACCTTAGCTGCCTGTTGGTGCATTCATTTTTTGGGAGATTTCCTGTTTCCTCTTTCATGACTAGACAACTCCCAGTCTCCCACATGGGAACTGACCCGCACTGTGAATAAATTGTAACCGAGAACGTGTAGACCTGTGAAAACTGGAAATGTGACGTACACTACTTTTTTATATCTGTGAACTGTTTGCACTGTCATTTTCAAGTTGTTTTCAATACATAGTGTATGAATAGGACGATGAAACGTCTAATTCGAATGGCAAATGACAGCCACGAATTGCAAATGGTAATTACTGCAGCATATTTTATCATCATCATTGTTGTGATATTATAAAATAACTAGAAATAACTATAAATGACAGCTCCCAAAGCCGCATCTGTAAAATGAAATGTCATAGATCATATTTGGGATAAACTTTAATCTTGTTTACTGGCATCAGATGCAGAAATCCAACAGTGATGCATTTACTTGTGTATTCAGTTAATAAATTTGGTGATATGTGTCTTTTATATCCAAATCTTACAAAATGTGCACCTAGATTTTTAATAGATATTGGATATTTTCCATAGTACCACAACATTTTGGACTATGGGCCAAAATAAAGGCCTATGGGCCAGTATAAGTAGCCATAGTCCAAACTGGCACTAGCAGGGAGCAGTGTTCAAAGATACATTGACTATGTCCGTTCACTGCATATAGCAGACCATCCACATTGTACGCATTTTTTATGCGACACACATTTTTGGGATGTATATAGACATGTCCCGTTTTTATTGTCGATTTTGTAGTCTCACAGATGGTGACACTCATTCGGAATTTAAATGCTATAGGCCGATTGACAAATGAAAAATATATAGATTTTACGGCTTTATGCAGAATTTCAAGTAAAACAATACAGATTTCCACCAAAAAAATGTGGCAGGTCTGATATAACCTAGCCTGCACGTGCTACCCCCCCCCCCCCCACTGGAGCATATACACACTACTTGCTGTAGCACACGTGTTTTCCTCAGGTGTTTCTGACAGGACCATAACTTATTTTATATATTTATCTTTTACACCAAACATTGTCAGATATCTGCTGTTGTTTGTGGTGTTTGATGATGGTTTGAGAATTACGCGGAATCTTTATGTACAGAAGATACTTTTATTGCCTTGTTAATAAACGAGAGTGAGCGTAATTAACTTACGTGCTCTCCATGATTTGTGGAGTGCATCAGATGGAAGAAATGTCAACCTTTGAGCTTGTTGACAGTGGTTGCTATCTGCAAGCGGGGCAGCAGTTGACAACTGATAGCAGATGTCAGTGTGGGAACATGGCCATGGTTACATCATCCTCAGTAAACACACCCATGTAAGCAAATCTCAACCTTATGCCCCATGCTGCTAAATATGACCCCTGCCAAAACTATTATAGCAAGCAGAGAGGTCTGAGTCTTACCCACCTACTAAAAATACTGATAGCTAGATGCAAATGATGTTATTCCTTTTGAAATGTAATTGCAGATGCTTTTTGTTATTTAAACTAATTAATTAAAATGTATTATCTGAAAGAAAACGTGTTCAGTTGCAAAACGTGGCAATGCATGCTTAATCTAAGTCTACATATAGCAATTACTGGGTTACTATTATTAATATTATTGCATGTAATTCCAGATGCTTCTGTGTTAGTTAAACTAATTAATTAAAATGTATTATTTGAAAGAAAACATGTGTTCAGTTGCACAACGTGGCAATGCATGCTACATATAGCAATTACTGGCTTACTATTAGTCTAATAAAATGTCTTGTACTTTTTCATCTCATATGCAACAATAAATTACAGTTTTGTAGTGACTATTCTTTTCTATCAGTTACCAAACAAATTCAGTGCTATGCTTCGCCAGAATGGCGTTAAGCATGCATGGAACTTGGAGTTCACCTTCACCTATTCCATAGCCTCGGGTGGTCATTGGGGCATCTCTTGATGATCTCGCAACCTGTCTCCACCTTTGCCAGTCCCTTGCTGCCTCTTGCATCTGCATATAGTGTGCCGCGGAGGTCTAGGTGGTAGAGTGTGCCTTTCCCTCAAAGAGACCAGGGTTCGTTCACCCCACTTTGCCTGTGTCTTTGGGAAAGACACTAAAAACCATTGGTCCCCTTCTATCTGGTGTCTATGCCAGGGGAAGTAAAAGATCCCACACAGGGGGTAAATGTGTAACCTGCTATGGACTCCGTCTCTCATGAACCACTGCAGAAGCGTCAATTATCCGGATTAGTCAGTTCTGCTAACTGCCTCGCAAGAGGATACAACTTAATGAAAAAACTTGCATCTCATGGCAGTCCAGTCTTGACCATTCTTTCATGTTGTCTGTCCAGTTCTCTCTCCTGTCTCCCACTGTGCCTTGGAGGATGACTTACCAGGCCAGTGGACCTCATGATAGGGCCATGCCTTCTTAGCTTTGGTCTTCTTACTACAGACAGGAGAGCTTCATGCTGTCCGATATTTTGGCTGACTATTTTGCAGATTTCCTCATTGGTGTCATGGTCTCTCATCTCAATTGATTGAATTCTTCTTTTAAAGCAAAACAAAAGTCATGGGTTTGGGGCTATGCAACTAAGAAATAATAAAAACTAAATATGTGCAAATAAAATTATCGCACCAGTGGTTTATCGCACCAGTGGTTTACTCAGAATGTGTTCTAAAAGTGAGAGATTCTGATCATTTCTCCGAATAACTGAGGGCTGACATGTTAACCAGCGTGACCGATAAGCATATGCACAATTCTATGAAATCCGGGTAACCTAGACTACAAGTGACTTATTAAGGGAGACCAGCATACAAAGAACCAATGCAGTTTCAAACAAATGTGTTATTTTGCCAGAAAGAAGACTTTAGTAAACCCAGGTCAACATATGGTACGTAAGTTGAGTTTGGATGTAAACAGCATGGCCATATCCTATTGGCAAGTATAGGAATAGGTGTATACAAATATATTTTCATTTGTCGAGGGAATATTGCCACAGTACCACACTCATGACGTAGGGTTATCTAATAGTATGGTGCAGCCCATGAAATTAAGATGTGTGTTCAACAAGGTTTTCTGAGTAAACCACTAGCGTAATACTCTTAATTGTAGTTACAAATGGTTATGTTTTAGTAACTCTTATAGGTGCATAGGCCGAAAACCATGACTTGTTTTGTTTTAAGCTCTGCTGTTAGGATCCATGTCTTGCAAGCATAGAGAGAGATCATGGTACAACAACATTATTAGTGCCAGCAGCAGTTATACTTTGGTTTTCAGGTTCATGTTATTGCTCTCCAAACTTGATTCAGTCTTGCCAGGGCAGCTGAGGTGTGTGCAACTCTTAAAAGGACTTCTAGTTTTGATCCTTCAACTGAGAGCATTGTAATAAGATATTTGAAAGAGACGACAGTCTCTAACTCTTTAACAATAAAACATGTTAGAACACAAATGAATCTGAATTATTTTGATCCATAACACACCTACATATCTAGGTATGTGAGGAGTTTGAAGTTTATATCTACTTTAATTTATGAGATACTGATCCCCAAAGTTGGTACATAGCAAAAGAGGCCTATATTTAGCAGCCGAAAATGCTATGTGGCCACGGAGCTAAAATTCCCATTTATTTTTTTATATGAAAGGCAGGTACAGTGCCTGTATAATGCACCATATTTGGATTCCTTATTCAAATGACTTTATGTTGAAAAACAAATTTCAGATAGAAATTTTTTTATCTAATCAATAGCTTCCAACACAATATGAAATCCTATAGCTGTTTTTTCTACCTATTCTATCTCTAGTATGGTCAAAACATTGATGTCTCAGAATGTACTTAAATTTTAACCAGTGACTATGTGGCTATACTTGAACACTTATGCAAAAGATCTAAACATTTGCATGCAAATTATCTCTGTAATGCCCTAGTATAATGTGAACAAAATCATATAAAAAATCATAGCCATTATTTTTAGATGTTTACAACATTCACATTGCAACCCTCTCTTGTCAGAGATATACTGGCAATAATCTTTTAGTTTAGTATCTACTTAATATATTTTCAGAATAATTCAATCTTAAACATTAACTTTCTATATATGTTATGACTTTCAACACCAAAACAAACATTTTCAGAAATAAAAAAAGATTCCCCATTTTTGTGCACCTGGTGTACCTATTGTTCTTCTCAAATTGTGTGTTCACAATCTCTGCCAATATATCTTCATTCAGCAAATTTCAGATACATGGCTTGAAAACTTCTCAAGGTACAGGCACAAGAAAATATGAAAAAAAAATGGTTGTGATTTTGGCTGCTTGGGCATTACAGTGACAATTTGCATGTAAATGTTTAGTTCTTTTGCACAAGTGGTCAAGTATAGCCACTTAGTCATTGGTTAAAATGTAAGGATTTTTCTGAGACAAACGTTTTGACCATTGGTTGATTTCACATGGAATGACCCAGGTAAATTATAATCTAGAACTATGTGTTAAGACGTTTTTTGCATTTGACAACAATATTTACACAATTTTCATACTAGATATAGAATGGTTAGTAAAATCAGGTATAGGATTTGATATTGTGTTGTAATCTATTGATTAGATCAAAACAAAAAATACGTCTATTTAAAATATTTTTTGCCAACATGAAGCCATTTAAATAGAGAATCCAAATGTTGTGCACTACACTGGCATTGTACCTGCATTTCATATAAAATCACTCGTTGGCTCAATTTTGCACATAAAAACACAACTTCAATGGCAGATTGTGGGAAAACATACAGATTTGGAAAGTCTGCTGCTATCTACATATAATGGAGAAAAAGCATGCCAAATATCAGTGCTCTAACACAAATAGTTTTTGAGGTACAGTATTTTAAGTAGAACAAGAAATATTTGTGATTTCTGAAAAATTTTTAAAATTACAGGTTCTGCCAAATTTGAAATAATCATAACTCAGAAACTATTTGAGCTACAGCCCTATGGTTTGACATGTGTGGTTATATTGACCTGTGGATTAATTGGTAAAAACAATTAAAATTTTTTGGTTCAATTCAAAAATATTAATGCAACATGCCTTGGTAGATCTGTGATGGATTGCCCCTATTTTCAAATGCCAGGCTGGTGGACTGAAGGTGGACTGAAACATGTTCTTGTTGGTATGTATATTAAAAATGTGGTCTCATCTACATGGCTAAGCCTTAAGCCTTGGGGACTCAGCAGTACACCACAGAAGGTTTAGAACCGTGATCTGGTGTGGGCTCACGCCACAATGGTGCCTGTCTGTAACACAACAAAACAAAACAACTTGAGAGGTCAAAGAAGAAGAAGAAGAAAGTGATATTTATGTGGGAGTGAAAATCAAATGGACTCCAAGCGGCCAGGAAGTTTGGTGTTTGTTGAGAAGATCAACACAACATCTAAGTGACCACCATGTCTTCACCAACCATACAAGGTCCAGCAGCAGCGCTGGTCTAAGCTTGGACACTCATTCCTCTGTCCAGTGGCAGCTGTGGTTGTAATCATGGCCTCTGCTATTTCTTGTCAACTGGCTTTTATTCAGGGCTAAGTTGGTTTTGTTGTTGATAAACACCTGTCAGTGATATCTTGATGTAATGGGGCCATAGGATGGGTTGGGAGCGGCAGGATTCAGTTACATACATCATACAGGCATACAGATTGTACAATGATTTCAGTGGAAGATCACTAACATTTTGCATATTTTTTAGACTGTTCCACAGCCTCAGTGCTCCGATCGACTCACTGTGCAAAACTAAAATAAAAATGCAAGAAAATAATTACAGCTACCTGTGATCTTCATCACCCATAGACTAAGACAGTAATGATGGTGATGAGGCCTATATCAGCTGGAGTCAACATCGTTGTTTGCGTGAAACATAGCACTGTGCACTGGCAAGTTAAAGGGACCCGCTACAGCCTTGTCCCACCCAGAGTGACACACTTGTCCAGGACATGAACCATGATAATATTATCTAGGTTATCCTTTTTATGTTCTCAAGGGTGACCTAGATTCAGGATATTGCCTGCAATTATTGGTGTGGATGAACTCATCACCTCTTCGTCCAGGGTTGCGTTTCCTATTGCAGGTTTCTGGAACGTCTATTTTCATCAACACGGACCGATGTGACCGTCAGGAAAGAACTTTGAAAACAAAGTGTTTGTATGTATGTTTTGTGTGTCGCTGGTGATGCATCTGTGTTTGTAGCAGGGATTCTTAGTACGGGAACATTGTTGCACTTAGTGTAAACAAGGACCCAGCTACACTGACAGGGTTTACGGGAATAAACAGGGGTGTGGACAAACACAGAGTAAGGATTCTCTCGCTCCCACGATCCGAAGGTACCTCAGTTTTTGTAGCCAGTTTATCACTGCAAGTATTTAGTAAACAGCTCATCCCAGGTCAGAGACGGAAGTGGTATTGCATACCTGGATACGGCGTCCTGTAAAATAGTGATAGCGTTTCATCGGCACCACATCAAGGTGTGGCTCTCCAGTACTGCACTGTGGGCTCACGACTGACCATCGGTTTGGAAGGGGGCTGTGTGGTTAGTACATCAGACTTTCAGTTGACAGACTGGTAGATATATGTGAATGAATTGAGTAACAATTGCAGCATGGCTGAATGCTTCCCAGAGACTTACAGAGGGTGAAGTGTAAAGCACTTTGAGTGATCGTGTGGACTGAATACCGTGCTATGTAAGAACTTACCAACACACGAGATGGTTTCCACATGAAATAGCTCAGAACGTAAACAAATAAATGTACAACAGCACCCATGTTTGCAGTGTTCTAAGCTTAGTGTTTTGCGCTTCTCGTGGTGGTCACGTAGAGAAATTCCATGTAAATAGTAGTTTTGCAAAACATTCTTGCTGTACAACAACACGGCCCAAGTGTATTTAAAGGTTGTCTTGTCAACGGGTGTACGGGAAATGTTTGTCAACATTAGCTGTAGAAGAAAAATAATGTGTTAATCACTCTCTTTTCTTGGAACATTCTTGTTTTCATTGGCACAAGTAAATAAATCCATATGCTCTGATTATGGGACCCTGTATGCACTCAACAGGTTTCAATTGAGATTGAGTACCGAATTAACACTGCAAGTGGGCCATGCTCTGGCACATGGCAGCTGTCCCTCCGGAGGGAATCGTGTGTACTTGACAGGATATTTTTGGACAGAATCCAACTGAAGGTGCCCAAGTTCATGGCTACCCTGACCTACATCACAGGTCTGCACGTGAAACATAGATTCAAAGGAAAATCGTTGAACAAAACTGTTTTCTCTACTTGTAAAGTTGGCCTCTGCAATACCACTTCATAAGTTCATAAATTATGTCTGCTGAAGTTGAGTCCTGTAACATCCATGGATTTTGTTCTGCTGGTCAGCTAAATATACTCTGAACTTGTCTTCTCCACTATCTCACTGCTGACCCTTTTTATGTGTAGTTACCTTGTTTATTTGGTCACATGGACTTGCCTCTTGCGCAGATGACACAAGTCTGTTTATCCTTTCACTGGTGTGCCATGTGACTATTATGTCTTTGCCTTGTATATACACTTTGCTATTAGTCTTTACAGACCTGGATTTTTTTTCCAGAAATGTGTATACATATATTTAAATGTATGTAATTTTATTATTATCAAGATTATCCCTACACATGTATACATTTTTGGAAAGGTAACATCGTCACGAATCCATTGATAAAAAGTTATTTTGAAGTTACGTGACATAATAATTTATTCAGAATGGCCACAAAATATTAGGAGTACTATCGAACAGATGAATAATGATGGCATAGTTAGACACAACACAAATATTTACACAAAGTGGCAAAATATGAAGGCAATTAGTACATTATTGGACATTTTATAAAGACATAATTGGCAAGTGTAAACATCCAGACAATTTCTACATGTACATGTTTGCCATTCTATCTACCAAAATAAAACTAGTAGTACTAGTCACAGATGAATGATGATTGCATATTTAGAAATAACACAAACATTTATGCAAAGTGACAAACTATGAAGGTAATCAGTACATTATTTGACTTTTTGGACAGACACCATTGACAAGTGTAAAAGTCGAAACGATTTCTATACGTATTGTCGTCAGAAACAGTCATTTCACTGTCGGTCATCGAGTGTTCAGACATGGGTGATATTATATCATCGTTACTGGCACTGTCGTTGTCACCAGCACATCTGTCACTATCACTCATATTATCGATGATCCTGAGTACTTTGCTTGGATCCGCTATCAACTCACGATCACGGATTCATGGTTGCTTTATCCGAATGGAAGGTTTTCAGCATTGTCTTCTAAATTATAATTGCATGTCTCAAACTAAACATTTTACAACGCCATTACAATCAGGCAATGCCTATGCTATACCTCTATCGATCAATACCCATACCTGCTCTAGCGATATATGTATATTGCGCGACCGGTTTTTAAAGGTTAAAGAAGCATCAGTATTGAAAAACTCTTTAAAATGCTCACTGAGCAACCAGATCTTAATTACATTTTCAAGAAGGCCATTCAGCAGATGATTTAAGGTTGATGCCCTGTACGTGCAGTTTATACACAAACTTGTTTACCTGTGTGGATCCAGTTGTAAATATGAGCACTGTATATTGTAATTTTAGATGTGCAGAAACCTGATACAGCTCATAAAACCAGTGGGTGGCTGTGACTGCATTTTGGGTGCATGTGACTCTGTATGCAGGGTACATGTGACTTATATTGGGTGCATACATTACTCATCCCTGTAGGTCACGCTGGTTGTCCTCACACCGTTTACAACTCCAAGTCATTTAAAACTGCATGTAGAATCCACAATGCCACACTTTGATCAACGTGATATTAGTACATCAAACTGTATGTCTATGAATGTTCCCAAACTCCTGCGTTAGCCCAAGTATGGGCTGTTTGGAGTAAACTACTTGAGACTTGAGGCCAGCGGGTTGTATTCCCAGTGGAACAGGTCCACCGCTGGGATGCAATCAAATGAAGCGAATTCTGTGACAGAAAGTGAATCCTATAGCATGGTGCACCCTTTCATCATTGGCCTCTCTATGCACGATTTATTTATTGTTTCTCTATGCAGAAACTGGCTCTGTGCCTACTTGCAGTTAGAGACTAGCCCTGTGTCTACTTGCAGTTAGAGACTAGCCCTGTGTCTACTTGCAGTTAGAGACTAGCCCTGTGTCTACTTGCAGTTAGAGACTAGCCCTGTGTCTACTTGCAGTTAGAGACTAGCCCTCTGTCTACTTACAATTAGAGACTAGCCCTGTGTCTACTTACAGTTATAGACTAGCCCTATGTCTACTTGCAGTTAGAGACTAGCCCTGTGTCTACTTGTAGTTAGATACTAGCCCTATGTCTACTTGCAGTTAGAGACTAGCCCTGTGTCTACTTGTAGTTAGAGACTAGCCCTGTGTCTACTTGCAATAAGAGACTAGCCCTGTGCCTACTTGCAGTTAAAGCCTATGTTATGTCCTTGTGTCTACTTGCAGTTAGAGACTATCCCTGTATATACTTGCAGTTAGAGACTGCTCCTGTGCCTACTTGCAATTACAAACTGACCCTGTGCCTACTTGCAGTTAGAGACTGACCCTGTGTATACTTGCAGCTAGAGGCTGGCCCTATGCCTACTTGCATCTGGAGACTGGCCCTGTGTGTCTACTTGCAGTTGGGTACTGGTCGTGTGCCTACTTGCAGTTAGAGATTGGTCCTGTGCCTACTTGCAGTTAGACACTGGCCCTGTGCCTACTTGCAGTTAGACACTGGCCCTGTGTCTACTTGCAGTGAGACACTGGCCCTGTGCCTACTTGACAGATAAGAGACTGTTTTGTTTCAGGTTTGCGGGGCACACACATGCAGCATGTGTATGACTTCTACAAGCCTGACCTGAGCTCGGAATACCCCTATGTGGACGGCAAGCTGTCGATCCAATGTTACCTGGGAGCTCTTGACCAGTGCTACAAGTACTACTGTGAACGCGCCAACACCAAGCAACAAAACGGTCAGTGCAGTTTATATTACCATCATTTTGTTGTATGGTTATCATCTTAAATATCGCAAGGCTTCATGAAACATTCTGGCCACTTACCCTCACTCACTCAGTCACTCAGTCCCTACCACCATCCCTCCCTCCCTAAAAAAATTGAGAAAAAAAAATATTTTAGAGTTTTTCCTGGTTGAATTGGGTTTCTATTCACTGCATTGGCAATTCACACAGTGCCTACAATTGTCCATTTTTTTTATATGGGTGTAGGTGGGTGGGGGTCAATCCTATTCATGTTTTTACTATTGTCATTTGTCATGAAACTAATTTCCTGGAAAGAAATTAAGTACTGATTAGGTGGCACACAGGTAGCAGGAGAAACAATATCTGTCTAAGTGATGTTGTAAGACACCACAGCCATGCACAGGTCACGTGCTCCACACAGTCTGCTGGCAGTCAACTGTGCCCGCTGCGTGAACTGAGAAAACTGATATCTACATAGAATGCATGGTACCATGCTCTACCCACAGCACTGTGTTATCTCTGCCTTATCTATCTGTTACATTGCATTGTATCTTGTTGTATCACGTAATCACTGATGAGATCTTGTCCCTACAGCCATGTGTCTGGCACAGGTACTAAACCATTTTCACTCACAAACCTGTTTCAATCGGATAGTTTTCCGTGTGCTCTTACACACTGTGCTGGCTTACACACTGTGCAGGCTTACATACTGTGCGCAGGCTTACACACTGTGCACAGGCTTCCCCTCTGTGCGCATGCTTACACACTGTGCACAGGCTTATTCTCTGTGCGCATGCTTACACACTGTGCATGTTTACACACTGTATGCTTACACACTGTGCATGTTTACACACTGTGCACAGGCTTACTCCCTGTGCACATGCTTACACACTGTGCATGTTTACACACTGTGCACAGGCTTACTCCCTGTGCACAGGCTTATACACGGTGCATGTTTACACACTGCATACTTACACACTGTGCACAGGCTTACTCTGTGTGTACATGTTTACACACTGTGCATGTTTACACACTGTGTATGTTTACACACTGCATACTTACACACTGTGCACAGGCTTACTCTCTGTGCACATGCTTACACACTGTGCATGTTTACACACTGTATGCTTACACACTGTGCACAGGCTTACTCACTGTGCACAGGCTTACACACTGTGCAACACTGTGCATGTTTACACACTGTGCTTACACACTGTGCACAGGCTTACTCCCTGTGCACATGCTTACACACTGTGCATGTTTACACACTGCATACTTACACACTGTGCACAGGCTTACTCTCTGTGCACATGTTTACACACTGTGCATGTTTACACACTGCATGCTTACACACTGTGCACAGGCTTACTCTTTGTGCACATGCTTACACACTGTGCATGTTTACACACTGCATACTTACACACTGTGCATGGTTACACACTGTACACAGGCTTACTCTCTGTGCGCATGTTTACACACTGTGCATACTTACACACTTACCATGCACACACTTATATACACTGTATGCACGCTTCCACACTGACCGCAGGCTTACATATTGTGTGCAGACTTACACACTGTGCGCATGTGGACCATACTCTGTGTGACACAAACATATAAATTCCTATAATAAATTTAAATGTTAAAGCTGAAATACCCATTCATGGGTGCATTATTAGTTTAAACATGTATTATGACAAATGGCAATTATTAGTATTATAACTATTCTAAAAAGGCGTGAACAAGACAGTATATTCTGTTGTTGCAGAAGCGGGCAGCCCAGCAGTGTTCAGCATTGACAGTGCTGATGCAGTCATCTTCCACTCACCCTTCTGTAAGCTTGTGCAGAAGTCTGTCGCCCGACTGTTGCTCAACGACTTCCTGAAGGAGGCGAACCCTGAGACGAAGGAGAAATACTCGGGCCTCGATGGCTTTAGGTAGGCAGCAGTTAGTCACTGACATGTTCTATGAACAGATATGTCTACGAACAGATGAAGTCCTGGGGTCCCACTGAGTTGGCATCCTGCTATTAAACATAGACACATGGGTGAAATAAAAAATACTTCATAAACATGGCTAAGAAAGTTCTGAATCGTTGGGTAATTTTAGGAGGTGAGCTAGTAAATAAAATGATCATGTTTTGTAGTGCCTTCTCAGCAACTACTACAGTACGTCAGATGTAATGATTGGTAACAACTAAAGTGTGCATGTGTATGTGCTGTGCATGCGAGAAATTAATGTTTATGATGTGCTGTTCAAGTCATTCAGTGATTCATGTTTACCCGCAAGTCATAGTGCCGCTTAAGGAGTTCTCATAGCAAACTGCTTTATGAACAAACTCAAAGCTACCATGGTAGCAGAATGTATCAGTCTTAACATTGATTTATTCAAAGATGACGTCATGCACATGTGTTCCATTGCGACACTGACATCGACACAGACATCATAAACAATAATTATTAGTTTTTCTGCAGAAGACGTAAAAACGCCTGTCTGCGTTTTGTAAAACGTGGCACCTCTAAGAATTCTGATGGGGAAATCTCAGGGTTTGATCTTGGGTTTAACTTCATGCTGGATGATAAAACACCATGTAGTCAGACAAAATAATCATAACTATAGCTATTAAGAATTTGGGACAAGTCTGCCAGTAATCAGATTTGAAAGAATATGCAAATATACCTTCTCGCATTTATAATACAATCTTCCTGATGTATCAGAACTGAGAAAGTGAAATGTATGTATGTATGTAATGTGTAAAACTAAATACTTCAAAAAATATTTAAATACATTGCAATTTTTTTAAGTATTTTAATACAAATACTTTAAAAGTATTCTGAATACAAATATTTCCAAACACATAAACAAAACAATGTATGTAATGAATGGCTTAAGTACAAATAACTGTATTTAATTTGCTATAAGCCTACAGCCGGAGTTCTGAGAATGGCACTATCTGAAAGTATTAGAATATGAATACTTTAGACAGTATTAAAATGCAAAGACTCCAAATGCAGTATTTTAAGACACATATATCTGAATACAAGTATTCATTAACTGAAGACTGATTGTCACAAATCCTCAGTTGAAGAGGTTAGATTTAAATTAAGGTTTGTCGTCAGTGCATTCCTAGTGTATTCATCAGTTGGAGCTAGATAGTTGGTGGAATGACCATTATAAACCTGATGTTTAAAGAACTATACAGCTCATATATTTGACTCTCTCCTGCTGGAAACTTGTACTGCAGTTAGGCCTAGTTGTTTGTACATGGCACCAGTCTCACGTGATTATAACTGACAAGCGGTGTAGTTTGTCAGCTGTAAGACAACCTACATTGAGGCAGACACGTTCTACGAACAGATGATATCCCGGGGTCCCACTGTGTTTGCATCCTGCTATTAAACATAGACACATGGGTATTGCACAATAATTGAAGTCAAAAATACTTCATAAGCATGACTAAGAAAGTTCTGAATTGTTGGGTAATTTCATGAGGTGAGCTAGTAAATAAAACATTCAATATAATGCTGGTTGTGTATTATCCTATGTTTAATACCATACTTATGTTTCGGTTTTTTATATTTATATAAGAATATTTAATTTTTTTTCTGGTTTTCATATATGTTATTTATGTCATTAAATGTGCTACAAAACATGATAAAAATAGCAGGGGTTGATGTGCTTGTGTTAAGATATATCGTAATAAATAGGCATAAACATTATATGCTCACTATGTCTACATGCTACCTTGGAAAGACTTGTGTGACTCTCCATCGTGTGGTTCAGCGTGGTGCTGTGTGTTGCTTTATGGTGCTAGTCTCTGTGAATGTCCGTGGTCAGCAATCCATCCCATGTGTTTGCAGGAATGTGAAGTTGGAGGACACGTACTTCAGCAAGGATGTGGAGAAGGCCTTCATGGCTGCCAGCAAGACGGTGTTTGAGACAAAGACCAAGCCAACGTTGCTGATCGCTAACCAAGTGGGCAACATGTATGCCCCCTCCGTCTACTCTGGTCTAGCCTCGTTCATTGCCACGTGAGTAGTCTCAACAGCTTCTACTCTACCTTCTTTTATCCCTTATCAGGAAATTAATCAAATGTATAAGCTTCTTTCTTTAAGCTTTGCAGCTGTCAATCACACGTTTGCATTTTGCTGTTAAACAGACACATTTGTATTACCCAATAAGTGAAGTCAAAACACTTTCATACTTCATTAGCGTGGCTAAG
Source organism: Lamellibrachia satsuma (assembly GCA_033239005.1). Taxonomy (NCBI): domain Eukaryota; kingdom Metazoa; phylum Annelida; class Polychaeta; order Sabellida; family Siboglinidae; genus Lamellibrachia; species Lamellibrachia satsuma. The sequence goes on along the minus strand of BSQZ01000015.1, from coordinate 5,375,293 downwards.
AAAGTTATGAACTGTTTAGTAATTTTAGGAGGTGGTCTAATAGTCACTTGTAGACTTTTTTATACTTTGACACTTGGCAATGACAGCTGTTGCCTTGGTAACAGATGTCTGTTTAGTTTTTAATTTTGTATACTTATATAACAAAATATGATTCTACAAAACACATTGTGTGTTGTTGTAGGAACACGCTGTCATCAGTTGCCGGCAAGCGTGTAGTTCTCTTCTCGTACGGGTCGGGGCTGGCATCCTCCATGTTCTCGCTGCGGGTGTCGGAGGACACTGCTCCTGGCTCAGACCTCGACAAACTAGTCTCCAGTCTCGCAGACCTGAAGACTCGTCTTGAGTCACGCAAACGCGTTGATCCAAGTGACTTCGAAAAGATAATGAAGCTAAGAGAGGATACCCACCATCTAGGTTCGTTATGTTTGGACAATCAGGACGTCTAAAAACAACTGCATAAAATGTGTAGGAAGCTAGCAGTGGGTTAGACAGAAATTGATGCACATTCAGACAACATTCATGTAGATTCAGACAACATTCATGTAGGTTCAGGCACATTAGTGTAGATTCATGCACATTCATGTAGATTTAGACAGCATTCATGTAGATTCAAACAACATTAATGTATATTAAGGCAACATTCAGACATCATTCACGTATATTCAGAAAACATTCACGCAACATTCAGGTAACATTCATGTACATTTAGGCAACATTTTTGCACCATCAGCACATTCAAGCAATACTCAGACAACATTTATGCATGTTCAGGCAATATTCATTCACATTTAAATAACAGTCATGCACATTGAGACAATATTCAGGCATCATTTATGCACATTCTGGCAACATGTGTGCACATTCAGACAACATGTGTGCACATTCAGGCAACATTTGTGCACATTCAGACAACATGTGTGCACATTCAGACAACATGTGCATACATGTTAAGTTTCAGAGATGCAAATGCAGGAAATTTATGCATCGTAAATTGGAGGGTCTCAGGGTATCAGAGAATTGTGCATAAATCAGAGTATTTCACATCTTCGCCACTCATAAAATTTACCACCATATCAGCTTTAGTTCCAGCTACACTGTGTATGTGCTATTAATTGGTATACTTGCATATTAATAAACATTTTGGCAATAGACAAATTCTTTGTGGACTAGTAAACTATATAACATTACAATACTCTGATGGTATACCAAATTTTTTTCAACTCCTGAAATATATTACAGTATGACAAAAATCCCTTACCTATCAGGCAGTAGCCTGCATATTTGATTACACTGAAGCAATTAACATAATATTTACTGGCAGGAAGCATTTTCTTTTTCTTCAAAGTTTGTGATCCTGGGTGATGGAGGCAGTTTTTGGTGAAAATCTTTTTTATGTCTTTTCGTTCATAATGTGGTCTGTGACAATTATCATATATATGAACACAATAAAACTTGTATTAATGGAGATGTATTGATGGGAACTATTTGAATTTGATATACACATGTGGGCGATAACAAGGGACAGTTCATCTAATGCCTATAAATAACTTTAACAACAGACAAAACACAGGAATACTGTTTAGCTAAGTTTCCCTTGTCCACCCTGCACAAAACTTGATTGTACTAACCACTGCTGTTGTCATGGGAGGGATTCATGATCTTTTGTTAAGCCACACAAAAGTATTTTTGGTTTTATCAGAAATCTGATTTGTTCTCCCGTTTGGGAGAACAGGAGATTTGATAGATTTCTGGGAGTCTCCCAGCAAATCCATGTACATTCAAGCAACGTTCAGGCAACATTCATGCACATTCAGACAACAATCATGCACTGATGTCAGAGGATACATAAAGATGGCTGTTAACCAAGTTGTCATAATTAAATAGTTAATCTACAACATTGCAACACAACACTTTCAAGATGTTCTGGCTTAAGTTCTTCCATTGACTTCGGTCATGTGATATCACCTAGTATAGATATTGCTGGTTTTGAAGATGCTTGCTGACTTCCTACAGACTTTTGTCACGGGCAGTTGAGAGTGTTGTGTGTGGTTGCCCTCGCCAGCCAGCAATGTCAGCGGATGTGAAATACTGGTCTGTGGCCAGATGTATGCTATAAATAAAAATAGACATTACCTGTGGGCAGTAAGCTCACTGGAATGGCTGGAAATGCTTAACTTGGTATTAGTGCTGAGTGTGGCAGTCTTTTTTACAGCAATACTGATACGCAGTGATGCTGACATGTGGTGATGCTGACACGCATTGATACTGACACGCAGTGATGCTGACATGCGGTGATACTGACACGCAGTGATACTGACACGGGATGATACTGACACATCATGATACTGACACATCATGATACTGACACATCATGATACTGACACGCGGTAATGCTGACACGTCATGATACTGACACACGGTAATGCTGACACATCATGATACTGACACACGGTAATGCTGACACATCATGATACTGACACGCAGTAATACTGACACACGGTGATACTGACACATCATGATACTGACACATCATGGTACTGACATGTTGTGATACTTACACGCGGTGATGCTGACACATGTGCCCTGGTTGTAGCGCCCTACACCCCAGTAGGCTCCATTGACGACATCTTCCCTGGCACTTGGTATGTCACCCACATAGACGAGATGCACCGACGGACGTACGAACGTAAGCCACTGCGCCAGCCAGGCCACGAGGCAGGCAATGACGTACCAGTCGCAGATGCTCAGGTATAAGAAGTCACCATTGACATATATTGACATATATAAAGTACATATACATGTATGAATATAAACTCAGATATATATATAAATTTTTTTCTAACTGTAATATTTGAAGATACGCTATAGTAAATCAAACATACTTGCATTTCAAGTTAAACATGATTATATAGACATACTGTTAATAAACACACCTAGCACTTCATATAATCTTTTGATCACCAAAGCAAATACATGGTTACAATTATATTACTTTTGAAATGTTAAGTTGTAGTGAATTACAAGATTTAAATGATATTTTGAAAAAAGTTACACAGGTTTGTTATGCCCAGTGCCACACAGCAATGGAAATGAAAAACTATTTCAATGACTTCACTTAGAACAGAACGCCAGTGGGTTTAACGTGTGCCATCTGTGACTGCACTTACACCCTGCCATGACGTCTGTGACTTTACTTACGCCCTGCCATGACATCTGTGACAGCCGTGTCACTCAATGGATGTTGCCTTGTTTCAGAACCTGAAAGCAGCCTCAGCCTCTCAACAGATGGCAGCGTCAGTGACTAACAACGTATAAATTGATGTACGGTTCTTGCACACATTGAGAGATGTTACTTCCTACCACCCTAATATATATCATATAGGTCAATTGATGTACGGTTCTTGCACACATTGAGAGATGTTACTTCCTACCACCCTAATATATATCATATAGGTCAATTGATGTACAACATATGTGAAACTGGTCCAAAGCTGCTAATGAAATTATTCTTTTGCCAAAGTGATGTGTGTTACACATTGGTTGTGAGACACAAAGTGTCAGCACAGTGTCAGCCCATTGTCAGCACAATGTTGGCATAATGTCGGTAGAGTTGGTACAATGTCAGCAATTAATTGATTGTATCTGTATGCTGCTGAAATCTTAAACATTAATTGTAAACATATATGCATGTATATGTTGTAATGTTGTGACATTGTTTACCATAGCAAGGCTATTTCAACATATACTGTTAATTTTGGGTGACTACATGTTATTTTTATCTTCTTTTACCACAAACAAGAGTTGTAAGAGAAAAGCTTGTTTTACAACTAATTTGTTATTTTTATAATCTTTAAGTTTCTATTTTTGTAGAATGAACAGATCAGTATTTTCAATTGTAAATGGTATCGGGCACGAGCAAAGTGTGTCAGATATGGTAGTTAGCAGTTGTAATGCTAATTGTTGAAGTAGTTTATACACTGCAGTTGTACAATGTGATACTTTAAAAGAAATGATACACTATGGTTAATGTAGATTTGTAAAATTGTGTATATGGTTTTGCTTAGCTTAACTGACTTCAACATGTCTTTGGTATTATGTGAAGTGGCATATGCTCTCTCACATTTCAATTCATATAATTGGCATTTTGCTTGTACAAAGCTTGAACCTGCACAATAAAATACAAACCAGACACAATAATGACCTATTGTTGTGCTTTAGTTTGTTATTAACAACTAGTGAATACTTAACATTATCTACATTCTTGTATCCTTTCAAGTATTGCTGAAATTAGCTGTTGTTTCAATACATATATAACTGCAACAGTTCTGTCATCATTATGGAAAATATTTCTGTCATCATATGGAAAACATTTCAGTCATCATTATGGACAACAGTTCTATCTTCATTATGGAAAACATTTCTGTCATCATTATGGAAAACATTTCTGTCTTCATTATGGAAAACAGTTCTGTCATCATTATAAAAGACTGTTTTGTCATCAATATAGATGGCAGTTCTGTCGTCATTATAGACAGTTCTTCAGTAAAATAATCTATGGAATTTTTATAGAATATTCTATAGGTTTTTCCAGACACAACTGTACAATTCAGAAAATATTTTACAGATTTTTTTAGAATATTAACTGATTTTTGGACATAGCTATGGAATTGTATAGCATTCTGTTGTTTTCTATACGATATTGTACTATGCTCTGTAGAATTCTATACAAATCTATAGAAAATTTAAGTAGACGTAAACTATTTCTATAGGAATCTCTAATATTCTAGTTTTCTAGACAACATTCTAATATACTCTGTAGAATTCTATGCATTTCTATAGAATTATATAGATGTTTTTGCTAAGGGTTGTCATTAAAAAAGGACTTTTCTGTCATCATTATAGAAGGCAGTTATGTCGCTTGGTTCCCAGCATAAACTCTAGCAGCAGTCTTCCATTCGGCACTATATATGTCGCATTCAGCGGCGAAATCCGCAATGCAGTCGGCGTTGGGTCGTTCGAGATCCACCAGCAGCAAGCCGGGTTCGTTCGGTGGTCACGCTGGCGATGTCGCAAGTAGTGCGCTGTCCACAAGACGGTCCTCACTCATTCGGAGGATGTGACCGAGCCATCTCCACCTGCGTGTTCCCACAGCCTTCACGATGTCAAATGATGCTTCTTGATGTCCTGCCCGGAGGCAGTTCTTTCATCATTACCACAGGCAGTTTAGAGAAGATAGTTATGTCATCATCAGTTTTATTCATCATCATAGAAATCAGTGACGTCATCGTTATAAAAGACAGTTTAAGTCTGTCATCATTACAGAATAACATTCTGTCATTATTACAGAAGGCAGTTGTGATATCATAAAATACCATTCTGTCATCATTTTCGAAAGCAGTCCGTCATCATTATAAAGAGGCAATCGAATTTTTGGAGTATGAACTGGCGTCTATAAAGGACAACACTTACTTATTTTGTAACAACAGTCATAAGTAAATTCACATCTGTACATCTCAAAGTCACACGGGGTGGGATCATACCCTTGAAGGAATGTGTTTTTACTTAGGAAGCGTGCGTGATAAAACGCATGGGCTTTGTTAAAACAACCATGGTATATTGCAGCTATGCTTTTATTCTGAATGTGGCCACCGCTTATTGTCGAATGCACTGCATTGAATTTTGAATGCGCCGGTGGCACGGTAAACACCCTAAGCAAGATCAGGCCAAGGGTTATTCCTGAGCACACCTAGTGTTTTAACGGTGTACGCACTTCGAGATGCCTATCTTTTTTACCTAGCATTATTGCTTAGTATATAAACACATTTTCCAGTTATGATGTTTCTCCAGTGAAGGTTGTACGGCCCATATATTCAGGCGTACACTATAACAGTAAACGTATGACACACGTGAATAGCAAGAATAATACGACGTTCAAAACTGTGCTTCGGTTGTAAGTCTACTAGTTCCGACGAATGATGGATATTATTTATTTGTTATATGTTACAAGTCATTCTAGTAGGTTATGATAACCTACATCAGATTCTTACGCAACTTAACTGATATCGGGTCATAACGTGCTGAAACAGTTGAGAGCAACCGAGTGACGCAATGTCGTCATATAGTACTTTCTCTGAAGTTTTTACTCTAGTAAAGGAGCATGTGTCATCGGTATCACCGGTCGGGTGGTTCAATCGGTGTGTCGTGTGGCTGCCGAGTCAACTGGTTCGGTTTTTGTCTCTACGACAGACGTAATCGCCAACGGCCTGGTCGACGGGTTCACCGTTGACGTCTAACGAGTTCGCCGGTGTGTCACGCGTCTGACCGCGTCTGGTTGAAGATAACTGAAATAATTTTATTAGTTGGACATATTTCTCGGTTCGTTGCCAACATTCCTCGATTAATCATGTTGTCAAATTTGAACTTTCCACGTACTAGACTATGCATATGTTCAAAGGAGCAAAGGGTAGCTTGCTTTATAAGTAGGGTCTAGGCGATAACCGTCACAGTACGGCAGTCGATGAACGATAATAATACAGTAGACTATACTCGTATTTTCACAGTGTGGATAAATGTAGAACATAATTATAAATGTTAAAGTCTTAAGGAAAACGTCACATAATGATAACCCTTGGAATACTGGATTAGACTTTACCCCGATGGAAAATGTATTTACATAATTGGCTATCCCCGCGTATCCTTTGCGTAGTGATGACTCATCTCCATCAGACACGGTTCTTGGTCTTTGTCCGACTACGCTTCATACGTCCAGTTTTAACAATGTTGCTATCTACATCTACAAGCTCAGATGGCACACTGATAAGGAAGTCATTGGCTTATCGAGAGTCCAACATCAGATTATATTTCCCTCTTTCAAACACATGTTAATTTTGTTTTCATACATGTCTACATAGGTATACTGCATTTAATAATAATAATATAACTTTTTATTTACGATAAACCCTATAAAATATACATTTTATCTTTCTAAGGTTAGTTAAGTATAAATATGCAAGTAATTACAGTACCGTTTAAGATCATAATTATAAATGAGAGTATATTTAAAAAACAGTAAAGATATATTTTGAACAGAATTAAAATTAGTTAAGTAAAATGTATAGCTTAAAATTAGCGATTTAGGAAAATGAATAGTCCAGTAAGGTGTTCGTAGTCTCCAGTAAGGTGCTCGTGGTCTCCAGTAAGGTGTTCGTAGTCTCCAGTAAGGTGTTCGTAGTCTCCAGTAAGGTATTCGTAGTCTCCAGTAAGGTGTTCGTAGTCTCCTCTCCAGTAAGGTGTTCGTAGTCTCCAGTAATGTGTTCGTGGTCTCCAGTAAGGTGTCCGTAGTCTCCAGTAAGGTGCTCGTGGTCTCCAGTAAGGTGCTCGTGGTCTCCAGTAAGGTCCTCGTAGTCTCCAGTAAGGTGTTCGTAGTCTCCAGTAAGGTGTTCGTGGTCTCCAGTAAGGTGTTCGTGGTCTCCACTAAGGTGTTCGTAGTCTCCACTAAGGTGTTCGTGGTCTCCACTAAGGTGTTCGTAGTCTCCACTAAGGTGTTCGTAGTCTCCAGTAAGATGTTCGTGGTCTCCAGTAAGGTGTTCGTGGTCTCCAGTAAGGTGTTCGTAGTCTCCAGTAAGGTGTTTGTGGTCTCCAGTAATGTGTTCGTAGTATCCAGTAAGGTGTTCGTAGTCTCCGGTAATGTGTTCGTGGTCTGCAGTAAGGTGTTCGTGGTCTCTAGTAATGTGTTCGTGGTCTCCAATAAGGTGTTCGTGGTCTCCAGTAAGGTGTTCGTAGTGTCCAGTAAGGTGTTCGTGGTCTCCAGTAAGGTGTTCGTAGTCTCCAGTAAGGTGTTCGTAGTCTCGCGCGTCACTGTTGTTTACTCAAAGTTATTGTGGCCGAGAGTGATCCAGATCTTTGCACCAATAGCTAATATGCCTATAGTGTTCTTGAAGATTTCGGTCCGTCCTTTTGGTACGTTGATGTCTCCTTTGGCGTTCGATCGTGTTTCTTGAGGAAGCGTCAGATACAGGCTGGACTATATCGCACATGTAATTTGTATTTCCCTTCCCATATCTCGGGTTCAGTTATGTCAAGGTGTTGCCACTTTTGTCTAGTCGTGATAATCATGACCTTCGTTTTTCAGCCGAACACTGATTCTGGATTTGTCATGACAGAGAGCCAGGAGTGCTCTGTTCACTGTTTGTTCCTTTGGATGTGTCAGGACGGAGAGCCAAGAGTGCTCTGTTCACTGTTTGCTTCGTTGGATTTGTCAGGACAAAGAGCCAGGAGTGCTCAGTTCACTGTTTGCTTCGTTGGATTTGTCAGGACAGACAGCCAGGAGTGCTCAGTTCACTGTTTGCTTCGTTGGATTTGTCAGGACAGAGAACCAGGAGTGCTCAGTTCACTGTTTGCTCCGTTGGATTTGTCAGGACGGAGAGCTAGGCGTGTTCTGTTCACTGTTTGCTTCGTTGGATTTGTCAAAACGGTGAGCCATGAGAGCTCGGTTCACTGTTTGTTCCGTTGGATTTGTCAGGACGGAGAGCCATGAGAGCTCTGTTCACTGTTTGCTCCGTTGGATTTGTCATGGCGGAGAGCCATGAGAGTTCTGTTCACTGTTTGCTTCGTTGGATTTGTCAGGACAGAGAGCCAGGAGTGCTCAGTTCACTGTTTGCTTCGTTGGATTTGTCAAAACGGTGAGCCATGAGAGCTCGGTTCACTGTTTGTTCCGTTGGATTTGTCAGGACGGAGAGCTAGGAGTGTTCTGTTCACTGTTTGCTCCGTTGGATTTGTCAGGACGGAGAGCCATGAGAGCTCTGGGGACTGTTTCACTAACATCTTTATGAGCTCATAAGCACGATTTCGCTCTTAACAATCGATTTCGCTCTTAAGCTATGATCGAAACAGAAAATTGCGTTTCACTAAGAATAAATCATAGAAATGCTCATAGGAACGCTCTTAAGAACGCTCCTAACTTACGACGAGGTTAGACCGCTCATAAGAACATATATCCATCATAAGCGAGAAAATGGCGTACTTACATGTTATCCAAAGACGCAGACGCTTTATTTTACGAAGAGATAGAGTTTTTCTTAATAGATTAACTTTGAATGACATCAACGATGAAGAACTAACGAAAGTGTATAGGTTGGATCGAAACATGATCCAAACTATAGTGCGTGGTTTTGTGGCATCTCCGTATAGCAACACGACCACTCGGTCCCATGCACTACATTCGGAAGCGCAGGTAAGCAGAATATGATATATATGTATACATACTATCGTGTTCTAGCTACGTCAAGTTCGTGCAACAAAAATATAAAAAACGTGAAGCCGAAGGTCAAGGTTGCGAAGGCATCGTTTGCTATGTGTTCTATTCGGGTTGGAGTATAGCGCCGTAGGTTATTGTAAAAACTGACTATGCCTATGGTCTATGCCAATGGTGTATAAACAAGATAGCATGCATTTTTTTATTATTTAATTACTTCCAAAACTGCATTTCGTTTCAATGAGAAATATAATTGTTATATTATTTGTGAAAACATTATGTACGTCTTGTTAAGTTACATCATTCTGCACAGACATAAATTAATTAATGCATGTAAATGTGTGCACTTGTGTGTATGTGTGCAAAATTCTACAGAAAATATATATTTGAATCTGAAGTAAAACATTGAATATTGTGGTACTGTTTGTTTTTGTAGGTCCTCATAGCTCTTCGATTTATGGCCAAGTCTGGGTATTTATCCGAGTTGGCAAAGATACATGGTGTGTCTTTATCAACAGTTAGTAGATGCATAAAAAATGTATCAACGTACATTGCTTCGAAAGCACACCAGGAGATATACTATGACTATGAACCGTAAGTTGTACCTAAGATGATATTTAACGCACATATACACAGTACACTAATAAGTAAATTAGTATTTGTTAAAGTACTTAAACGTTTTAGATAAAAATTTCCATACCACATATTTGAGCACTGAACTATGTATATGTAACATCCTATTTACGATTACTGAAATAACATTTGAACAGGAGCAGAGGTACAATGCTAAGCACAGAGAAGTATGAAAATATTAATAATAATAAGTTTAAAACTCAACTGCCATCTTGTAAAATTATGAAGTTTATGTCAACAATTAATTTATTTTAGCGAACAACTGGCTAAACTGGCCCAATCATTTAATGGTGTTGGGGGCTTCCCAAGAGTTGTGGGTGCGGTTGACGGCACACACATAGGCATCCTGGGACCTAGGCAAGAAGAATATGCGTTTGTAAACAGAAAGGGGGAGCACAGCATAAATGTAATGGTGAGTGTTTTATTAAATAACAACATATTATTATATGCACTAATTATAACATAACTTCAGTGATTGTTAACAAGATTAATAAGATAGCCATCAAAGGCAAACAAACAGATGGTGATAAATGTAACATAATAATTATGTAGTGTCCATGGTATGGTGAAATATCAGATTTGTTGACTCGAGTCTGACTGAGTCGCCCATTTGGAGATCATTGTCTTGAGACTTGACTTGATTTGCAGGTCAATGACTAGCGACTCGACTTGACAGCTTGTGACTTGGCAACATGCCTGTGAATATAATACATGTGAAATATAATATATGTTTATATTTATATATATATATATATATATATATATATATATATATATATATATATATATATATATATATATATATATATATATATATATATATATATATATATATATATATATATATATATATATATATATATATATATATATATATATATATATATATATATATATATATATATATATAATACATACTACATACATATATATTTGTGTGTGTGTAGCCTCGGCATAGTCATAAACATAGTTATTGCAATTGTCTCTGCTCAAACTGTGCAGTGGGTCTTCAAAATGAAACAAATATATATACACACACACGTACAATATATATTAATTAAGTTGTACAAAGTAGCATTTGCATAAGCGACACATAAAATCAGTTCCCATGAGGCATGGCCATGACATGTCGTCTGCGTTCTTTTTATCGTCTGCTAGTCCTACGACGTCTCGGCTACAGTAAAATGGACAAAACTAAGCGTCAGTCACGTCAACCGCTTTCTAGCAATCTAATCTGTATACAAGTATACATTACAAATAAATGTTAACATTCGCAACACTAGACATGCACAAATCTTACCTTTTTCGAGATTTTCTCGTCGCTGACAAGCGGCAAAACATCCAGCGACAGCGAATCCATGATTGTTGTCATTCGCAACTGTCAAATTAGTTCCACATTTCCGCCGGTGTGACATCGAAATAATATCCTCAGTGATCAAATAACGTGGTTTAGGGTGAAAAATTTTGCTCCTAAGCTTATGATAGAAATATCGCTCTTTAGCTTATGATGGATTTTACGAGCAGCTTAGTGAAACGCATTTTGAAAACGCTCTTAAAATTCTATGATGGATTCTGAGTTATGATAGGTTTTCCTTATGAGCTCTTAGTCTTAGTGAAACAGTCCCCAGTTCACTATTTGGTTCGTTGGATTTGTCAGGACGGAGAGCCAGGAGTGTTCTGTTCACAGTTTGCTCTGTGATTTCTGGGGTCCAAGATGCTCTATCCAGTTTATCACTGACGCAATCTTTGAGCCATGTGTGGTAGTGTTGTTTGTCTTTGTAGTAAATTTTTGAGCCATGTGTGGTAGTGTTGTTTGTCTTTGTAGTCAATCTTTGAGCCATGTATGGTAGTGTTGTTTGTCTTTGTAGTCAATCGTGCATTGACTGGCTATGATTGAGAAATATTTGTTGAAGATTTCTGAATCTGTGAGCCCCTACCATACACATAAATAGAACACCCATTAGTAAAACAAGATCGCTAAGCCCTTATCAGTTGACACATGATAAAGTGATGCTGGCATGGACCAGTGCTGCTGCACGGCAAGAACCCACTGGAGGCCCAGTGTTTATACTGTACAGCACCCAGTCTTCATAATATATCTATAGATATACAGTACTAATAAGAGATTATTACTACATAGCTATATATACCTAATACCTTATTACGTGCACAATCTATCCATGCACCTTGTATATCAAATATCATAACATATTAACTATAACAGAAGCACCACTAAACATGATCGAAACTTAACTTTCTGAAGTGCTCTATACATGTATTAGCTAATGACTGCAAATGGTCAAAATCTCATTAAGCCCTGTTGGACATTCTTCTCTAAGGTCCCAGAAATATTCTTTTCCCATCTTCCAACACATTCCCCAGCTGCTCCATCACAGCCATTTCCACCTGCAGATCAAGATCTTTCTCGAATGTTATCTGACCAACTTGCAAAGTCATGTAAAGAAATGTGCTCTCTCATTTAAGCTGTCAATTGTTTTAGTAGGCAACCTTTCACATGGTTTGTCAAACAAATGCATAGAATGAATGTGAATGTTGCAATGTGTACAGAATGAGTTACATGATAGTGGTTCATACAACGAAGAAAAGGCAAACGACGATCAAAAAGGGGAGAGCCTTATTAAATGCTTAATAAAGAAACAAATCTTATTAATGAGCTGACATCTAGTTGAATTTTAAAAATGAGCTACAAATATGCATACACGCACGCACACATTATTTATAAAAACTTAATCCTACCCGTATAACATTTTATGTTGCACCCAATCAATGTGACTACTGGGAAACACTTAATGTACGCTCCCCTAAGAAAAACAAACGTATCTGTAATATATTGATATTTCAGAATATTTTTTAAACTGTTACATTCATTCACATATACACTAACACAGCACAAACATTTGCGACATAAATTACCTGAAAATAACAAGATGTTAGATCCTGTCTTCTGTCGATTCGTACAACTGTAAGCCACAAAGAAAATAACAATATTCGTTTTCCCACAACTTTCTCCAGCAAGCCTCCAAAATGTTTGTCTTGGAGAGTTTAACACTAATGCACGATGCTCACACCAGTATGAACAACCCAACTGCCCACACTTATAACACAACTGCTGGGACCACCCTCACTCAAAGTATTAATCAGTTTGGTGGCCATGCCCCATTAAGAACAAATGACAATGACAAATCTTCAAGTTAATTGGTTCCTGGTGTCATCGTCACTGGCTACTAGCCTGATAAGTTTATAATTCTCTGGTAGCCACCTCATCTTCATTGCTTTTGTTTGCCTTATATTGAACATGATGATGGCGAGGAGGAAATAAATTAACTTACTTACTCACTTACTTACTGCAATACCACAATGCTCTGAAACTTCCACATCAGCATTAAGTCCTTTTCATTTATGGCAAACCTAGAATAGTGTCTCCCATTTTATAGTTTACATTCAAGTTCCCGTGTCATGTGTGTAGGCATTTACATTTCCCAAAATTTAATAACATCTGCAATTTTTCAGACCATTTAACTAATTTGTCAAGATCGTTTTGTAAATGTTGTTTATCTCATTCTTAACATTTAAAAACACTTTTGTGCCATCGGCAAATGTCAGTACCTTGCTTGTTATAGTATCGTCCAAGTCACTGATATAATTATATTAAGAATAATAATACTGATCTTTGTGGTGCCCCACTCAAAACTGATTTCCAGTTTGAACATCCCCATCTACTACAACACGTTGTCTTCTGTCACTCAGCCATTTTACTATATATTTTCTATCGCGGGAAAGCCTTATTTGCTGCATGCAAGATGAGGGGCCTTATAAAAGGATTATAATTGTAAAAATACAGTAGACTGTGCATTACAAATATAAACCAAATAGTGTTACTAATTATATGTAAAGCATTTCCCAAATTACTGTTTTTGCAAAACAATATTGAAAATTCAGTCAAGGTCGAAAACGTCGATTTTCACCATCAGGCTGGAGTTGTGCGAACATGTACCGTGAGTCATGACGATTAACTCGTTGCGTCCTGTCATTGGCTGTGAACGCGGTGCGACTGGCTTCAGACTCCAACTCTGTGATCAAGCTTTGGAGCTTCTCTTGACACTTTGGGGAGAAATTAAATGAAATCATGACATAGCTCTATTACTATCCACCTATTACTATCCACCTATTCGGTACATTATCGATGGCACCGCTTGTTAAAGCAGCCATATAATTCACTGCCATATTTACAGCACCATTGTATGTTTCGTTGTGCATGTTTTGGAAGTCGAAGCCGAGCTGCTCGATCTTGTTGGCGATGGCTGCGCACGTGAGTCCGGAGTAACACAAGACAAACTTCAAGAATGTATCACGTGTCTTCTGTGTTTCCACGATCTTTAAGGACAAAACTGAACATGTTTGATATCGCAATTCTCATCAGTGTCCAGACGGGTGGCGTCATGGCTGTGTCTTCCCATGGCGATAGTCAGCTTGTCACATAAAATATCCGTATTTAGTATGCATGGGCTCCAGCTCTCTCTCACACTCATGTCCAAGCATTACAACTGTTGCTGACCATTGGAAATTCATCACCGACAACAAGAATCCATTTGCGTTTAGTAATTGGTGCTATAAGGACCAGACATGACGGGGGAGGAAATCAGAACGACCAGGGGACAAATGGCAGTACTGTTGGCAACACCCTGAATTTGTATATTACAAATGTCCTCATACGATAAACTAGTAATGGAGGGCGCAACCTGGCGGTATCTCGACAATTATTTCTATCTTGATGAAAAAATCCGGCTAAAATAAAGGGGGTGCCCGGGCACCTGATGGACACCTGTACATCGGAACTAGTGTCCATGTAAAGACTGAAATATTATCTGCTGGTTAATATTAACCCTTATATAAGTAGAACGACACATGTGTCATCCCCTCCCCCACGGGTCGTAAGTAGAACGACACATGTGTCATCCCTCCCCCACGGGTCGTAAGTAGAACGACACATGTGTCATCCCCTCCCCCACGGGTCGTAAGTAGAATGACATATGTGTCGTCCCCTCCCCCACGGGTCGTAAGTAGAATGACATATGTGTCATCCCCTCCCCCACGGGTCGTAAGTAGAATGACATATGTGTCGTCCCCTCCCCCACGGGTCGTAAGTAGAATGACATATGACTACGACTGACTGAGACCCCCCTGCCAACAAACCTACATCCGCCCCTGCATTATTCATGCTTAAGGCAAGAACTAAACTGTGAAGACAACGTGACGATTTCGTGTTTTATGGTGTACCTGACGATGGATTTAGGTTGAAATAATTGTATATGACTATGGCTATTTTGACTATTCCAACTGTAGTGACTTTTCCACTCGCCCTTCACACTCTCAAAGACATCACACTTTACTTGTTATACGTACAATTTCTACTCACTAATACACAAATGTGTATGTAAAATGTGTGATGCATTTGCGATTGTTTTTGGGTTTGTTATGTTTTCGGGTGTCAATATAATATCTCTCACACGTGGTATGTGAATTTCCGCTCAGTACAACAAAATGTCAATCTATTTTGGAATCTAAAGCCATCATGCGAACGGTGACATGCTTGAGTGCAAGGGCCAACGAGAGATAAGGTGATCAGTTTATGCACGACACTAAAAATAATACAAACGGCAACTGTATCGTGAGACCCGTTCTCTTGGATGCCCCAGCCGGAAAACATCACGGAGAAAGAAAAGGTATGAAAGGTGTCCGGGCGTGTTTCGAGGTAATATATCGCGGGGGAGGCGAAGGAGATAGAGTGAGCATTGAGGGTGACAACGATGAGTGTGGCTTTGCAGAAATCATAGTTTTTTCTTGAGTTAAATCTAAGTTCTTTTTGGATTAAGTAAATGTTGTGTATAAATAAAAACAAATAATACGCCTAATTAAAAGTACTTAAATTTAACTAAAAAAAAAGTATGATTTCTGCAAAGCATATTTTATATTTATCTTTTTTATAAGTACTAAATTTCTTTTTTATAAGGATATTATGCCCCATCCGATATATGTATATATGTTTTTTTATTTAATTAAACAATGAGTCTGTTTTACGCCTAATAAACTTTTTATTAGGCGAAATGGGAATAATATCAGTATGCGAAATGGTGGCCGGATGAGGTGAAGAGACAGGTTGTTGCCTCTGTTTATATAGTACTCCATGTAAGTAAACACCGAAATTAATAAATTAAGCAAACTTTAAATTCTATTTTATTGGTTTTTTATACGTATACATTGGTTTTTACCACTATTGACATACGTCACTAAAGGTAACTCCATTATCTGTGCTCGAGTCCGCCTATGCTCGAGTCCGCCTGTGCTCACCTATGCTAGTGAATTGCTAAGAGAACCCACACCCAATTAACGTTTACTCATGTTGAAGCCAGTAGCTAGTAGGTGTTTTGTCCTACCCTCTCTGAAAAGGTGAAGGGTTTTTGTCCATGGGGCTTATATCCGTACCCCTAAATTTCTGACTACCTTTGGTACTGATCCGCGTTCACACGTGTGGGATTATGTATGTCTAGTAACATTGTCTACGGACATTCTCAATTCTTGAAAATTATAAATTGGGGTGTTTTGGTAATCGCAATAACTTCAAAAAGAGTATCCTTGCATAAGTAATATTATTGACGAGGAAAATCTCGCGGTGTGGCAAAAATAATGTTTATGTGTTCTGGAATGAACTGTCGTACATTGGATGTAGTAAGACACACGCGCACGCACACGCGCACGCACACGCACACGCACATGCACACAAGATAAAGAGAAATAGTAGATGGGGAGATTTCAAACTGGAAATCAGTTTTGAGTGGGGTATCACTGGGAACAGTATTACAACCTATATTATTCTTAATGGATTGGAAGACGATGTATCAAGCAAAGTACTGAAATTCGCAGGCTACGAAGACATATTGAGAAAGGTTAAAGTAGCTGGAGATAAACAAATGGTATAACCATTGCAGATAATTACTTAGGAATTATAGCCAGTGCAGACATGACAGCTTCAAAGCAATGTAGGATTGCCATTTCAAAGGGTAATCAAATTCTAGGGCTATTTAGTAGAAATATCACATATAAAGAGAACCAGCTAATTATACCCCTGTATAAAGCAATAGTTATACTTAATTTGGAATATTGCATGCAACTATGGAGGCCATATCGTAAGAAGGACATCGGAAATCTAGACAGAATACAACGAGGAGCTAACTAATCAATCAACTAAGTAAATTCCACAACTGAGACCTTAGTTATCAAAGACGCTTGATGAGGGGTGTGTGGCATGGGTCTCAATCTCCCGCCTCACCTCCACCTGCTATTGGGCCAACCTCCCATCTCCCCCCCTGTTTTGTCGCCAACCTCTCACCAATTTTTGAGAGTCCATCTCCCACCAATCCCACCTCCCACCAATTGTTAAGACCAGCCTCTCTCCTCCTACATCCTGCCACACACCTCTCTCTCTGTCTCTGTCTCTTTGTCTGTCTGTCTGTCTGTCTGTCTCTCTGTCTCTCTGTCTTTGTCTGTCTGTCTGACTGTCTGTCTGTCTGTCTCTCTCTCTCTTTCATGATGTAATTGACGAGGCAGTCAGACAGACTTTAAGCTGATGGCTGGCGGCCATACTTTTGTTAAGTGGCGAAAACGTTTCGACGCAATCGGTGCGCACGATGGACAATCGACACGCAGTTGGCAACTGATAGCAATGTTTGATTCACAATACTGCCGGGCGTATGGCCGAACGATTACAGTAATTGCCGGACCAGAACAAAGCAATATGCAACAATAAAGCAAGGTAGGCATTGTGCGTTCAGCTGCGTTTGGTGTTGTGCTTGCCCAGGAGACTGCACAGCAGAGAGCAACTTGTTGACAAGTGATTTTGATGGGTCACGAAACGTTTCTGCGTCGTCGTTATCTGCTATCTGGCGCATTTTATGCTTTCTAATATTTGGTAAACGAACCACAAATTAGGATGCTACATATAGTTTCTCGGTCGGTTCTACAAGGCGATATTTAACATATCTTGATCGCCAACAGTAGTACAACGATATTTAGCATTATTTCCAACACGGATGACACATAACACGCTCGATCTGTGCCGCCATTGTCAGAAACTATGTGACCCGTGCACCTGGTCAACGACTTAAACCTGATATATACGAAATGCGTGTTCGGATTAACCACGTCGATTAGTACACCAAATTGTTTATTTACCCTCGATTCCACAGGCTTATCGAGTAGCGGTTTGTGGTCAGCTGTGTAGAATCGGGGGATCAAACGAATGACCATTCGACCTCTGAACCAGCGGGGCTCCCTCATTGCTAACACACGATGACAGCAGAAGACGAAATTCAACAAGCGGACGCTGTTCGGGTGACACTAGTTGACGGATGTGTCAACAGGGAACGTCACCATCACTGCAGGCGTCCTGGCTGCAAGTCACCAGAGGGGACAAGACGATCCGGTGGAAGAATCCCAGAAAACTTATCTCAAGATATTCAATGTTTTACTTACGTGTTTTGATTTGTTTGTTCTGTTACTGTCTTATTTTATGTCCATACACGAGAACCGTGTTTGACTGTGCACGCACGCACGCACGCACGCACGCACGCACGCACGCACGCACGCACGCACGCACGCACGCACGCACACGCACGCACGCACGCACGCACGCACACACACACACACACACACACACACACACACACACACACACACACACATATACCCTTTTATCATATTTTGAGGACTCGTAAGGGCAGTTGATGAAATATGTTATATTTATGTCTTCTACATAGTCTAAAATGCCCGTCTACTTTTACATACCCAAAGTCTGTGCAAGGACACTAGGCATAGTTATGTATACACATGTATGTTGTTTGATGTTATTATGGAGAGGACATTCCAATTAACATATCAATTAGCAAGAATAGTTATATCCATGTTTAAACGTATAACAAAATCCAACACATGCTGATTCTGGTAGTGGAATATCATATATTAATCTGTACGTACAATTTATAGCGAATTTTTTATCAGTAGGAATTAATTGTCATTTTTGGTGAGGACGTCCAATTTTGCTGACAGAAAATGCACCATTAAATACAAATTGACTTTACGCCATACATAGGCCTACTACTCCAATTTGCACCAACATTTGTAACGTTTAGCTTAAAGATTGATGGACAATTTAACAAAATTGGTTGTTGCTGGACAACTGGCTTCATACTGTTGCAGTATAGGTTTTAATATTAACATAAACTGAAGTGGGACTAAAAAATATGTAGAAAAACAGCATACTATGCGCATTTTCCTTAACAAATAATTGATGCATCTTCATGAAATGTGGCTTCTGTGTTCCTTACCATGGCCACTGCATGATAATCACACTGAATTAATATTATACAATGAATAATTATTATTACACAATGAATTGTTTGAATGCAATGAAGGAAAGTGCATTTTAGCAAATTTGTACTTTTTCGTGAAAACGCCCGTAAACTGTTAAGGAATACATTTTCATTTCTCCAATCATTAACAATCGTTCACGACATTTAATCTGCCCCGCGAATTCTACATCTGCCTGTTCAAAAACAATTTTATATGTGCTATTTTCCACATTTGCGAAATATAACAAATATCTTGAAAAGAACAGAACTACCATTATCGGTATTTAAATGCTTCATAATGTGATGACCCCACCGTATTTGTCATATGATTCTTAGTAACCTTCAATTAATTATACAACATGAATGCATTCTGTAATATATCACTCGCTCTGTAATATATAATTGAGTTGTGCATTATATTAGGTTAATAATAATATTTTATTTGCTTATTTGTAATGTAATCTTAATAATTGCAGCTGCTTATTACTGCATTTTTTCCATAAAGGATCTCCAAAGTCACACTAATATAAATCACTTATCATGTTATTGTATTATGGAAATATGTTGTTTGAATAAAGTTCATTGATGCATTTATTGGTTCGTTCGTTCGTTAATTTAGCTGTGAGTCCTACTAATTATATGGATAATTTAGACATAGAAAATAACGTTTCCTGTCATTACAATCACAGGATTTTATGTAATTGTCATATAATAGTCTAGGTAACGCAATATTTTGTTATTGTGAATAGTTTGGTTATGTCGTAGGAAACCAAACATCATCAAAGGTTCAGCTGACAACGCTTCCACTATGATAAAGCCATATTCAAATAAACATTTAATTCTATGCGTTTTGTAGCGAAATCGAAGACATCGGGACTGCTCGAGTGCATGGGTTTAGCAGCAGAGATAAGAAGGATTACGCTGAACGCAATGACATCAGTCGCGTCTCCATCTCGCCCTTGAGTGACAGGCGAACACTGTCACTGTAGCTCGTTTCATTCCGCCCCCTGTCACCGACGACTTTTGTACCCCATTGTGAGCGGGCGCCGTATTTAAGTGGCGGCGCGCGTGCGTGCCGGCAGAACAGACGAGTGTAAGTTGCGACGAAGGCTGTGTAGACGCAATCAGCCAGCCATGGCTATCGAGTGCGTCTTGCTGCTGGCCTTTACAGCCGGCGCGTTGGCAGGTATGTCACTTTCTACATCTCCATGGCAAGCTCCACAAACGCAGTGGAATAAAAGCAAAACAGAATCTCGCGCAAACACTGAATGTGTGGTCGTTCGTGGTAGTACTGGTACATTGGAGATTCCATATAGCTGCATTTTTATACAACCTATAGTTGATTTCAAAAGTTTGATTCGCCGCACGTTTGCCTGTAATTTAAGGCTATTTCTAGGCCCGCGTCTTTCATGTAGCACAGTTTTCATGCTTAAGTAGTTTTTTATTGGATAATTGGCTTGTTTTACAAAATGTAAAGATGGGGTTATTTCCCATCGAAACCAGAAGGGTGATATCTTTGATCACCGTCTAAGAAAACCTTTGCCGTTATTATGTGCCTTTCTTGCCTTAATTTTCAAGTCATATGTATCAATATTTGTCTAAAAAGTCTAAAAGTCTTCATGACAGAAGTATATAAAGAGTGACCCACAAACATACGTGCTAGCAGTTTATCTTAATAAAATGATATACATTTTATTTTTAAAAACAATAAATAAAAAACTGCAGCGGTGATTGTGCGATATAACTATTATTCGGCAATATGATCGCAGGATTTCAAAACAAACTGTCAGTAATGTGAGATCAACTATTAATAGCGCCACTTCTCCATAACCAGATATCAATAGCAACTGGAAAAAAGCTGTTGTGTGTTTGGCATGAACTATGTTTGGCATGAATTATGCACACCGAACGAGCATAAAAAATCCACCCGGAGGTCCACACAAGAAAACAGTTGTAGCTTCAGTGAGCATACGAAAAGCTAGAACAAAATGTGTACGCCTAATATTTCCATTGGTGTAGCTGCTTATTTGAAATTAATAAAAATATTGATGCATAGACGCTTGTAGAGATAAAGACAGGCTTTGGGTGACTCGATAAACCTCGATAAACCCGTGTCTACGTCGTATTCTCGTAGTGTCTCTGTCGACATTTAACAGTCATGTTAAACTTAACAATTCCGGCAATCGAACAAATATAGAGCATAATAAAACAAACGGCCACTTAAACAAAAAACCATTTGCTTTCTTTCATCGAGTCATATTTAATATAAAACTGATCTAAACAATGTATGCGCCGAATTGCATGTTTTCTCCAAATCAAACCTTGACCTTATTCAACACATTACAACAACTTTACTCTTCATATGATACACTCTATGTACATTTTTATTAGTGATTACGTGTATTTGCTCATGGTCTGGAGTGTGACAGCTACTGCGCATGTGCAGCCACGTCGCACAGCTGCAGCGATGGCCTCGGTTTGCAGCTACTTGTCATTAATACTGGCAACGTGCTCTGTACGTATTGGCGATATACAACAGTGCACTTAGACTGGCTGTCTCTCAAACGACGGTTGTGCACCGAGGGAGAACTGCTATTTACGACCAGTAGCTATTCCACTGCATTTCAAATGTAACGTTTATTATATGTTAAGCCACTAGAAGGACATCACAAATGTATGGTAAATAATAAAAGTAGTTGATGAAAAACATATATTTTGCACACTCGAAAAGAATTGAACAGGACTTACAAATTAAAGAAGAAGAATTATATACATTAAATAAGAAGTTGTTACATAGTTCTGCAGTTTGCAGTAATGCTGGGTGTTTGATTAAACGGTTTTTAATACTACTAATAAATGTAGACTATTTTTAATGTACTGGTACTGACAGAACTTTAAAAAAAGGTTTAAGACACATTAAGACAATGCAGCTACAATAAGTTATTCTGAGAAGTGCAATGGTGGATACGTGAGGTACTGCAGCAGACGAACATGTATCATATTTCAAATGCTGTTGGTGGAAGACAACACTAAAAGTAAATATGAAGCTATTTTGGGGAGAGTAAAAGGAAAGTCACTTTGGTGCATTGTGTTCTTGGAACAAGAAAGACAACAACAACGACAGTAACAACGACAGTAACAACGACAACAAGAGGAATCGTGAAGCGCAATAAGAGCCTCATAAATAACAATTTGCCTCGATCTGGCGCTGCGTGACACGTGATATCACCTCCTGCCACCGATGTCAGCTACACTTCGGCTGTCTGTTACTTTGGACTCTTTTATCGGCGTTCGGTCCTCGCCTTGAGATTTCACATCGGTGTTTGTTGGTTTGTGAGCGGGGTCGCAGCCGCTAAATTTAACGCCGATTGTGCTAGCATTATGACACGTACGCCGTGGAACCAGGCCAACCTTTGGCACTGCACTATTGTGTCACTTGTTTTTAGCACAAGATATATGTGTTTTATCTCACAAGATCACCAAGTCGTTTGGTATATTGGCCTTCACGAAGTGGGTCGCTCTGGTTGCGGGAAAATGAACTTTTATGGTCACCGCTTTATAGTTGTTTTATTGAGAATATAAATTATATGTTCAAAGTAAACCAAGTGTCAGACAACAACCACTCGACCGCACAAGATATTTTTATATTTAAAAAAGAAAATAAGTAATTTGCTACAAAACAGAAAGCATACACATTGAATACGATAAATCATAATGACTATCGTATGCTTAGAATGTAAAAAGTTCTATAAAGTGCTATTACTTAACACTAATTATTACACAACACTAATTATTGTTAAATGTACAATTAAAAATATTAAAACGTTTTTAATGAACACTTTACTATTTTTTTTAAAGAAACAGAAAATAATAAGGCCCCTACGACAGTGACTAAGTTTGGTATATGTCTCCTGTCCCATAATACACATCAATTTTAAATTTTACACTGCACAATGTATTGATATTGTCTTGTGTTGTGCATGATGTTAATATACTTCTCAATTCTCAATTAAGTACATTACTGTGATGATGTTCAACCTGTGAGGTAACACATTCACAATATGCGTGTTGTGTTCTGTCATTACTGTGATGATGTTCAACCTGTGAGGTAACACATTCACAATATGCGTGTTGTGTTCTGTCATTACTGTGATGATGTTCAACCTGTGAGGTAACACATTCACAATATGCGTGTTGTGTTCTGTCATTACTGTGATGATGTTCAACCTGTGAGGTAACACATTCACAATATGCGTGTTGTGTTCTGTCATTACTGTGATGATGTTCAACCTGTGAGGTAACACATTCACAATATGCATGTTGTTTATGTCACTGGTCGAGGTCATGCGCAGTAATGTCCTATAATATGAGTGTTATAAAGTATTACGATAAAAAATATACCAGAATTATAAGATAACTCCGTTACTGGTTGTTACATCATGCATGTTTCCCGCCGCAGGTCCGCTGGGCAGTTGGGATGATTCAATCCCAAGGCAGTGTGCGACATCCTGTCCAGGTAAGACAATGATGTTCTTAAAACTTCTCACCCACGTATTTTGACCTAATCGTGCCAAGTTAAGGGATTAGGAGGAAGGAGATTATCTTGCAGCATATGGAATAAAGGAAACAAGATGTGAGAAGGAGGCATTTTCCATTCCAGAAATGATTATTAAAAAACAATTAAGATTTTAAGGGGGTCATTTTATGCATTTTATAGAAAAAAGACAGAAAGAAGGAGATATCCTTCCCAACGCAATCGACTTGGCTCCTCTGCCTAATATTAATTTTGTTGAGCAATGACCGTGTATCAGACGATTTTGAGTTTCGCTCGAGGCCTGTGTGATTGAGCTTGTACATGCACGTACGTTGAGCTTGTACAGACATGTGTAGTTCTACGTGCGTTGATCCTTACATACATGTCGAGTACTACATGTGTTGAGCCTTACATACATGTGTAGTGCTACATGCGTTGAACCTCATAGACATGTAAGGTAAGATTAGATAAGATAAGATGAAATTTATTTCCAATACTAATACTAACAACACATAACAATAATCCAATGAAATAATACAATAATTATTATAATAATACAATGTTATAATATTTCTTGTTATTAGTTGCTATTGGAAAAGGAGTAGATTGAAGAACAATTCTTGTAAATATTTACCCCTTCTCTCATTATCACAGTACATAACTTTTGTACTATACAAACATGGTATGTTGGTGGTCAAGCAAACATTTTCTTATTAAAATATTTATTACATCTAGTTAAAGTCTAATTGTTAATAATCTGACACTCAACCTCGTTATTACATTAATATACATAATCATTATTAATCTTGTACTTATCTAGTAATTTAGCAGTGTAGCGTTTTTTTTAACAATGTAATGTTTCCACAGTTAGTAAGAATGTGGTCCATTGAATTCCACAATTTCACTCCCTTCACAGACATACACATAGATTTCGAATTTGTACGAGAATATATATATGAATAAACTTGGATTGTTAACGCGTTGCACGGCTAGTCAACGGATCGCGTAAATTAAATAGTATTTGGAAATTTATTATGTAATTCATTATTTCGTGCTTTAAACATGACTACTAGAGCAATCTTCAGTTCATCTATATCTGCAACTTTAAGAATATTCATACTGTAAAATAAAGAATTTGTGTGACCCAAACGGTTTGCCCCACATATAAGACGAACAACCTTTTTTTTAACATAAACAGAAAACTGTTTATGTTACAAAAAAGGTTGTTTGTCTTATATGTGGGGCAAACCGTTTGGATCACACATGTGTAGTGCTACATGCGTAGCACCTTACAGATGTGTGTTGAACCTTATAGACATGTGTAGTGACACATTGAGCCTTATAGACATGTGTAGTGCTACTTATAGACACGTGTAGTGCTACATGTGTTGAGTCTTATAGACATGTGTAGTGAAACATTGAACCTTATAGACATACGTAGTGCTACCTATAGACACGTGTAGTGTCTATAAGTAACTTATATAACTAATAGACACGTGTCTATACGTAGCTATATTATATAACTTACAGACACGTGTCTATAAGTAGCTATATAACTTATAGACACATGTAGTCTATATGTGTTGAGCCTTATAGACATGTGTAGTGCTACATGCGTTGAGCGCTACAGACATGTGTAGTGCTGTTACGTACGTTAGCTGATAGTGTTACTATCTATCGCAACATAGATTTGTATTGAGTTGTAACATGTTTTCCAGCCATCACCATTTCCAGTGTACAATTGCGTTGATGTCAAAGAAATTACATTAAGCCCTATTATTGCCATGTAGGCCCTACTATCTTATGCTTAGAATATCCCGTTATGCACATGGGTTTGTATTTCGTTTACCATAAAATAGGTTGTATACAATGATAGATCGCATCAATAACCATAAATTGATCGTTGTTGTTGGTCATTGTCAGTTACACCGTGTTTGTTTTTGTGCAGAGAGTTCAAAGTTTTCTTACACGCCCGGCAAAATTTACGAATATGCTTACGAGTCCAACACACGAACGACCATACCAGGGTCGATGGAGGAGCAGGCCAGTCTACAGATGCGTGCCAACGTACAACTTGCTGCCTTATCTCCGTGTGAAATGGCGGTCAAGGTGAGACCAGTGGACAACTTTCCCATTCTTTTGACCTCACGTTTTCAATATTATATTTATTGCACCTGCGATTACATACGACCATCGATTCAATGTCTGAGTTATCCTTATATTTTTCAAGATATTCAATGCCCCTTCACCGTATATTATAAAGAATTCCTAATTTAATTTTCTGAACATCCTTCTTTCAAATGCAATGTAATACGCTTTTCAGTTATATTTAAAGTTTTGCCATAAAGTAAATCGTTCCAAAACAATTTATTCCGCATTTAGGAGAAGTGTGGAGTGGAAGTGTTAATCCACATCAGTTGTATCTGTTAACACTGACTATGCAAAAAGTAGTTTGTTGTTTAGCGTATTGAGGATGGGGGAACATTGGGTAGAGAACGGGAATTTAGCCAGATGAGACAAATATAAAAAGTGTTGATATGAAGTTTGTAGATACCAATCAGTCTACATAGAACTGTCTAAACAATGCGTTTTCGTATGCAGTTGACGAACGTACAACTGTTAGATTCGGACCCGATGGTGCACGCTCGCATGCAGCCCGTGGAGGGGGGCGCTGCGTTCAGAAGAGCGCTAGAGCGGATGCCTCTCCGCTTTGCCTTCATCGACGGTCTCATCGAGGCAATCTGTCCGGCGGCCGACGAGCCAGCGTGGGTGCTCAACATCAAACGGGGCATTCTCTCGGCGCTTCAGAACTCTATGGACACTCTTGACCAGGGAGCCGCCACCCGTGAGGTATGGTATTTATATGATTTAAATCCATTGTGTGCTTGTCCTTGCTGCTTGAGTAGATGGAGTAGATTATGGATGCAACAGTGAACCGGAACGATGAGAGAATGTATGTATGAAACGCTATTAGCAATACAGAAGCGGGTATGATTGTAAAGATGACTGGCCATTCACAACTGTCAAGTTATTTATGAATGCAATGTTGGTAGGGACCTTAGACTTTGTTTCAACAAACATGACAGTAATTCATTCTCATACACAAACGAGTCAGTAAGTATTATGCTCTTAAGCACTTCATCAATTGCTGAATATAATTATTTGAAAACTAATTTGGTTGAGCATTTATGAGGGCCACAAACGAGTCTGATTTATCCCATTAGGTTGATATCACTGGCGACTGTCCGGTTACGTATGAGGTGATTGCTGAAGGACACGTTAAGAAGGTGAAGAACATCCTCGCTTGCGTCGATCGACACGGCGTTAATGCTGTCTTCCAAGGAACACCTTACGACATCAACTCCGTGAGTGCTGTTCTTTATGTTCAGTCAAAGTCAACATAGTTTAAAAAGTGACGATGTATGATGCCACATCTTAATGGTTTTTAGCAAGATTTTTAAACAGATTGCCATTCAAAGCTAACACCCCAGATTGCAAGTGGACAAGGAAGCCATTTGCTTATGAAGAGTCCAGCAATTCTTCGCTTGCGTTAACCTGCCCTTCTGAGATATTTGACAATTTTATTTTTAATAAAATTTTCGTTGCTAGCATTTACAGTGGATAATTTGTACCTTCCATTTCGTCGTCCATTGTGAGAATACTTTCTGATATTTAATCTACACTGATCCTTGATTAACGTTACTTCATCGTCTTTAGTTATTATATTTTTCTTGAGAAAAATAGTTCTATAAATATTTGTATAACCATTCAATTATCTAAAAACTTTTTTTTAATCCCTTAATCTGTTTGATGTACATTGTGAACGAACTGACCATTGAGTTTGATGTACACTGTTTGATGTTCATTGTGAACGAACTGACCACTGAGTGTCCGGCTCGCAGGATGTCCAGTCAGCGCCGCTCATGAAGACTTCTCACGAATGCGAACAGCGAGTGAACGCTGACGGTGTTATGGCAGAGAGCGCCTGCACAGAAATGCACATCTTCAGGCCGTTCTCGCGGAAACACAGTGGCGCCTTCACGGAGGTCAACTACAAACTCATTCTGACGGCAGTGGAATCCGGCAGGATGCGCATGGGTTTGTACTCAATTGATTCAGATTATTTCAAGCATATTTCTATTTATGTTGACATACTAATCGAGTTGTGTGCACCGAGTAATTATCATATACGTTTGCATAATTGCATGTGATTATGAGTCTAAGATAAAGATGGTGACCTATAATATGTCACAACAGATCATACGTTACAAACGACAGCTCGACATGTTACTGAAGAACCATTCTGTGTTCAATGGTAGATGAACTACTAATACCAGGGAGTATGCTAAGTTAGTAAGCTATTCGACAAACATTGCTGAATAGCACACATCTTGTTAATAAGTTGGCAATGCGTTTTATATTTGAAATGATAATAGCATTCTGATTGGCCAATATCCACTTCTACATGCCGCGCTCCTTGCTAACGAAATCATTCGAAGTGTCAGAGTGTAATTTCTCTGGACAGTTGGCTGCTCGCATTTTGGTAGACAGTTATTGATCTATCTTTGACCTGACTTACTGATTTGAGCCTTTTCATTCTCCGGCGGAACATAGGCCATCAACGACTCCTTTCCACCGGACACGGTTGGTTTTGGGCTTGCGCTTCAAGTTCTTTCCATTTATATTCTGCTTTTGACATATCTGCTTCTACTTCTACTCTGTGCCAGGTGTTTCTTGGCCTCCCCTTTTTCTTTTGCCCCAAGGGTTCCATGTTAGCCCTTCTCTTGTGGCGTGTTGCGTTGGCTTCCTGAGAGTATGGCCTACCCAGCTCCACGTCTTACATCTAATTTGATGTTCGATTGGTTCTTGGTTTGTTCTTTCTCGTAGTGTTTCATTGCTAATTGTTTCTGGCAAACATTTCTTTAGAATTCTTCTTAGATACTTATTTCCAAAAGTCTTCTGTAGTATGGATGTTGTGGTATGCCATGTCTCTGATCCATACTTTAGCACAGCCTTAACATTTTAGTTTAAAATGCGTAGCTTGGTTGGTATTGACATTCCTCTGCACTTCCATATCTTGTTAAGCATGATTAATGCTGGCCTTACTTTCCCAATCATAGCCTTTACTTCACTATACGTTCCTCCGTTTGTGTCCACAATGCTTCCTAGACTCGAATAAATATCTACATTCATGATGCTGGTCAAAAATCTTTCACATAATGTGAACGATTTTTGACCAGCATCGTTATATTTGTCTGTCTGGTGTACACCTGTTAGCTGTTGCTGTGTTGCAGGAAGACTTGGACGCCGGGCGTCGATGCTGTTCCAGCATGGAGCGACCTCTGGCGAGATGAGCGAGAGTGTCGAGGCGGCGAAACAGACGATGATGGCGCTGTGTGCGCAGACGACCGACATTCGACCGGACACGCCAGCCCTCTTTACTCGCCTCGTCGAGGAAATGCGTACGCTGGACGCGGCCAGCATGACCCAGTTCTACCGCATGATCGCCGCTGGAGGCGCCTGTGACCAGGCCGAGTGAGTTCATTGCCAATAGTTACGTGTCTTAAACAACAGTGTCGTGGGTGGTTTATCCGTTTCTCTAACGGGTGCATGACGGTTGATACCAAAAACGACACTTACCGCCCGATATTATTCTTATTTGTCTTTAGTAAGAACTGTCTTGGTTTGGCACCAGTCGATCACTACTTTTAATATGTCTGTTTTGTAACACACAATGCATACACAAACTATGTCAGGCCAAGTATTATCTTGTAATGAAAAAACTACCGAGCGCGAGTTCAGTCGGTAGTTTGTAAGCACTTTGAGTAGAAAGGTAACGGAACCTGAAACTGCACTTAAATGAAAAAATCTGGGTTGTGCTATTCTAATGAGAGACTATTTATCAATTCAATAAATCACGTATTGCAGAATACGCGATACGTAATTACACAAATTGTCGAGACTTCAACATATGTTAGCATACATATTTAAATTGAAACTTTTCCTAAATGACTTGTGGAAATTGTTATAATAAATGTCTTTTCTTTATTGGTGTACTGGTAATTATTTGCTTCAGGAAAATATTGCGCGACGCTGTGCCTATCATAAACACGGAGGCGTCGGTAGCACTGATCAGTGAGATGCTGCTGGCCGGGAAAGCGATGGAGTTGGAGGCCGACATCTGGCTCACCTCGCTCGCGTTCATCGGCAAACCAACTATTGCTATGTTATCGTATGTTGCGGTACGTCTTCCACTTATGCTAATGTAGTAGAAGTTGATATATAGTGTTACGGTTATATAACAGTAAGGTTTACATACTTAAACAGCGCACCCGTTCCTATGAAAACAATGTATCCACAAACGCTGCTATTACTGCATAATTATAAACATTTAATTTAACATTTATTTTATTAACCAAACGCCATGGCTACAGTGTTTACTGTGTCGCCGCCTGGTGGTGAATCCCGTGTCTTCCTTCCAGCCACTGCTTCAGTTGCCGGGCCACGCGTCTCAGAAAGCCATGGTGGCCGTCACGTCTCTCGTGAACAACTACTGCCGCGTCAACAGTCGGTGTGCCGCCGAGACTGAGCTACAGAACATTGTTCGTATCCTCGCCGAGATGCTCAAATATAACTGCAAGCCGGCTGACCAGCAAGACCACGACCGCATCATGCTCGCTCTCAAGGCTTTGGCCAATGCCGGGAACGCCGAGAAATACGTCGCGACATTCAACCGCTGTGCGAGGAACGAAGCCGCCGGACTCGACGTGAGGGTGGCTGCGATCAATGCCTTCCAACGCCTCTCGTGCGACGCCGATGTAAGTCATTCATCCACCCGTCGTTCCATCAGAATACTTTCTCCGATAAAACTGTTCATTCGTTGAAATTAAATGCATGCGTTTCGCCTACTGTAGACTCGAATAAATATCTACATTCACGATGAGACTAAGAAATGTGTTACTAAAAGTGTGTGCATTGGTATTACTTTATAGCGCTTCAAACTGCTGGGTTTACGTTACAACGCTCCAAACTGTTGAGTTTTTCCGTGATATATAGCATTCCAAACGGTTGACTCTGTTTGTATGTTAGTGATCTGTAACGTTCTGTCAGTTTGTGTTTCAATGTTCCAAACTATTTAGTCTGATTGTGTTACAGCGTTCAGAACTGATGAATCTGCTCAAGGACATGAGCGCGGACGCTGAATTGCGCATCACCGCCTATCTTGCAATCATGAAGTGCCCGGATGCTGAGACCATCGCGGCCATTACTGGAGTGCTAGAGGTGAGCCTGAATAGAAGAACACAAACACGTTCGAAAATATATGTATCCTTTTTGATTTTCCAAGAATGGGCCTACGTTACAAACAGTTCTTGTGAATTTACAATATTTTATTATTAAGCAGACAAATAATTGGGACATTATTTCGGAAAAAGAAAATAAATATATGTATGTGATGTTTGAATGCTCCACCGATTGTATGACGTTTACCATTCTTTATTTAAGTATAATTGTGCGTAATATATCGTCTACGTATACGGTCAATTATCGTCGAAAAATATATGTAGTAAATATGTTGTAGATGCACTGTTATGTTGTAAATGTGTTGTAAGCGTGTGCCCGTGTCCGACAGAACGAGGAGATCAACCAGGTTGGGTCGTTCATGTGGACCCACATGTCGAACCTGAAGGAGACGTCGGCGCCCCTGAAGCAGGCGATCCGCGCTGTGCTGGAAGACGCCGAGCTGAAGCGGGCCTTCGATCTCGACAAGAGGAAGTTCTCGCGCAACGTCGAGTGGTCGTTCTTCAACCCGCTCGTCAACGCCGGAGCCGCCGTCGACAGTAACCTCATCTGGTCGACCGACTCGTTTATCCCGCGGTCGGCCATGGTCAACCTGGACGTGGACGTGTTCGGCGAGACGATGAACCTGATGCAGATCGGCGGGCGGGTAGAGGGACTCGAGACGATGCTCGAGGCCATGCTTGGGCCATCCAGCAACGATGTGGCTGCGCGACGCAAGCGCTCTCTCATTAGCAACAACCACCTGAATGCACTCAATAGGAGGGTACGTACTCTGATTCCTATCTTTCTATCATACAACCGCCTTTAAAGCTATAGCAGTAAAGTTATTTAAAAAAATTTTCCTAAATATAATTATAAAAATATTCAGTGTTTCCGTAATAACGGTAAACTATCTGACATTCAAAGTATATCTTTTACTATAGTATGATTATTGTCAGAGCGATCACATCTACAAAACCTTACACTGATATGTCTTATCTAGAAAGTGTGTTGTGTACGCACAATATATCAATAAATTACAGCAACAATTTCAAAGGAAAATCGTCTAAAGAGTGATGCATGTGTCTAACTTGTCGCTGACTATCTGGATTCAGTTCAATGCCCAGACGGTCGACGGCATGAAGGCATCATACGAGATGAAACTCTTCGGCAACCTAATGCGTTACGGAGTCGTCAACGGCGACGACTTGGGTGCGATGAAGTCTAAGCTCAACTACCTCGACTTCCTCATCTGGCTCGCCAACGAGAAGTCGATAGACTTCCGCAAAAACATCAAGTTCCTCGACACCAGCTTCACCATTCCCACGGCCATCGGTATGCCAATGCGCATGAGGGTCGAGGGCACGGCCAGTATCCAACTCCACATTGACGGCAAGGCAGATCTCCGTCAGATCATGACCAATCCCCGCTCTATCGATATTAATGGCGCCATTAAACCTAGGTGAGATGACGCGTGGGTTTATCTTCTGTATACAAGTTTTCCACGTTGATGAGCCCCACACAGGACTTACTGGTGGCATTGTTAATGTTCTTATTGGCATTCCCTATTGCTGGATCCTTCCGGTGTCCTGTCTAACGCATGCTTTCTGCTGCTCGTCGTACGTTGACACGTATACACCTGGTGGATTTGTTGCTCAACCTGACCCTCTGGCGGATAGATTCCTCGCCCTAGCAATGACTCTGTCATTCGCGCAAGACTTCTGTAACAGCGGCTGTGCTTGCGATTGCGTTTCCCAACTATAAATAATAATAATATGAATTTATATAGCGACCGAATCCACTTGAAATAAAATGCTATCTGGCGCTTTACATAAAATTGCATAAGTTAAAGATGAGTGTCTTAAGATTACAAATTCTTATATCAGGTTATGTTGGCAATATCATAATTTTCGTCGTTGCATTCATGTCCCTGTGTCTTACCGTTATGCAGTGCGGCAGTTGACGTGATCGGCACCATGAGCATGGATGCATTCGTGAGCCAGGCGGGTCTGAAGCTGGCGACGACGCTGCACACGAGCACGGAGGCAGGCGGTCTGATCCAGATACGTCAGGGCAAGATCTTCAACATGGACATCAACATGCCTGAAGGCAACATCGAAGTACTCAGCATCGAGTGAGCAAAATAAATATAATCTTGCTGTTTAATTTGCTATAGTTAAACATGTCACATCTGATTACACACTGCAATCTTAAGGATATTTAAATAATACTCTATTGATAATAATACTACGTGTTTATAGTATGCATTGCAGACAACAATATGGAATAAATTGTATATAATACAACTTATAGTTTCAAAGATTAAATACTTTCTTTAAAATATATACCTAATGTGAAACAAGTTTTTACGTCACATGCACACTAATTTGGTATACAGTGCATATTTGGTGTACATGTAAACATGTTAAATAAACGTCATGCTGGTGTTGCCTGCCTCACTGGTAGAGTCGATGTGTCTGTTCGTCGTCAGGTCCAAGTTCATCATGATGCAGCACGGCGCCGAACGAGCTACCGCGAAGTTGGCCACGGCTGATCAGATCGAAATGAGCAAGTGTGCCCGCTCGGCCGTTCTTGGAGTCGAGGCGTGCGCCGAGATCGCCTTCCCCCGGCCGTTCGCCAACTCGGCAGCCGCCTGGTTCCCACTCAGTGGACCCGCAATGGCAAAGATCTACATCAACAAACTCGACACACACAGAGGCTTCCATGTTGAAGCGAAATACGTGCAGGACAAAGGCCGACACAACGGCAGGATGGTGGTCTTGGCAGACATGGCCAAGATCTCGCTCGATATGCCTGGCTCGAGAACTGACCGCGAACTGACGGCTGAGTTGACCGTGAACCGCGCAGAGCCAGGGGTGAAGTTGGCCATACGCAGCCCGTGGAAGAAACTCGACGTGTCCGGTGAGTGTCCTCCGTGGTGTTAGACGCTCCATCTCCGCATAGCGCGAGGCTTCTGGAGTAGGAGTGTTTCGCTGCAGAGTTCGCCAAGAACAGACCCACGACTAGCATTATTTGTACATAGCTCACTGTACAACGTTTGGTTTTCGATGGATGTCTTGGTGCTTTTTACCTTTTTACCTTTACCTACCTACATTAATATCAAGTTCCTCTATCCATCTCACATTCTGTCTCTCAATCTAATATTCTGTCTCTCCATCTCACACTGCGTCTCATTCCACTACTTGGTCTTCATGGGAACATCTGCCAAATGTTGTCTTGTTAGATTACCAATCTACATCTAATATTCTGTTTGAGTATATGTATATTATTCGTGATTCATCTACACAACCTCTTCGTGTGCAGGAGCTCTCGTCAACACGGAGGCGCTGAAGCGTGTCCAGATGAGCGCCACCATCGACCAGACGATGAACTACGCGCTGACGGCGCAGGCTCAAATCGAGGCGCTCAATAACGACAAACAGATCACTCCGCACATCGAAGTGATCATGCCGCACAAGAGGCCAATCACACTCGACGGCAAAATCATCTACAACAGCGGAAAGAAGATCGAAATTAAGTTAAATCTTCAAAATGCTCTCGTCGACCCGATCAGTGTGGAAGGTTGGTGGATTATAAAGTATTTGCATCTGAATTATGGAGTCGTTCTATGATGTGTAGCGTGTGAAATTATTATAGTGTAGATGCAGTTTCTGAAAAAAAGATCCTTTTTATGAATACCAAAACAAAACTTAAATATAAACTAATGTAATTTATCCATTAATTTCAAATACTTTTAGAGAGGACCGGTGTTCGAGTCCACTTGTTACCGTTTCGAAACTTAGGCAGTTTCGTTACCCCACTTTGCCTGTGTCGTTCGGACGATACACTAAAAGTTTCGTTACCCCACTTTGCCTGTGTCGTTCGGACGATACACTAAAAGTTTCGTTACCCCACTTTGCCTGTGTCGTTCGGACGATACACTAAAAGTTTCGTTACCCCACTTTGCCTGAGTCGTTCGGACGATACACTAAAAGTTTCGTTACCCAAATTTGCCTGTGGTTGTTCGGACGAGACACTAAAAGCCGTTGGCCCATTCTACCTGGTGGTTATGAAGGGAAGTAAAATATCCCACACGGGGGTAAATGTGCAACCTATCGTTGACTCAGTAACTCTAGACACATAAAACTGTTTCGGTTTAGGTGAACTGGTTTCGGTTTAGGTGAACTGGAACGTGCTGCCGAGAAAAAAAACATGAAATATACCGGCAAGGTCGAGGTGGCGTCGGCCTTACTCCAGGGTGCTTGCAATGGCTACGTGACGTTCACCGAGAAGGCTGACATGTCGTTCAGTATGCGCCTCAATACAGAATACACTTACAGAAGCGGACCCAAACAGCAAATCGTTCTTAATAACAAAGTGCGATATCGAACTACCAACAACCTGAACCATTACTTCATCAGCAGGTGTGTTTCTGGCCCGCCCAAGACAAACATGAATTGTATTTCAAGCATGCACTCGTCACATTGGTACCGCGGCCTCCGCTTAGTAGAATAAAATATATTAGTTGGAACGGAATAATTCCCTATTCCCGCAGTAGTAACGTGCGCCGCTTAAGTGATTCAGCAGTTTAACATAACCAAATTGCTTTGGCCCGAAGTGATTGTATTAAACGCAGTCAACTAACTATTATTACGAAAGAAAATGACAAGGAGGCACTGTGACGAGAGAGTCAACTGTTGATGGTCGCAAACTGATGACGGTTATGTTGTATTGCAGCTCAGTGACGACGACTCTATGGCCACGATACAACACCGACCTAACATTCGACAGCACCATCGGACCTTCCTCCGTCGACACCAACCTTGAGGCCGGCTTCGACAGCAGCCGTAAAATAATCATCTTCGAGACTGTCACGTACAACCTGGCGCCAAAGGCCGGCAAAAAGACGTTGACAGCCAAGGCGAAGTTCGACTTGCCATACAAGGTAGTTGAATGGACAAGACAATAATACAGACTGGCTCTTTGATGGTGTGTCTATTCCCTGTATGTGTTATGATCATGTTGCTTGATTGGTGTTCATGTTACATTTATGTAGGCAAGTACATCATGTTGTGTGTCCGAAAAATACGCAAGTGCACACACGTGCACACGTGCACACGCGCACACACGCACACACACGTACACAAACAAATATAAAAAAAGATAAATATCTTTTATAGAAACTATGAATAAATACACACAAAAATAAACTATGAATAAATACACGCACGTACGCACGCACGCACGCACGCACGCACGCACGCACGCACGCACGCACGCACGCACGCACGCACGCTCGCACGCACGCACGCACGCACGCACGCACGCACACACACACACACACACACACACACACACATACACACATTATTATTAATATCGAGTTTGTGTTTCGTGTCATTTGTGTATTGAGTGCTTAACAACGTGATGGTGTATTGAGTGTATAACAACGTGATGGTGTATTGAGTATGTAACAACGTGATGGTGTATTGAATGTGTAACAACGTGATGGTGTATTGAATGTGTAACAACGTGATGGTGTATTGAGTGTGTAACAACGTGATGGTGTATTGAGTGTGTAACAACGTGATGGTGTATTGAGTGCGTAACAAGTGATGGTGTACCCACAGAACCTGCACTACGAGGCCAACATTGAACACCAGCATCGGGCGAACAAAATAGACAGCAAAGCCTCCTTCAAGTACGGCACAAAAGAGGCCGTCGCCGCTTTGTTGGTGGCCCGGGAGAACGTGAAGCCCCTGAGGACCCGAGTCAGTGCCAGTCTACGCTACCCAGGACGTGAGATGAGCCTTTTGCAGACAATCAGGGAGAATCCGGCGAAACAGTATCACCAGATGCTGACAGTCAACCTGGACAAGTACCAGAAGGCGACAGTGGCCGGTGTCTACACGATGGGAGCGCCACACAAGCTCACGGTCGACGTTCAGCTGCCAGCCATGAGCCCGATCCACGCCGAGGGCTTGCTTAACCCCGTACTGAAGAACTTCGCTGGAGCCGCGCAGGTAACGTACGCCGCCAACCAGCGCTATTCCGTCGCTGCCAACCTCAACACGAAGGGCAAATTTGCCGACGCATTTAATGCTAATGGTAAGTTCGAGCTCATTTACCCCGCTCGTCAAGTGAACCTCGACGGGTCGGCCAGTTGGCGCGGCGCCGAATACAAAGCCACGCTGAAGACGCAGCTGGACGCAGACGCTGACAAGACAGTGACCGTCATCGCAGCAATGACCGCCTTGCAACAGACGCCCAAGATGGCCGTCAGTGTACAGATGCCAGGCAACCAGTTTGTCGATATCAAGGCCAACGGTGACTACCCACCACAAGCAGCATACAGTGGGTACGGAGATATGTCTGGAGCGATAGATATGACGTCGTCTTATGCAGGCTTCGAGGCAATAGGCGCAGCATTCAAGGTTGACCGCGTTGATGCCGAACAGATGAAGACATCAGGCCAAGTTTCTTGGGCAAAGGGCAAAAAGGTGAAAGCCGATCTCAGCACGAAAATTGCTGATATGGCAAATGTTGATAGCACCCTAGTAGTGAGGACGCCTTTCCCTGGCTTCCGCAGCAACCGACTGGAGGTGAACTACAAGATGCCCAAAGGAAACCAACTCGAAGCGATGGCGAAGGCGCAGTGGGAACGCAAAGCGGTAGAAATGAAGATGAACGGCATAGCGAACATGGCTAGCCGGATGCTCAAGGGAGACATCGCGTTGACGACGCCCTGGCGCCACTACGAGGACTTGAAAGCGAACGTCGACTACAGCTACAACGGCCCGATCGTGAGCGCTGCCGCCGCAGCTAGCTGGGCCAACAACCAGGCCATCCGGGCTGACCTCACGCTCAACATCCCCGGAGGCATCGCCAATGTCGACGGAAAACTTACAGTGGCGACACCGTTCGGTGGCTACGAGAAAACCGAATTAACTGCAAAACACAAGTTTGATGGCGTAAAGTCGGAGGGACAGGCCGAGGCGGTGTTGGCAAGTGGCGAGAGGCTCCGAATGACGGGCATCGTCAACATGCCAGGCGGCTGGGCCAACATGGCTGCGGACGTCAACATCATCACGCCTTTCGCCAACATAAGGCAGATGGCTGCTAAATTGCGCCACAACTACAACCGCCAAGCTATCAGCACAGCGCTTGAAGCTTCATGGGAACGTAACAAGAAGGTATCCGCCGTCCTTGAGGTCAAGATGCCGAATGGGCTGGCTGAGATCGACGCTAAGGCAACCGTGCTCACTCCGTTCGGCGACTACAAGGTCTCATCCCTAGAAGCCAACTACAAACTGGCGGCCCGCAAATTGGAGGCAGGTCTCAGCGGTCAGTTCTACGGAAAGAAGGTCGCTTTGACGCTGGCCGGGGCGGCGAACCGACTCACGCGGGTGTACAGTGGCGAGGCTCGTCTCAAGTCCTCATTCCAAGCGGCGAGAGACATCTTCGTGAGCGCAAGGCGCGCCGCTCGTGGCATGGAGCACAAGGTCGACGCCGAAGTGGGCTGGGCGCCTAGACAAAGCATCGCCGTCGCTATGATAATGAATCACGCCCTCGCAGGCATGGCTTTCACAAACAACGGCCAGGTTACCATCACGACACCCTTCAATGGCTACCGCAACAGCGTCCTGAAGTGGAATCACAACAACGACGCGAGCATGGTGAAAACGTCGGCCGAACTGCACCGCGACGAAATGCCACAGATGAGCGCCAGTATTGACGCCAGTCACGTCGTGTCGAAACGACGCCGGGAACTCACCGCCAATGTCATGGCCAGCGTCCCTGCCCTGAAGATGGACGACATTGCCGTCTCCGTCATGCATCGCCATAACCGACGTAGTCTTCGCAACATCCGCAGCGGGGCGTCGGTGAAGTGGGGCGGAAACAAGGCGATCACCTACTCCCACGAGTTGGATCTTGTCCCGTACGAGTCCATCATCGGCAACGCAAAACTGACGACGCCGTTCGCCGGCATGGAGGACCTTGAAATGATCGTGAACAGCCGGAAGCACAAGGGTGGTGCGAGCATTCACAAGCAGGTCAGGTGGGCAAACAACAAGATGGCGCTCGACGGTGACGTCGGCATGAACGGTGACGTCATCACGAGCAACATGCGCTTCACCAGTCCATTCGCTGCCGCGAGGCGACTCGTACTGAATTTGGACAAACGACAGGCGGGCGCTCAAACGATGGTCCATGTTGACTTCGAGGACGCCCGAGGCAGAAAGATCGAACTCAACGCGCGATGGGCGCTCATGGGTGTCGAAAAGTTGGTTGGCTTTGACCTGGTATCGCCTATCCCCTATGCGCGGGCTTGCGGCGCTGAGGTGATGTTGGCCGGCCATGCGCGCGACTTCAAGTTCACAGCTGAAGTGGCACATGACATGATGGGCGAGAAGATAGTACTGGAAGTGGACGCTGCCACGGCGAACCTGGCCGACATCACTACTCGCGTGCTCCTCACAACTCCGTTCGCCGACTCCTCCTTTAGTCGTGTCGAAGCTGCGGTGACGCACAGACAACAAGGTGCATACCGTCATATCTCGGCTGCGTCGTTCCAGTGTCCTATTCTCGAGGTGTCGGTCAAGCACGACCTGACCGCACGCAGTGCCAACAGCTTCTCGACCCAGGCAACAATTGCGTACAGTCGTGGACAGAAGATCGAGATAGCCGCCGCCTACCAGTATGCAGACGCCCTCGCTGTAAAGTTTGAACTGCACACGCCTTACGCCCATGCTAGGGACTTGGTGCTGACGATCAACCACGACGGGCCTGCAAATAACTTCAAGTCGAATGTCGAACTGAGTTACGCACCTAGGAGAAAGATCGCCGCTGGAGCCGAGTTCTCGCTGACACGTGGCTACAACGTGCGTGCGGTAGCCAGACTGACAAGCTTGTGTCCATACGCTCGTCGCATTATCCTCACTGTCAACCACAACGGGCCAGCGACAAACTTTAAGAATGATATCACCCTGGAGCTGAACGACAAGCGATACAGCAGCGAGAACGAATTCACGCTCGGACGCGGCGCAGTAAAGGTCATCATGCATCTGACGACTCCCCACACCGGATACGATGTCATGCATTTGGAGGTGAACCATAGAGGCGGTCTAACCAACCTGCAAACAACCGTCAGCCTCGCCTACCCGACCGGCGCCATCACCGCCAACGCCCAGCTAACCATTGCAGACAAAGACGTCAGTGGAACCATCACCCTGACTACACCGTACGCGAAGGCGAAAAAGCTCACCGTCGATTTCAATCACAGTGGGAAACGCTGGAGCAACTTCGAGAACGCCGCCGCCGTGACCCTCAACGGAGAGAAGATCT
The DNA here is from genome assembly GCA_033239005.1 of Lamellibrachia satsuma. Lineage (NCBI taxonomy): Eukaryota > Metazoa > Annelida > Polychaeta > Sabellida > Siboglinidae > Lamellibrachia > Lamellibrachia satsuma. Next base: position 5,334,825 of record BSQZ01000015.1, on the reverse strand, counting down.
CCGGCACGTCCGACTTCAAGTGGGTCGGTCATACGTTGCGTGGCAAGGTCGTCGCCAACGTGCCGCGGGAATACAGCATCAAGCTGAACCACAGGGGCCCGATGAAGAACTTCAAGACGACGGGCAGCGTTACAACACCGATCGCTGGCTACGAAAGTGTCAACGTCGATGTTGACCATAGGGGCGAGATGGACAACTTTAAGTCGAGCGTCAAGCTTGACTCCGCCATGCTCGACACCCCCGCGGTCGTCAATGTCAACCATCGCGGCAATCTGATGGACTTCGAGTCTGGCGTCAATGCTGAGCAGGGAGGCCGGAAGATTGGAGCGGCGACAGCCTACAAATACGCTGGAGACAGCACGACTGGGTCGGTGCGCATTCAGACGCCCTACGAAGGACTGGAATCACTCGGCGCCAGCGTGTCGCACGACGGCGACTGGAAGAACTTCGAATCGAACGTGGCGGTCGACTCGTCGATGAGCGGCTACGACCAGTTCAGCGCCGACCTGAAGCACGAGACGACGAGTCGAGGCATCAAGACCAGTCTCGCGCTGCAGACTCCTTTCGACAAGTACAAGCGTCTCAGCGGCGAGGTGAGTCACCAGGCCAACAGGAACGGCTTTGCGACGTCCGCCACCGCCAGGACCTCAATTCCTGGCTACAGACGCTTCGGCGTAAACGTGAACCACAACGGTGACCTCGGCAACTTCCAGAGCAGTGCCGTCGTCAACACGCCCTTCCCCAGTGTTCGCACCCTGCGCGCCAACATCAACCACCGCGGCCACGTGAAGGACTTCTCCTCGGGGGCGTCCGCCGACTACAACGGACGGAAATTGCAGGCGAACGTGATGTTCAAGCAGGCGGGAGAGAATGTCGACGCCAGCATCACCCTGAAGACTCCGTTCGAGCAGTTGAACGACCTCACGCTGACGGCTTCTCACGGGGCTGCAGCCAACGCAAAGACAGGCAAGCTCGAGGCGATCGTCAACCAAGTGAAAGCGGCGGAAATGGACTACTCCTACACCGTCGGTCAACGCGCTGAGGTAGGCCTTCATAGTCCCAGTGGGTGTCCGGGGATTACTTGGATGAAAGAATAATATGATTGCTTGCTGTAATATATAACTTGTTCCTTTCAAAATGCGGAATGTGCCTGCAAACGTCGACAATAGTAACCTAACTAAACGAGTGGGTTTAAGTAAAAATGTGTCTGGTTGACGGAGTATCCGACATTACGTGGTCTGCTGTGGTCATTTGAACGTTAACCTCACTTACCATAATTAAAACCGCCATTAAAAAACGTTTTAAACAGCATTTTGCTGGCCTATGCTGTATAATTGCAATAACTTGTCAAACTATTCTTTGTTTGTTCCTATGATTAAACAAACGAATGCATGTGCGCATCCTTGTGTAATTGCACGTATATTAAAAAGTCCGCATTCCCGTGCATAGTTGTATACACACAGCGACGTTCTCGTTATATATTTGCTGTACCACGATTAACATGACTTATGGTGTGTTGATCAGGTGAGCATGTCGCTGCGCCGCCCCCAACCCATGGAGGCGACGGTGACCGTCAACTACGCCACAGCAGACAAACAGGTTGACGCCACATTCAACTGGGACACTCGCAGTCGCCGTAGCAAGGTGCAGGTGGCGGCCGGCTTCAAGGACGCCGTCAACTATAGGAGCGTCGACCGCGAGGCCCGCTTCAAGATAATGCTGCCGACTCGCGAGGTCGGTATGAATGTCGGTTACACCACCAGTGCCAGTCAGTTTACTCACAAGGCAGATCTGCACTGGGACCGCTCGGCTAGCACTAGGTTCGGCTACGACGTAGCCATGACACGAGGCAGCAGACGAGGCGAGGACATCATCGATGGAAGCATCAACGTCAGGTCGGCCATCGTGAACATCGAAACGGCGATTTCTCACCGCGCAGCTCCCGGACGCATGTACGTCACGGAGATGGGCGTGGAGATGGAACAACAGAAGCTGACGATCAAGAACGAACTCGTGTTCACAGACCCATCGTTTAAGAACACGCTCACGTTGAAACACCCAATGTTCTCTCGAGTGAGTTGGTGTTTTACACTCTTCCTTCTTCAAACTTATGCTATTGAAGGTAATGGTTTTCACATGATCGTGTACGTGTGCGTGTACGTGTGCGTGCACCGTAGTCGGTCTGCTTTACGGGTTCATCATCATACGCCTTCTCCGGATTTAGCAAATCTGACAATGTCAGCATGAATGTATGACACTGACGCTTGCTCGTTTGTCGACAGGACACGGTGGTCGTGCTGGACGGTCTGGTGAATGCGCAGGGGGTTGAGGTGAAGGCGGCTATCGCTTGTGAGCGCGAGAACATCATCCTGAACGCCCGCGTCGCCGACGAGTCCCGCTACGCCGACACTAGGTACTCGGCACAGGTGCGTCTGGCTCACCCGAACAGCAAGCTCGACATTCAGCTCGACGCTGAGGCCGTCAACAACCAACAGACGACGGCAGCCAGTTGCGCCGTCAAGTACATGATGACACGGGACGCCCGCTTTAGGGTCGCCGCCATCCGCGCGGCCATTGACAAGATTCGCAACGAGATCCAGTTGAAGGTGCGTCTCTTAGCAGTACACTACAGGTCACTTTGTAATCCACTTGAAAAATACGTCAGACTTCACTTTGTAAACCGATGGAGTTGAGGGTGGTGTCTCCGAAATACGCCAGAGTTAACTTTGTGTTCTGCCTATCATTTACCTTCGTATTTTCTTGGATATCTTTGTAAAAGGAACTGTCGTCAATAATATATTAACTAATTATCTAAGCATTTATTTCAAATATGCTGACAACTTTTGGTCACATATGAGAAATGGTGCTGTTTTTTTGCGGCTACTGTTGTAGTTGTGGTTGTAGTAGTGTGTAACAGCACCACCAACAACAATGGTGACGACAATGACGATGATAAACATGAGTAAGACGCATGATATCACGCATTCGTGTATACATTCGCCCCAGTTCGTGACGTATTCGTGTACGTGCAGGCTGAGACGCCAGCTGGTGACATGTCGCTGAATGTACGCAAGACGATCACGGACAACGCCATTCACAGCTTGACGATGGCGGCCAAGGCAGGCGCCATGGCTGTCGACGGAGAGGCGGCCATTGATTTGACCAAGCGTAGCATTGACATTATGATGCGCACTGCTGATGGTGAGCAATTATATTTCTGTTTTTACTTTCATCTGTTATTTACCGTTTTTAATTTATTGTTATGATTTTCATTGACTCTGTCTATTATTTACTTAAATGGTTCAATTCATTGTAAAATGTGCATTATGTAAAATGTACGTTCTTACATATAGCGTTCAAAGCGCTTTGCAAAGCGCATACGCGCAGTAATTGCATCGTGGCTGAATGTTTCACAGTGGAGTAGAATTGATGTTGGAATGGACGTGTCTTGTTACGGGGTGACTGGTTACTGTGTGAAGGGTTTTGACAGGCCCCACGGACTGGACACAGCGCTTTATAAGAATGCACATTTTATAGCCACTAGTTCACGAAGTTGATTTATTGTATTTATTCGTATAGTTAAATATTTGCGTTTTTGTCGGCTTGACTTTGAGGTTTTAACCATCGTCGATAATACTGATAACAATTGAGTTGTACACATTACATCATGATAATAATAACTGGTGGTTGATAAACACTCATCTACTTGAGTCGCATTTGATATATAATTTCTGCAGCCAACACACTGTCCATTTGATACATTGTTTCTGCAGCCAACACACTATCCATTTGATACATTGTTTCTGCAGCCAACACACTGTCCATGTACGCCAAGTACATCGACGCCGCCAACGTGAAGATGGAGGTGTACCGACAGCAAGGCAGACGTCGTATCAGAGACGCTCTCATCACTGTGGGAGCCGACGGCACGAATAAACTGGATGGCCGTACATTCATCAGACCGGGCATACTGCGAGACCTCAAGGTAAGATACTCAGAAGCAAATTGCTTTTGTCTCAACGGAATTTTGGAAAATAATTCGGTGCAGTAAACACAAATATTGGTGAACAATAATTTGAATACTGATTATCATTCGTTAATCTTACATGTATTATAAGCCTACTAATAGTTTATTTGCTGCTGTAGTTTTTGAATTGTCGACCAATGTCATCCGCGATTCGTGAACATATCTATCTACCTATGATATGAGATTGCTAGATAGTAAATATACACATTTATAAATATCCGCAATAATAGGGATTGATGAAATACAGAAAACAAAATTGTTATCGTCAATAGTTAGGATGTGTATTGACCGGAGCGTTTTCCTTTAGGCGTTAGTCGGTCGTATCGACATCACTACGCCGGCGTCGGCGATATACACCCAGTTCGTGCGAGCCGCGAGACAGGACATGGCGCTCAAGGGTGAGCTGATGGCCCGGGCAGCCGTCCCGCTCTACGCTGCTGCCCGGTACGTCGTCGCCGGCATCAACGCGAAGGTAGCGCAGTTGCAGCAGGCAGCGGCGCGCGCACTCAGGAACAACGACTTCTACATGGCTGACGCTATCAAGGCTACCGCGCACTACGTCACCATCATCAAGTAAGGATCTTCTTACGACCTGCTTGCACCCTCCTCCACAACCTCTGCCGCCTCCACGTCTCTCATCACCACGTCCCTCATTCTTAACCTTTGTCGTCAACTGTTGCACTTGCCATCCACCGGCAGCATCCACACCTTCTTTATCGTAACATGCCCGAACCACCGCAGTCTGATCATTCTTAGTCTATATGTTACGTTATGATATTAGTCCTTGTGTCTTCTCTCTGTCAAATGTATCCCCGTAAGGATGTAAAACTATCTAACATACGGTAATGCTTTAACAAGAAGGTGCGTCTATTACAAACTGGGCTTTTGAGATTAAAATATCCATTACACAATAAAGTCGAATTATCCAATGCTTCTATTAGACAACAATTAAAATGTATGTGTCGGTTTGTGCGTATAGGAAGGCTGCTAACGAAGCGATTGTGAAACTGTACGCCCAGTCGGCGGCTGCGATGCAGGCTGTCCACGCTGCCGGGGCTCAGGCCAAGCAAGCTATGGCTGCGGCAATGGGGGCTGCACAGGCTTACTGGGCTCAGGCGTCGGTGCTAGCGGCTGATCTCTACGACCAGTGGGCGGTACGTGTGACTACAAACTGTCTCCCAAATGGAAAGTCATAACCACCACTTTAAGATTATGATTAGATGATGCAACTGAAAAAGAAGGTTGGCTAGTGCGTGCGTGCGTGCGTGCGTGCGTGCGTGCGTGCGTGCGTGCATATATGTGCTAACGTGTTATGCCTTGAGAAAGATATTTTCTGTGAAAACGAACCCCTTGTTCACATGGATATCACAGGAGGTATGGATGCATGGCATCATGGACAGCGTAGACCGTTGGCATGTAAAACTTTACGTATATCACATAATATATAGAGGTGTTTTGTAGTTATTGTCATACGCCTCAGTACAAGATGCGGCACTGCGACAACATGTACATGGTTGTTTGCAGGCGTTCTTGCTGACCTACCAACCTTACATGGAGAATGCGGGCCAGCGGGTGGCGCACGTGATGCGCGTGTGTCTCGACAAGATTGCGGGTACGTTCACGCAGCACGGGCTCCGTCGCCGGGATAAATAACCCCACTGGCATTATACATATTTACTAGCACTACTATCAATCAGAGTTCCTTATTCACTTGCTCCGTGTGCTGCTAGGCACACAAAGCAGAGAGCAATCCTATTTACAGCCGTTATCGGGTTAGGGCTATATTCAACACTTGCAATTAGGCCAAGTTTAGACATCAACGGGTTTATCTGACAATACCACTAATAGTTTAGTGGGTGGTAGTTGTTTGACTTGCTACTCCAGAAGAGTCGGGTGACTACTCAATTAGTAATTGTTATTATTGAACAAATACAAAGGAAAAGGCCAAAGGGGGCCAAGTTTAGTCAGCCACCAGTTTACCATGCTACCATGTAGTTGCGCAACAGTGTACATACAAAAATGTGCCAAAGGGCGATATGAACCACCCCCTCTTAAATACGCCACTGAATAAATGTGTCAGAAGCTTTGGCACTACCCCAATGACATTACCCCTTTGACATTAACCGTTCTCCGCTCCAGAGTACGTGGGTGCTCTCCAGATGAATCCGAGGGTGAAGGCCGCTGTGGCATACATGCTGTCTCTGGACCCAATGGACGCCATCCGACCGATCAGCCGCGCCTACTCCGTGTGTCACGACATCTACATGACGGTCGTTGACGTCTACAGCAAGCTGTTAGACGAAGCCATAAACATGGTCGAGGAGATCCGCTACCGACCCGAGGTACAAGCCATCTTCACCTGGATCGAAGACGTTATTGCAAATGTAAGTCTACGCAGCATGTGAAAAGGTGGTGTTTTCGTTATCATTTTAACGCGCCCAGAGCAATATGTCAATATGTAGTTAACATTAGGCTAGATATTCTCACAAACAGACATATTTATGTAAAACTATATACGATGCTAGTAGTCCGTACTTCCACAGATATATATAGTAATAAGTTCTTATTAGACCGTTCAACTATTCCAGATACCATATATATATATATATATATATATATATATATATATATATATGGTATCTGGAACAGTTGAACGGTCGCGCCAAGTAACCTGGTTAGCACTTTTCCACAAGTAGCAATGACAAAAAAACATCGATCAACGGGAGAAATAGTAAACCATTAGAATATAATATGAAATGAGACTGACTGCATAGAGTGGGCACTCTTCTCACAGCAAACACACGTCTGTCTTTGGTCGCCTTCTGTTCTGTTCTGTTCTCGTCCTCTTCTTTTTCTGCCATTGTTCTGCTCTTGTTCTGCTCGTGTTCTGTTCTCGTTCATTTCCTTTGTTGTGTGCTTCAGCTTCAGCTTCATTTGTTGCTTTGTCCACCAGACGCAGTGGGCCGTCGACTATTTCAAACTGAAGGAGAAGGCGATGGCATACGCCAGTGACTTGTCGGCCAATGGAATGGAGATGGTGCGTGCTCGCCTCGGTGACGTGCTTGACATGGCCAAGAGCGGCTTCACAATGTGGGACCCGGCAGTCGGCGACTTCGGCTATTCCCTCACACTGCCCATACGTCTCGTCGACTTGGAGTCGATGCCCCAACTGAGCATCGACATGGGGAAACACTTGGCCGAGCTGAAGGACTGGGCCAGCAGCTACGTGCCTCTCGCCCCGAGCGGCGCTGACTGGACCTGGGCAGACATCTACTACATGTACAAGCCTTCGGCAGACATCATCAGCTGGGTGCCGCCATTCGCAGGTTCGTAAGTTGATAGTCACGCGAGTAGAGAGACGTGGCGCTGTTGCAGCTAATGCACGACAACGTTTCCAGTTTACTCCAACCGTAATGATCATCTAAGCGAAGATTTTCCATACTACCACGATACATACTACAAGCTTTGTTTGTTACAGGCCTCGGATAACCCACTTTACATACTACAGTTCACATGCTGTCCCACTTTGTCTAACTTATGTTCTTTTCGGAAACTGTGTTGTAACTCCGACCAGAATGCTTTGTTTCATATACTGCAATTATTATGCGTTTTCTTGACTGCTCAACACATAATTCGTAGGAGTTTCTGCAGCTTGAATAGTTTCTGAAGCTTGAACAGTTGCTTCAAACCATGCAATGAATCGTTGTTATGGGAAATACATTTAGTTATGTATCTGCTATGCTGAATATGTCTACCCCGTCATGTCGAATTGCTGCTGTTTTCATAGTACAATCGTACGTCTGTGCGCCATCCGTTCCCACACACAGACATTGGGTATCGTTACAGCTCACGCGAGCATTATCGGCGACCAACACTTCATGACTTTCGACAAGCGCTTCTTCGAATTCGCCGGCGAGTGCAGCTACCTGCTCGCACGTGACTTCATCGACGGAAACTTCAGCGTCGTTGTCAACTACGCACGCGCGAGGGACCACGTGACGCGCAAGAGCATCACTGTATTGAGCGGCGCCGCGCAGTTCGAAGTGATGCCGGACGGCCGCGTGAAAATGAATGGAGAGCGCACTGAGATGCCGATGGAGGCCGGCAACTTGGCCATTCGACGGCATGGCAACGTCATCACCGTCTCAAACAAGTTAGTAGATATTTGCTCTATGTTGTCACTGCTCCTTAAGCAACTTGTCATAAAAATAATAATACACTTGTTCGTTGTTCGTACATGGTGTTCACTTAAATAAAAACAACACGTGCAACGTACCGGCTAAAGTGGTGTATACATACTGCAACCAATATATGTTCCAATAACCGGAATTATAGATTAATTAATGATATGTCAATAACTGTATGTGATATTAACTTGTAATGACACACACGCTTTGAAATGTCTAGCACCTGCGCACTACATTACACAAACTATGGACACTTCCAGAAAGTTGTGTCAGCTTGAAATTATATGCTTTTACACTTAGTTAATCCAGACACTAGGTGAACGCCACTGGGTCCTTCTTCACTCCCCCGTCTGATTAGCTAGACAGAATCCTGTGATTCAGCTGACTGGTGACAATAACTGCGTGCACTGTTTGTGCTCACAGCAAGGGTGTGACGGTGCTGTGCGACTTGCCTCACAACCGCTGCACGGTGCAGGTGTCCGGGTGGTACTACGGCAAGACGGCCGGTCTGTTAGGCACCTACGACAACGAGCCCTACACCGACATGCTGACGGCCGACAACGTGATGGCCGCCGACATCGCCCAGCTGGCCGACGGCTGGGCAGTCGGACAGCGCTGCCGCGTCGCCAACCGCGCCCAACAGGTCGCCGCAGAGCCGACCAACCGTCGCTACAGGCTGTGCGCCAAGTACTTCGTCGAAGGCGTCTCGCCATTCCGTCCGTGTTTTATGCTGGTCGACCCGAAACCGTTCTTCACGATGTGCCTCAACGACATGAAGACCAACGTTAACCGAATCGAGACGGACGAGGACGTGTGTGACGTCAGCTCGATGTACGTCAACGAATGTCGCCACCAGGGGGTGCCACTACGACTACCAGCTGTCTGCAGTAAGTGACAAGTTTTCGTCTTCCTTTCAAATGTAACGTTTCGGAACAACAAGCGCTTGTTTGAAGGAACGATACACAAGAAACAGGTTTACTATGTAATTGTAATGATCAAACAAATAATGTCAAGCACATATGTGACATACGTCTGTGTGCGTGCGTGCTTGTAATGTATGCATGTGTGCACACATAACACGTCGTTGACAACACATGTTGTTGTCCAGGCAAGTGTGCCAAGCCTGACGGTTACTTCATGCCGGGCGAGGAGGTGACACTGCGAGGCAAGCAAGTGCCGACCGCCGCCGACATCATCATTGTCATGCAGCACGCGGCGTGTAACAAGCGCATCCACGAGAAGCTCAAAGACTCCATTAATGGCCTGGAGAAGGCGCTGAAGGCGAGAGGTACGTGCATCACACAGCAACGCTGAAACATCAGCGTCGTTATCGTCTAATGACAGACGGCATATGATGACGATGGTATCAGTAACAGCGGCGCTGTTAAATCATAAAATAAAACCGAAGTTCAAAATGTACTAATGGAATCAGCACCACATGCCTGCTGCTGTATTCGTTTTCCATTTGTTGGCGCACACATATAATATAGGAATGGGGAGGAACGGAGAGGAATGAAGAATATATATATATATGTTCTCCATTCCTCTCTTCGACGTTTTCGCCTCAGCGTTGGTTCACGTTATTCAGAAAGACTGTTGCCTGTGGCTTCAGGTTTGAAGAGCATCAACTATGGCATCGTCGGGTACGGAGGAGCCGGAGTGTGCGACAGCGTCCACAGTCATACGATTGATGGTCAACTTATGAATACACGCGACAAGGTGCTGCTGGGTCTCGACAAGTGGACGATGGAGGGGGGAGACAACGACGACTCGATGTTGGCCGTCCGCTTAGCCGCTGATTATCCATTCCGCATGGGCGCCTCTAAGAACATCTTGCTCCTGCCATGCGACGCATGCCAGGAAGACGCCGTCACGTACGCCGACATGCAGCGCCTCCTGCTGGCCAAGGACATCCGCCTTCACGTGTTGATGCAGCACGACATCCGTCTACGCAGCAAGTCGTCGAAACAGTCATTCATATTTGGTGAGTTAACTATCCATCACCGGCTAGAGTTTGTGTGTGTGGAGGTTTAACAACACCAGAGACCAGGATATAAAGAGAAGACCACTTAGGTATGTTTTAATATTAAGTGTTTATAAAGATAGTGATTCAAATATTTTCTTCAAACTTAACGACAGTAGTAAAACTAAAAGACACGCAGTAGCCAAAGCAAAAGAACAATGTAAACAAAGAGAGGACGACGAATTATTGGAAATGGAACACACAACCTATTGGTTGTATAAATGCCAACGATATCCGTATGTTTTAAAACAGAACTTACATATATCTAGAAAGGGCGGCAACACATAGGTGAGAAATTGTTGTACTCTCGATAAGCCAATGGCTTTCTTGTCGACTGGAGCTTCTTGCGTTGGTTAACAATCTTGTAGAATAATGAAATGATATGCATAAATAAATTTTCTCTGCATGTAATCTACAATGTAGTCTATATCACAAAACCTGTTACTCGGGTAAAAAGTAAGCCACCTGCGTTGGTAACATCTAACTCAAATGTCTTTATTTCTGACTATGGATACGTGCGCCTAGTCTAAGCAATCTATTGTCAATATGCCCTTGTCGTCGAGTTCTCTACAGTATTTCTCCCATAAATATTCATATTTCATTTAATCAAGCCATGTAGCATCTAAGCAGATTGTTAGACGTACATAAATGGAGTTTAACGAATCACACATTAACTGTGTATGTGCGTGTGTCAGGTGCTGACCGCAGCGCGATCTTCACACGCAAGCACGTCAAGAACCTGAGGGGAGACAAGGTGCTGCGCAAACAGGCGATGATGCCGAAAGACCTATGCGTGGCCCTGAGCGAGGAGACGGGAGGTTCGCTCTTCAACACTATCAAGTGGTTGAGTGGAAAGCGCAACTCGCAGAAGCGCTTCGTTGACGTGATGGTGCGAGTAATTGCAAAGAAGGCCGCGCCGACTGCTTGCCAAATTTGCGAATGCGTACCGGACATGACGGGTACAGGCATGGCGGTGTGCCGCGACTGCCAGACTCCAGCGCCCATCTACAATGTAGGTCTGGGCTGTCTGTATGGGTGGTCTACATAACGTCCTCTGACTTGTTGTATACTTTTTTTATTTAAACAACTAGTAACATTTGCATAAACCTATGGCTTTAACAAAATGTATACACAGAACGCAGATGAGCGTTTAGCAATTTACTTAACGCACCTAGGGGGTTAACACACCTGGGGGGGGGTAACTCACCTAGGAGGAATAGTGGACCGTTCCATGGTTATGTGGGTGTGAATGCGGTGTGTAGTTAGGCGTTAGATTTCAAAACACTAACAGTATTGTGTGTATAAAGTGAATGCAATCAATTATGCCTATTTTTTTATTAACGATTGGTAATTTCCAGCAGAACCATTACAACGAAGCAAAATAAACCTATATATCTAAACACATATTTAAGGTTCTTTGGTCACATATTGTTTTAATACTGTAAAAAAATTTTTTTTAATATACATCTATATAGACAACTGCCAACAGTTTCGTGTTAATGGCATACACCCGTAACATGTCTGCCCAACGTGCCATTGTGACTTTTAGTTTTTCTTTAAGAGGGGGACGATCGTTACATAATATTACATACAGCTACATTTACTGACAGTGTATTAATATTGATATTGTATTTACCTCATGCAATACTGACAGTGTATTTATGTCATGTAATACTGACAGTGTATTTATGTCCTGTAATACTGATAGTGCATTTATGTCATATAGTGCTGATAGTGTATTAATGTCATGTGACACTGACAGTGTATTTACGTCATGTGATGCTCACATGATTTCTTGTGTTGCGTGATACAGGTAACAATGTTGACTCTGTTTATATCGAGCAACAATAATAGTGCATCTGTTTTGTGATTCTAACATTGTATTTTGTTATTTCAGCATCTTCCTAACTTCGACGATGTCAATTTCACAGGCGAGCTGCCGGTAAGTCGTCACACCATCGACAACTTCTCGATTTAATAGTAGAAGTAGTTGTGGTAGCAGCAGAAGCAACACCATGTCTAAATGGGTTATCTTGTCATAGCAGCACAAAACATCTTATTCCAAGAGCAAGTATTATAATCTTTACGAAATATGTTTATATATATATATATATATATATATATATATATATATATATATATATATATATATATATATATATATATATATATATATATATATATATATATATATATATATATATATATATATATATATATACACACACACTAAAAGACGGCACCACGACAATATTAGATAGTGTAGACCAACACTTATTATGTTTTGGGCAACGCGATGCTTAACACCCCGTAATTGAAGCAGCCATTGTTGTTTATATTGCCTCGTTTCTGATCCTTAATCACCGCCAGCCATGACGCATGCTAACAGAATACACGAGCCGCGACTTTTCAATGTTTAAGCATGACAAAAATGCAGTATATTTTAAAATATTATTATTGTTGTTGTTTTACGTCAAACTTTATATAAAAATGTAATTACCAATATACCCTATGTACAATTGTAGCCTACAAATACGATACCTAAGACATCGATCTATTCTAAGGGAAAAACAACCCTGTAACACATGCATGTCCTGACAAGGCGTTCCATTTTGCAGGCATACAAACGACCTCGATCAAACAAAAGGAGACAAAAGAACAAGAAGCGAAGGTCGAGCGATGCCTAATACACACGCCGTCGTGTGACAAACTAACTCTACATACAAGAAGAACATAACATGTGTTGCACAATCGGCGTTTTAGCAGCACGTACAAACCGAAAATTAGAAAAAAGAATATGTGTAATTTCACAGTTAGTTAAGGATGCACACGTTGTCTAGAAATGTAGGATTGTCCATGCAACATTCGGTGTACATTTCGGAGTGGTACGATAACCGTGCCAGAAGGAACTCGCCCGATGCGGCACCCCACATAGACGTTGGATATTATAGCACCGAATAGGCAAGCGATGCACAAAAATGCAATATTTCACTATGCACTTTAAACACAAATATTATAATCGAACTATAGCTTAATGATAGCTTAATGAGCTTATTAATATTTATACCTGTATTTTGACACTCAAACACTATTAGTTGTAAGTGAAACTAAAATAATACTAATGTCATATCATAGATTCACTGTATGGATTTCTGAAGTGGAACCCGATAGAATCCAAAATAAAACAACAAATAAATGCACCTGAGCAGTTGTTAAGTCGTGCTTAATTTATCTAAATATTCTTTAAGTGCCTTTATTGAGAATTACATTTTCTACATTAGTATAAATGAAAAATAAATTAATTTATTGCAAATGTAAATATGTTGTCATTGTTATTTATCGAAAATAAAAGTAATGCTAGAATCATAGACAGTGTGTGTAACATTTTGTGTGTAATCAAATGTGCTGCCCGGGAACACGTCAGATAAGTTAATGTTTGGCGTCTTCCTTAACTACACGTATTTAAATAAGTGTTGGCCCACGGAACAAACAAAAACACGTTAATAAAAAATCAAATAATAAAGGTAGGGTAATAGAGGAAATGGTCGATACTCTTGTCATTCGCAGATTTCTATATATGTCTGAAATTGCTGAAAGTATGCCAATGAAGTTATATTAATTTCTTTAGATTATGGAAATCGAATGGATTGATACGCAATAAAGGTTGCTGGTTTCAACAGATACTGTTGCTGATTACACGAATCAAACAAGTCACGAAAGGTTGGTTGAGTAGGCAGAACTGTTGCAGCCATATAACATCATGGCTATACAATACCAACAAACTGTGTACATAATATTATAAATTCACAGCATAAGAGAAACTGAGACGTGCAACTATATGCACAAAACAAGGTCAATAATTATTTAGGCAATTCTTGTATGACAGAGATGTGAAACCAGTTAAAAAAAACTGATAAGAGACGGCACAATGATTGGGACACACGTGTGATAACACGCGAGTGATGAATATTCATGAGTGGTGGTGAATATAAATGAGTGATGATGGTACAAGAGTGATTAAGATACACTACAAGTAAAGATAAATGAGTGATGGTGGTACAAGAGTGATGAAGGTACAATACTTGAGAAAATAAATGAGTGACAGAAGTACAAGAGTGATAAAGATACACGAATGGTGAAGATAAATTAGTGACGAAGGCATAATAATGATGAAGATACGTGAATACATGAGTGGTTAAATGATGAAGACACACGACTGAAAATACAAAAGTGAAGAGTGAGATACGATACTTGAGGGACAATGTGTGCGTGTACGTGTACGTGTGCGTGCGTGTAAGAACAAATGATGAGAGTTGACATACGTCATCAGAGAGAGAACATCTGACGAGAGTTGACATACGTCATCTGAGTTGACATACGTCATCTGAGAGAGAACACCTGACTAGAGTTGTTATACGTCATCTAGGAAAGAACGTCTGACGAGAGTTTACATACACCAACTGAAAGAGAACACTCGACAAGTATTGACATATTACATCTGAGAGAGAACATCTGATGTGAGATGACATACGCAATCTAGGAGAGAACACCTGACGAGAATTGACACACGTCATCTAGGAGAGAATACATGACGAGAGTTGACATACGTCATCTGTGGGAGAACACCTGATGAGAGTTGACTTACGTCATCAAGGAGAGAACACCTGATGAGAGTTGACATATGTCATCTGAGAGGGAACACCTGACGAGAGTTAACATACGTCATCAGAGAAATGCATACACCATCTGTTCAAATAATTCGTTACCACATTGTCACATTGTAAACACTATTACGTGTACGGTGAGACGGGGCAAGACGCCCCTATGCTAGAAATTGTTACCCCCTCCATCTAGCCATAATGCTCGAAAATAGGAATTTATCTCGCTGCCGACGTAAACATATTTTTTTTTCTATTTGTCATAGCAGATCCGATACCGTCTGCATTAGCTTGTTGCGTAAGAAAAGGCGATTTTGATCCCTTCTGACCGGGTACGACCCCGACTGACCGGATATGACCCCCACAGAGCTGAAATGATCCCTGCTGAATGGAAATGACTCAGTGCATACTGGGAAACGGAAGTCGGAACGCAACGCTTGATGTCCCGAGTGTACTCCTTAACTAATATCGTCGCCTCTGGTGAGACTTCATGCTCTAGGACACCTTGAAAGTTTCAGCAACTAGTCCACCAAAATGGGTCAGCTCATTGCCAAGAGTGTCATCCATATCCCAGGAATACGTTTCCCAGCAGCCTGTCGCATCTCTCTTGGTTCCATTACTTCCATCACCGTCAAGTTGCGGAGAAATCCAAAGCGGTCACTGAGTACGCTTTGGTTGTCTCTTTGACACACCGAGGGGGCAACGAAAGTGATAACAGGAAAACTCTGGCAAGAATCCCAACTGGACTCTTCCGCTCGACCGCAGTCTAGAGGGTTCAATGTAATATTCCTCTTGCGGGTACAGACATTTGCAGCAAAATTTGTCATCCCTGACAGCTTAGCCCGAAATAAAAAAAAATTGTGAGGCCCCTTTTTGTGGGGGGCATGGTACTACTAGAACATATGACGATTCAAATACTGGATTGTTTCATTTCCCAACATGCTTCGCATATTTATTTTGGCACGTGTAATGTTATGATAATGTTGGGTTATTTTTTAATGTTACATTTACGTATACTAGTCCACAATGTTGTGTGTGTTTGCGCGCACAGTATTGTTTAATTTAACAACAATAATGATAATACCGGTACTTAATGTATGCCAATTTCACTAGTTAGTATTCGGTTGTTGTTGGCTACGAAGCATCTCGATTAGGAATCGTCTTGGGTACGAATTACCTTGATATGGGTCTTCATGAGACCCTGACGCTCACTTACTGCTTCTTTACACGCCACACAGCACACGTGGAACAGCTTGCCCTGTTGTAGACTGCACGATTTCTATAATTAAAGCAGCCCAAACATTCGTTTTAGACCATATTCTTCATTTATTACTGGTAACGGGTACTGTAGTAGGCTATCGCCAGACAATTTTAATAGGCCTAAAACGGGGATTTGACCAATAAATGATCCGACGAAAACCGTTATATTAATTTCGCCTTCAAATGTGAAGATTTATTACTTTACTTACTCTCTGTGCCGCCTTAGAGAAATCGACGCCATCCATTTATGTCTGCAGCCATTTTTTTTCGGTCTTTATTTTCTGGGTTCGTGCCGTTCATTTCTTCTAGGCGTGCTATTTTCCTTTTTTATTGGTATGTTAATAATTACCGTAATATATGTCAGAAAGCTTACATATTTTATTTCATCGCTAAATCGTGTAATTTCGAAAATATTAAGAGGTGAAAGTTCACGATATATATATATATATATATAGTAACACTTATTTATATTATTTAAAAGAATCAGTGTCGAAATGTCCTCGAAAAGGGGGTCTTTCTCAAAATAGCTAGTACTTTATGAACCCGCAAGTAAATGAATGATCTTTCCCCACACGCACGAGACAACGGTAGGATCCCAGCCGAGAAAACCCAAGTTTCGTCGACTATACAGACGCCGACGGAGAACAATATATCTTAAGTTAATTTTTTAGAAAACGAAATGGTAGGATTTCAAGAAAATTCCACTGCAGGTCGGTTGATTTGCGGTACAGTTGTGTTTTTTTATGAGATCCAAAATATAATTACTGTTGAGATTTTATGAAAACAATAACTATTGGAAATTAAATGGAACTGAAATTTGGTGCGTGCCAGGTCACTGGTGACAAAGCTCTGTTGGCTGACTGGAAGCAGCACAATTTTAGCATTTCTATTGATCGGGGAAATATTTAGGAGAAAAAGTACCTGATTGGTTTATGAAAATATAATCTCTGATTTAAAAATATATCCTTTGACTTACCTCATGCTCACCGAAATTTATATTCAATGCAAAAGCCATAATATTATGTTTGTAGGTCTAGCGTTCGCCTCCGACTCCAGAGCCCTTTATAGTGAGGGTTCGAAATTAAGAAATTTAACCCACTCGCCAGGGGTAGTAGTTGCCTTAATATGTTACTCTTCCCCATGAAAAATCACTAGTCCCCATTTTTGGTGGACATCGTCAAAATGCGACCTTTTAACGCAAATTTGTATGTTGACCTGCAATGCTCCTTAAACATAACATGAACAAATAAATATAAATTTCATAATTGACAATGCAACGTAATTATTTTATTCAATTAGTACTAAATCAGATCCCGAGGTTCTGGGCGTTGTCAACGGCCGCATGACTCGACTCTCGGGTCCTCCACAATGTCACCAGGCAGTGTCAGTGAATTAAATCTTTCAGGATTTGCGCAACTGCATCTTCGTCTATCTCCGACTCATCAGAGTCATCATCAATGTCACCAATGTCAATGGTGATATTGGGCCTCCTTGCCCTGGACCCAGCATGGTTCCAATGCTTCACTGAAGATGATGGATCAAACTGGTCCACATCAGGGGTTTCCAGCACGAATGTCATTAGATCTGACAGATGTGTGTCTGACAGCCTGCTTCTCCAGTCCGATTTAACAAACTTCATGCGGGGAACCCCCTTTCAGCATCTGCTGAAGAGGCAGGAAGGGTGAGGATCAGGTCAATTAGTCCCAGTAAATTGGGGCACTGTGTCTCTTGTCTCTCCAAGAAACTTGCCTTTGTCATTAATCATCTTCAGAGAAGGCCCATCCTTCTTTCCGAACTTCTCGATGACTTCTTTGCACTTCCACATCCACACAAAGTCTGTATACGGTCTTAATTAAGTGTCTGGCAGTGGCATGTGCGTTCCTGAAAAGCTTACACATTTTGTCAAATGTCGCTTTTTCCAGTTGGTCCATCGTTTTGTCCGCCACACTTGACCTTGGGTTGCTTTCTGCTTTCTCTCTTAAAACCCATTTCATATGGCTTGCAGAACTATTATGAGCTTTGATATTCTCTAATTTAAATACTGGGGAGCCGACGACAAAACTGCCTGCTTTCTCATACTTGCAGCAGTACTTGCAAAACAGTATCATGCTTAGTTCACTCTCAGTGTTCTTCGCCGTCCCGTCACTCTCCCTACCTTCAACGTCGACGACAGCGTCGTCGTCACGCCGGTCAGCGACACCGCCAACGGCAACGCCAGCGCCAGCAGACGAACTTTTCTATTCGAGCCAGTGCGGCTGAAATTCTCGTTTCCTCTCACACGCATCGTACCTACGCTTATGCACAACTTTATCGTCGGCGCTCAGTTATCTTTTGGGGGGTTAGATCCCTTTTATGAAATTCCACGATTTCGAAAGGAAACGCAGAAGTTCGACGGGTAAACGTTAGTACTGTTCAGTGTACTATACTTGTACCCGTGTGCACGGATTTTCGACTACGTTGCAACGAGTAGTGGCTGCTCGTTTACGAAATCGGATATATCGGGAACGAAGATTTAAAAATAATTTTTTCGATACAATGTGTTACGTCTATGTATGTACGTAGCTATGCTGGGCCATTTTGAAATAATTAAGTTATTGCAAAGTAGTATACATCGTTGGAAAGGTCTATTATTAAGATACATCATGGTATCAGTAGTATAGCTGTATGTTAATTAGTGTTCATGTTAGAGCACTTTAAAGACACCCCCGTCAACGTTTTCAAAACACGTTTTTTTCTATTTTGATCAAAAAAGTGTACCTGGCCTAAAAAAATTACTAATATTAATGTTAATGTAATTTTTTTTACATATTGTGGAAGTACTCAATGTTCTCAACCTGTGTGGGGGTCATTCATACCAGTGCATCCATTATTTTTGTTGCAAGAGAGCTGTAAACACTGCTATTTTTCACTTATTTTGCACATTTTTACATGGGCGGTTGGTAAAAAGTAAAAAACAACCACAGTATATACCCTACATATAATTGTTTTTAACTCAGTGTCTTTTTACAAGATTTTTTAAACTGAAAACTATTATGTATTTTTACAGAAGCCTGTTCACAGCTGAAGACATGCTGATGCAAGATGAATATTTGACATGTGTATCATGTATGATGAAGATCATTGGAAAGATATATTATTAAGATACATCATGGAATCAGTTGTGTGGTTGTACGTTAATTAGTTTTTATGTTAGAGCACTTTAAAGACACCCCCATCAACATTTTCAAAACACGTTTTTTCTATTTTGATAAAAAAAAAGTGTATCTGGCCTAAATAAAATTGCTAATATTAATGTTATTGTATTTTTTTTGACATATTGTGGAAGTACTAAATGTTCTCAACCTGTGTGAGGTCATACATACCAGTGCATCCATTATTTTGGTTGCAAGAGAGCTGTAAACAGTGCTATTTTTAACTTATGTTGCACATTTATACAGGGCAGTTGGTAAAAAGAAAAAACCAACATATACCCTACAGAGACATTTTTAACCCGGTGTCTATTCCTAAGCATGACTAACATGTATAGGTAATTAGCATTATTATGTATATGAAAATATTGTTTACAAGGTTTTAACTGCAAAATATTATGCAGATTTTGACAGAAGCCTTTTCACAGCTGAAGACATGCTGATGCAAGATGAAAATTTGACATGTATCATGTAGGATGAAATGTAAGCTTTTATCGTCATATTTATTGCATTATTTGGGTGTATTAGTATTTAAAATAAGAAACAGCTACTATAAATATGTACACTAAAAGTATGCTGGTGTCCACTTTCTCATCATATCAATATGTGTGGATCGTTGAGTGAATAACCATTCTGACACAATATTGCATACCAACTATCAGTTGTACATAATTTTTAGAGCTTCATACATCTTCACCCATCAGTCATATCCAAAATAGATAAATTTGGCATAAACAAATATTTACATTACTAGTCATTACTCACTATACATAAGTCGTATCCACGGTTATGATAGTACTTATAATGAAAAGCAGTCAGAAAACACAGTGTAAATCATATTAACATTCCACGTGTAAGACTGTACGCTTTGAGCTAATGCGATTATGGATGCATTTCTTCGTCTTGTCCGCTGGTACATCGTTTGACAGGTCAGTCACGCTGTCACTTTGCAAGTTTGTTTACGTATGTTTTATCTCCCGCCAAAATGAGCAAAACACCCTCCAGAACTTCAAACAAATACACTGCTACACAATAATATAGTTAGATAGGTCAATTACTACTTACACACGTACTGGAAGAATGGATATTTATGAACTTTCAACAACTACGACGAGAAAGACGAACTTGAAACAACAGCGGGCTAGGACATCGTATAATAAGCGAGCGGGACGAGCGTTAAGTTCGATCCCTGTTTATAGGATATCTTAGTCTCGAGGCTAAGGATATCTATAAAGCTAAAGGAGTCAGACCACAGTTGAGAATTGCATTGGTGGCCATGTTAACGTTTTGTCTGATTATAAGAAAACGTGACCATCAAAAATTCTGAAAATTGTACACAGCAATTGCCATCATCTCATTGATATACTGACCAAATTTTATCAAAATCACATACCTCCAGCTCTTTTAAATCGCCCCGACGTGCGATGCCTATCAATTTTGACAAAAATAGCCATGTATTCATGCGCCCACGTGGCCCATAGCAGAAAAATTCCCATAAATCCCTCCGCCAGTTAAACTCTTTAAAAAATGCACTGTTTCACAGCCAATAGCTTCTACAAACAAACCTGTGAATATTCCTGCTCAAAGGCACTCATGTCACATAATATTAATTTATTAAGTTACCATTTTACAATTTCATACGCCCTACATTCGTGTGAAACAATAAACAGGAAGGTCAACTGTGGTCTTACCCCTAAAGGGCTCTGTCCGACTCCAGACAATGGTGCCACCTGACGGAATCGGGTAACGAAGTCCAAAATCATGGCATCTGCCGCAAATGGTTTAAATAAACTTCAGCAACTGTTAAAAGCTGTGGCAAATAGACCAGGATTTGACAGAGTCATCGGCCCGGTAAGTGTTGTTGGTGCTAAATACGATGGCAATGATAAGGTTAGCCTATCCATAATTTCGTAAATAACGCATTTAGCAGTAACCTCCCATGTTCCTCCTGACTTGACGCCGAGGCGAAGGTGACCACGGGCACGGGCACGGTACGAGTCATGCGTTCTTAAAAAGTGAAACGCCCCGTAAGATTATGTCACGCTGTTTTAGTGCCCCTGTCGCACAACATTTTAATGACAAACACCGAGACTTATAAAGTAGACAAACCTGGTTTATTAATACACACCTTATATTGGAGTAAATTATAGACCAAAGATGGCGAATTTTTACCACCATATGCCACGAGATGGCAGCACATTATTATCATTAAATCCCTTCTAACAAAACTGACTGTAGTGTTGTCTTATGATATCATGACATAAGAAACAACATTGGCTACCTCCAATCTAGGCCATTAATAATAATAATAATTAACTTGTATGGTGCCTATATCATCAGGAACCTGAGCTCAGAATCGCAACAAAACGGAATCATTCAGCATAATTGTGAATGGGGTCGTGCAAAAGTCATCAGAACTAGGGATAAACAAAGATTTATGGTGGAAATGTAATTTGGAATAATATGTCTTGAGTTTTTTTTAGAAGATAACTAGTTTCAGATGTTTTCAAAGTGATGGGGAGTTCATTAGTCCAGTCATTCTGTGGTTCAACCTCAAACAACTTGCAATTGTAAGTTTGGTGGCATTTTTCTACATTATGTTTATGTTACCAGAAAAAAAGTCCACCAAAATCCACTTGGTGGAACATTTTCATTTTCACATGTTGCTAAATGATTGTAGGTCTCACTGATATTTAGGGGAGTACACGTAATTCATGTTGTACAACTTATTTTCCGTGAAAACATTATAAAGATGATACATATAATTGGAAAGGTAATACATTTAACTGTTCAACGGTTCCTAACAAGTGTAATTTCAATGACTATTAAAGCCATAATATTATTCTAAACACATTTGCAAATTATTGTAATTGACACGTACCCCGATTTTTGGCCTTGTCCCGTCAATCTGTGGTTTAACATCAAACAAACTGCAATAGCAACTATGATGCCATTTGTAGTTTGTACTATATGTCTACATTACAAGAACAAAAGTTAATTGAAATTCACGTCGTGGAACATTGTCATTTCTGACGATAATGACAAATGGTTGAAAGCCGCTGCTGGTCATTGTTTTTGCGCAGTGAAATGTAGGGGTACGCCTTATTTATGCTGAGTAATCTATTTTCTTTGCGCAATTTATACACATAATGTAGATCGATGGAAAGGTAATATACAGATCAATCCAACGACACATAGAATGTTTAACTCCATTAAGTAGTAGGGTGAAAATCGACTTTTAAACACAGTGAACCCTGTTTTTTACCCGCCACGGGGTAGTAACGTTGCGATCGACCCAATGTTGCTTACGCATATAGCCATACACTTGTCTATTTCAGTGGCATTTACGTCCTTACCTACTGTTGCTATATACAGTATATATAATATATATATTATACATGTACAAACAAAACACACACGCACGCACGCATGCGCGCACGCGCGCACACACACAAATGTTATATTGTTTACATTGCAGTGTTACTTACCAGTAAATGTCACCTTCAGTCGCTGCTGTCATCGAGAGCTTCCATGGTGATGGCAGCTGAATTTTGACAGGTGCTTCCTTTGCATACACGACACACAGAAACAGAAGTGCACTCAAGTCCATTCTTTCTG
Organism: Lamellibrachia satsuma; assembly: GCA_033239005.1. Taxonomy (NCBI): domain Eukaryota; kingdom Metazoa; phylum Annelida; class Polychaeta; order Sabellida; family Siboglinidae; genus Lamellibrachia; species Lamellibrachia satsuma. The sequence continues at coordinate 5,311,864 of BSQZ01000015.1, read as the reverse complement.
CAACTACATCGCAGTGAATTGCAGTTTTTCTTGCAGTTTCAATGGATGACCGATAGCAAATGGGCTGGTGCTGCTGGGAGGTAAATCATCTTCGGAACGTGGCAGTTGACAGTACAGCCGCAGTCCGTGGCTTTGAAAGTTTTCTCGGATCCTTTCCACTGTTGGATCTGATGGTAGATCCTGAGGCTGTGATAGTGGGCAGCAGCTGTAGTAGGGGGTAGATTTTTTCCCTGTAAGTAAGCTGCACTTGATGATACCTTTTCAATGAAGCGCTTGTACCGCAAATCAATAAGGTTTTCTCCAATGTTGTCACCATGAACACATACGATAGCCTGTTCTCCAGCAGTAACCAATTCTTCGACTGTTGGTGTTCCTGATTCAGACACTTGTGCTTGCTTCCTGAAGTGTTAGTTAGTCATAGCCTTCTTCAGAGCTATGGCCTAACCAATCCCGCATATGGGTGATGTGGTATCACATTCTAGTAAAACATGTAAGAAGAGCATATGACTGCACACGGCTGGGCCCAGTGTTTCTGTGAGAGTTCTGATGTTCCAGATTTTGACTTGGTGTGTTGTGCTCTGTTTAGGCTCTTACATTAAGAATACACCAAAGGGTTCCTGTTGAAAGTGGTAACACAGCAGCACTTACCAATTAGGATAGTGTCGATTTTGTACGATGAGTTTAGTGCTGTTTTAATGATCATGAGATCAGCGTCATTTTAGCTATTTTCATCTCATATGGGAAACGCAGTACTTGAACAACAGATTACATTATATGAGTCACAGGCTCGGAAATACATTTAAAATTTTACGAGTTTCATCGTGACACCATTGCAGGTGGTCGAAGATTTATTTCCGTAACTATTTACCGTGCGTATAACTTCTTCTTTATCAGTTGGTGTCAAAAACATAGAACAGTCATTATGTTTCCCCATGTAAATCAAACACTGATACTTCTGGTGGAGTTTCTATCTCTTGCCAACTCTGGTCCAATGCTTGTAAAATATTCATTAAATGTGTTCGCTATAATATGCTGATCACCAACAATACCATTGTAATTAAATTTTTACAGGGTACTTGTACTCAATGTGGGATTTACCCATGATGTTTCGTAAAATTTTCCGAGTGCGTGATATATTACCTCATTGAGCTGACAATAGCTTACTGTAGTAGTTCCCTTTAGCGAAACGTATGACTGTTGTTAATATATTTTTGTACAATTTATATCTCAATTCAGTATTGTGGTTTCTATTCAACAGAAACTGTTTATTTTTTCCGACAAGCATTTTTTTAGCCCATTTGTAAGCCAAGGATTTTTAAGTTCAAGCTTATTGCTGTTGTTAACGTGGCGAAGTGGACAGTGTCTGTTATATAACCCAATGAAGTCATTTAGAAAAGATGTGTAAGCCTCATTAATATCTTTGTAATTAAAAACCGTGTCCCAAGACTGTGCATTCAATGCAGCTTTCAGTGAATTGATATATTCTCCACATTTAATTGATGGAAGTATCGTACATTGCCACTGCGATTATGAGGGTTACTGTCGCCCATACAGATGGCAAAAACTGGCAAATGAGTTTGTTTGTTAGTCGTCCCTGGTAGTATGTGTCAAACCTGTCCTGTCTCTTGCCTACGACACTTTCTGCCTCCTTTATAATCTTATCCAGTCTGTCCCTCTCCCTCTGACAACCAGTGATCCCTCTGTGTGTCGCCATTGTCTTTGACGACCAGTGGTCCCTCTGTTTGTTGCCATTGTCTTTGACGACCAGTGGTCCCTCTGTGTGTCGCCATTGTCTTTGACAACCAGTGGTCCCTCTGTGTGTCGCCATAGTCTTTGACGACCAGTGGTCCCTCTGTGTGTCGCCATTGTCTTTGACGACTAGTGGTCCCTCTGTGTGTCGCCATTGTCTTTGACAACAAGTGGTCCCTCTGTGTATGCATTGTCTTCAATGACCAGTGGTCCCTCTGTGTATGCATTGTCTTCGACGACCAGTGGTCCCTCTGTGTATGCATTGTCTTCGACGACCAGTGGTCCCTCTGTGTATGCATTGTCTTCGATGACCAGTGGTCCCTATGTGTGTGCATTGTCTTAACGACCAGTGGTCTCTCTGTGTATGCATTGTCTTCGACAACCAGTGGTCCCACTGTGTATGCATTGTCTTCGACGACCAGTGGTTCCTCTGTGTATGCATTGTCTTCGACAACCAGTGGTCCCTCTGTGTATGCATTGTCTTCGACGACCAGTGGTCCCTGTGTGTGTCTGTGTTGCACAACCACTAGTGAACTGATATGTCGTTAAACACCTGCAGGAACTGGGCAATGAGGAATTCTTTCATAATAAATCAATGTGATCTCACAAAATGTCCTTCAGTGTGATTTATTTGAACTGACAACCGTCAGCACTTTGTTGATGTTTTATGCTGTTCCGCCACATCTCAAGTATGGCAACGTTACTGTGTCAGTTTATTAACATGATAGTGTTTGAACAGCATGCACGTTCAGCCTCTGATGGCAGTAATGTAGTTTCGGAGGGGGTTCAGTCCAGTGTTACCAGTGGTCCCTCTGTGTGTCGCCATTGTCTTTGACGATCAGTGGTCCCTCTGTGTATGCATTGTCTTCGATGACCAGTGGTCCCTCTGTGTATGTATTGTCTTTGATAAACAGTGGTCCCTCTGTGTATGCATTGTCTTCGACGACCAGTGGTCCCTATGTGTGTGCATTGTCTTAACGACCAGTGGTCTCTCTGTGTATGCATTGTCTTCGACAACCAGTGGTCCCACTGTGTATGCATTGTCTTCGACGACCAGTGGTTCCTCTGTGTATGCATTGTCTTCGACAACCAGTGGTCCCTCTGTGTATGCATTGTCTTCGACGACCAGTGGTCCCTCTGTGTGTCAATGAGGAATTCTTTCATAATCAATCAATGTGATCTCACAAAATATCCTTCAGTGTGATTTTTTTGAACTGACAACTGTCAGCACTTTGTTGATGTTTTATGCTGTTCCGCCACATCTCAAGTATGGCAACATTGCTGTGTTAGTTTATTAACATAATAGTGTTTGAACAGCATGCACGTTCAGCCTCTGATGGCAGTAATGTAATTTCGGAGGGGGTTCAGTCCAGCGTTACGTCGCATTACATGAGGGTAAGGGTGTTAAATTTTTCAGAAAAAGGTGTTACATAATTTTGAATGGCCCTTTAACAGGAATGATTGTTTTATATTCTATTTCATTGCCGCCGTCATCACTCTTGTAGCTCAGGGTGATTAGAAAGAAGTGCTTGCATATGAATGTGGGATACCAACTTGGAAACGAGCATGGTGTTAACAGATACAAAGGATGAATATTATCATTATTTATGGGGATCTGCTGTTATTGAGAAAGAAACCAACGACAATAAGCCCACCTTTGGCACCATTGTTTTCCATGATAATATGACCCTGGCACTATTTTTATTTATTTGGTGGGAACACACACTGTCGTCCATGCCCCTCTTTGATTTTCAATAACGTAAACAAATAGATCATGAAATGTTAGAATAAATCATAAACATTACATTAGCATTCTTGCAGGCAGCACTGACACAGTAATGATGCTAAATACATGTGTTATGTCGCTTATAATAAACCACAGAGGAATGTTAAGATACAAAGCATGTTTTATTAATACAAGATGGCGAGGTCACCATGATGCTTTGCATCATGGAACCAGTCGATGTGTAGTTTAAAGCATCATATCATAAAGGCATGTCCAACATGGGGGTAACTGTACAACACACACTTGAAATCTTTGTTCACACTGACATCGTCATTATGCTGGAGGATGCCGGGTAGTATTTGTAATCAAAGTTTGGGGATGTGAGTAGGGGTAGATGAATACTGGCAAATGTACCCCAAGTTTCAGAGTACATTTCAACATGGTGTTGAAATGTAAAATCCAGTCATGAAATGTCAGTCAATGACAGTCATCAAATCATTGCAAAATGTTGTAGTTGCCAGCAAAGGTCCCCAAATCGCTACAGTTGTCTAGTGATGGTGCTTTCTTTGCATGCTTTGATTTTGATGGAAAAATAAAGAAATTGAAGTTGACAACATTAGAACATAATCATATACATTTTTATGGTATCTAATAATATTTTTAAACTGTTAACATATGGTTGAAATGTAACAATGTGGCCCATACATACAGGCTGTGCATCTTCTCGGAGCAACATCTTTGGCTTTTCTATGCCATGGAATGGCTTTGGGAAGTCTTTGTGGACAGTGATGTCATTCACCTTGACGTTAATTAGATTAGCAACATCTTTGGCTTTTCTATGCCATGGAATGGCTTTGGGAAGTCTTTGTGGACAGTGATTTCGTTCACCTTGATGTTAATTAGATTCAGCTGCTATCACGCATCATGATCGATGAGTGAAGTTACGTGGTTTTCAACCACACAGTGTTTCTGTGCATGTCTTACATTTGTTTACTCATTTCGACCCTCGTCATTGTTTTCAAAAAAGCTACTGTTCCAGAGGAGACTACAAAGTAACAACTTCTCCTTAAGTCCATGCTACATTACTATACTTTATCAGCATGACATAATCTTTGATTGTTTTGGAAAATAAAGAAATTCAAGTTAACAATATTTGAACATAATCATGCACTTTTATCTGGTATATACTAATATTTTAAAACCATTAATATATTGTTCCAATGCACAGCGTGGAGCAGGCAGGCATTAATTTGGCTCACTATACTTTCTTTGATTATGCACAATATACAGTAATTATTTTATGCCTGGCTAAATATAATTCTGTCATGGTGTTTTGTACAAATAGATGTTCATGGCTAGAGTGCCTAGCTCTGATTCCTCACCCAATATTCCTACACCCTTAAGATAGTTTGGATCTAACAAAATGTGTCATACATTTGTTGAAATGGTAGCAAATTTTTTATTTTATGAAATGTCGACCAAATTGTTTTTTAACCCTTTAAGTGGCATGCTATGTTATAGTGCTCCAAAAAATCTTATATTTGATATACATGCTAATTTATGGATAGTAAATGGGAAAAAAATTTTTAGGTCATGTGATCTTTATTTACATAATGAGTTTTACCCAAATGGCTACATTGCCAGGTTATGGGCAGAAAAGACAACATATATGTAAAAATAAAGTAAAGCAGTTTTGACAAATGCATTCATACAAATAGCACATAACCACTAAAAACACAATTAAGAACACATTCTAGGGAGCCAGGGTGCCCTTGCGTCAAATCTAGGCAAACATAATTTTTAGTCCCATTATGGGAATTTATGAAAAATCTGGCTGCTCTCCTGAGTGCAATCTAAAATTGTATCAGAACAGTAGGCAATTGAACAAGAACAGAACAGCTGTTATGATGAAAACATAAATGCTTGCTAAGCAGCATAGACGATACTTATATACTATGCTAACTAATTTAGCACATCATTTATATGATGTGATGTGTCATTGCTTCACTGATTGTCAAACGCCACAAAGCAGTTCTTATCCGCTGTGAATCACAGCATCGTGTCGCATTTGGAGCACTTCATGAGGCTCCATCCCTTTCGACAAAGCTGACAACGCCCCTTCTATCCATGTACTGGCCAATATCCGATCCCATCATATCCCACATCGTCAACAGGCCCAGGAGCGACACAATGCTGGATTTTGGCAGTGGGCACAGAACCTTCCAAGGATGGCCTGCCTCACTTTGCCTGGCCGGCATGTTGCAATGTGAAGGCAATTTCTGTGCAAAACTTCCTCAGAGGGATATGCTGGGCTTGTTCCAGTACTTTGACGTCCCTTCTGTAGAGAAGCCAGGCATTGCATACACACATGTCGAGCATTTGACCGAACATCACGAGGTACCACCGCTTGGCTTTCAATGGAGTGCGATACAGAGCAATCAGCATGTCCACCAAATCTACTCCACCCATATGGATGTTGTACTGTTTGATGATGTTTGGCGCAGGCACGTCAACTTTTGCCTTGGCAACTTTGTCGTACTGCTTCATGGTTGTGAGAGGCTGGACACCAACGAAAGAACTCGCCAGTGTCACCACCTTGTTGTCACGCCATTTTACCACAGTGATGCCAGCGGTCGTATCCATCCTGTAGTCATAGCTGCTGCGAGGCTTCTTTGCAAGCCTCCTTCATCTCAACATTCCTCAGTCGGTTTAGACACATAGTGCCGATGGTGTAAATCTCTGCTGATTTCAAGTGCGAAATCAGTTCAAAGCTAGTGAAGAAATTATTAATGTACACCTTCGACTTCCGAGGTTCAGGAATTGAATGGCTCAATGCCAATGCCACCTGACCACCTTGGCCTGGTTTCAGTTCCACATCAGGGAAGTCATCAGGATTGAATGTTGACCTGCCAGCATACGCTATGAAATCGTAGACAATTCCACTTACACCAGCGTGAATGAATAGTTTCAAACCCCACTTATGGGGTTTGCTGCGAATCTACTGGCGTAGATTGCCTGCCCTAGTGCCCTTGTATGGCATCATCTCATCAACAGAACATTGTTCCTTATGCTCAATGGCAAGGAAGTTCCTGCGCACCATTTCCACCACAGGTCGGATCTTGAAATAGCGATCATCCGAATTTCCTGCTTCCGTGTTGTCATTGAAATGAATGAATCTCCGTAATTTTTGAAAGCGTTTCAAAGTCATTGCATCAGCAATCGACGCGAAACGTGTACCTTTTGCCCAAAAATCTATGAATGCCGACATCTTTACCAGTCCAGTGTAAAGTAGAATTGAAATAAAGGCAGCCATTTCATTACAGTTCGTGTTTATAGAATGTCCAGTTTCTTGTACTGAGTAAATTTAATTGATCCACGATCATCTGAATTATGTTTTTATCAAATAATCTCTTGAAATACTGTAGCAGTACCAACTTCATCTGGCGTAGAAAAGGTGACATTCTTCTCAATATCACCCACATCCAGCTCAGCCTTTCGTCATTTGAATGCAGGAGTCGAGGCACACCGCCTATTCCTGGTAGTGGTTCTTTGCCTTGGGGCCGACTCATCATCTGATGAAGACGAGGAGGCGACTTCATCTGCAGTAATAACATTACCCCCAGGCAGAAGGTATTCATCATCATCAGAAGCTGCATCATCAGCTCGCAGAGGCAAAGTAGCAAGGTCTTTATCGTGTTATTTTTTTGTATACTCACACTTTGTATAATGTGTAATTTAACATATATCAGGATAAGCCATGAATGTGAATAACACAACGAGGTTGGTTGAAGAGTACTGTAAGTCTTTTATATCCTTATTGTCCGCTGGGTGGCAGCACAAGTATATATCATAACATCTCCCTTCTTAAGAAAACACGTTTCTTGATCCATTCTCTGCTAACGTGTATCGTCCATAATTATAACAAGTCTTCTTATTCTGTTCTCTGCTAATGTCAATCAACATGAGCGTAAACTGAACCTGTAACACCGAGGAACTAAACTACGATATGATTTAGAATGTAATGTCACATATAAGTACGTTTGATTAAGACACTAGTCAAGACTTAAGATTATATAGTTCATATCTCACTGGCTCATAATGTCATGGCACACTTTAGACATCAAGATGGTTTGGTGGGTGCACAGATCTCCCCACTCTTTTCTTGTATGGTATATCTCTGATGTAAGCACATGCTTGTCCAGCCACATGGCTTGATTCGTTTCCCTTGCTCTGTTCTTCACAAGTAACTGGCTCATCTGGATTAAATGCTTCGTGCTCTCCGTCTGTGTTCTCGTCATCGTGGCATCTATCTGGGAGTTTGAAGGTTTCTCCAGTCGTTTTTATGTGTCGCCGATTCCTACGATACTCAGCTCCAGATTTGGTGGTGACTATGTATGACCTCGGTTTGCCAACCTTCTCTTTCACTATGGCTGGTTCCCATTTCTTTGTCACATGATCATGCACTCTCACACTTTGAGCTCGGTGCATTTCCTTCAGTGAACATGTATGTTGGTTATACTGCTGTTGCCACTTTTCTCTCTTGTGGAAATTTGCTTTCCCGGTTTTCATGGTGTTGATGATGGGCAAGTTTGAATGAATTTTGCGGTCAAACAACAGCTCAGCAGGTGATGGAACTCCTGGTTCGATAGGTGTTGTACGAAGGCACTGAAGAGCGATGGCTGGATCCTCTCTGGCTTTGTATGCTTTCTGCAGGGTTTTCTTTACTATGCCAACGAATCGTTCTGCCTTTCCATTGCATTGGGGGTATCGAGGACTGCTAGTCTGATGCTTGAAGTCGTAGTCGGCTTCAAATTTGCGGAAGTTTTCTGAATCGTACTGCTTGGCATTGTCACTGATGAAGATATTTGGGATGCCAAATTCTGAGAATATTAGCTTCAGCTTACTTACGATCGCACTGGATGTTGTGGAACTTAGCTTTCTGATGATGGGATACGAGCTGTAGTAATCAACAACGAGCAGGTATTCATCTCCTCTCCAGTGGAACATGTCTGAACCAATGATCTCCCATGGATGAGTTGCTTCGATATGGATCAGTTCTTCTCTTTGCTGTGATGTCTGGTTGTGTTGACATACATCACATGTCTTGATCATGTTGTCAATGTCTGCACTGATTCCACACCAGAACACAGAATCGCGTGCTCGTAGTCGGCATTTTTCTATGCCTTGGTGCCCCATGTGTATTTTCATCAATACCTCGGCTTGCATGCTCTTAGGTATGATGACACGGTTTCCTTTCAGAAGTACTCCATTGTACATCACAATCTCATCTCTGAAGTTCCAGAAGGGCGTAATGTCTTCCGGACATTGGTTCCTGTATTGCGGCCATCCATTGGTTACAGTCCGGCTAGAACTTGAAGTATTTCATCGTATTTTGTCACTTCCTTGATTTTTTCGAGTCTTCATTCAGAAACACCAGTGATGTCGTGAATAGTCACGTTGATTTCTGGCATTTCTTCCCCGTGAATGGGTAGACGTGAGAGTCCATCTGCTATGGGTATGTCCTTTCCAGGCACATACTTGAAGTCATACTTCTGTATACGTAGCAGCATTCTCATCAATCTTGGTGGGGCATTTGTCAGATTTGTGTATGGTGGATTCCAGGGATTTATGGTCCGTTTCGACGTGACATGGCATCCATAGGCGTAATGATGGAATTGCTCGAGACCGAACACAATACCAAGCATTTCATGCTCAATGTTGCAATAGTTGCTTTCAGTTTCTGTCAGACTCTTACTTGCATATGCAACTGGTCGTCCATTTTGTAGAAGTGTCACGCCAATTCCCCTTTTACTTGCGTCTGTCTGTATGGTGACTGGCTTGCTGGAGTCGAAGTAAGCCAATGTTGATGCTGCAGTGATTGCTTCTTTCACGTTGTTGAATGCTTTCTGATGCTCAGGGCCCCACATAAAGACACTGTCCTTCTTGATAAGATCACGGAGGGGTGCTGTTGTGTTCGCGAGATCTGGCGTGTAGTGTCCTGGGTAGTTTACCATACCAAGGAAGCTTTGCAGTTCCTGGGCACTTGTCGGTGGCGACATGTCAATGATTGCTGCAATCTTGCCCGAATCAGGTTCTAACCCTTTTTTGAGAGGTAGTTTCTGAAGAACTTGATTCTTCTTGAAGAACTTGATTCCTTCAACGATTCAGGGATGCGTCTTGGTGGGTGTATGACAGGCTCTGCGTCCTGCTTCAGGTGAATGTGGTACTCGCCACCTCGAAACCAACACCTCGAAAGCATTTCGGGTATTTGTTGAGTAGGTCCCCTTTTGCATCACCACTAGATGATGGGTTGTCTCCCTCTTTCTTCAGTGAAGAGACTTGACTGGTGTCGTGACAGTCATAGCATGCTGATTTCTGTTCACAGTTCAGCGAAATCAGTCTCAAGTCCATACATGCTTGCAGTCCTAGCATTGTTGACCCGCTGTCTTGAGTGACATGAAACTCGATGTCGAGTGCGATGTCGCTGTGTGTGCAACGTAGCATGAAATATCCATACTGCTTTACCTTTGTACCACCATATGCACTCAAGCCGACTTTGGGCTTCTGTAAACGTAGTCCATACAAGTGACCTTCCATGTTTGTCTTGTTTGTCTGGGAATAGGGGTTTGAATATGCGTAGTGGCATTACGTTAACCTCTGCTCCACTGTCAATTTTGCATTTCACAAGTACGTCTATTTCTTGTCCCGTCATTTTTACGTTCATGAAGGCTTGGGACTTGCTTCCTTCTTTGAATATGGATTCAAGTTTTGCAAGTGACATAGTTTCAATTGTATCGAACACAAAGTCGTCATCCGCTTTGTCGCTTTCACCGTTGTCATTAACAGTATGCACTTTCTTCTTTCCATAGTAGCCTCGATTGCCTTTCGACCGGTTCTGGGGCTGTTGTTGGCGTCTTGCTCCACTCTCTTGGTCTCGTTTTTTCTTGAGACAGACGCAAGCCCAGTGTCCCTTGAGAGTGCAGTATCGACAGGTAGATTCTGCCGCCGGACATGTGTCACTTTTAGTGTGTGTTTTTTCACAATTATAGCAACCAATCAATCGGCTCTTGTCTTCTCCATCTTCCTGTATTGGGGACGTTGTCCAATGCCTGATCCAGTGTTGTTGTCTTGTCCTTGGCGATTAGTTTGCGGCGTACGTCATCGCTGTGTATCCCGGCAATTAGTGTGTCTAGTAGTTGTTCTTCTTTGTCCGTGAACTCGCATTCATTGGCGATTAGGTGACATCGCGTCATGAATGCGTCAACAGATTCGTGCGAATCTTGTTTTAGTGCTCGGAGAAAGAATCGAGAAACGCAGAAACTTGACTTAGGTTTGACGTAATCTTCAAAACCTTTCCAGTGTGGCGCCACCAATGTCTTGTCGTCAACGGCAAGTCCCCATCCATCGCGAATGTCCTCCCCGAACCATAGCATGAGGTATTGCACCTTAACTGTTTCGTCTTTGTTTGCAAGAGGACCATCGAAAATGTACTCGCACGTTCTCCTGAATTTCCTTAGGGCCTCAGGTAAGTTCGTGGCATGCCAGTCAGTTGAAGGTATTGGTACGCCCGTTAGTTCCGCCATCGTTGTCAATAGTGTCAGCCGACAACGTTTACGAACACGGCAGTACTACTACTATAACGCTGTGTTGTGGCTGTGTCGCAGCCTTACAACTTTATATCTGTCACTGTCAGTGACGAGTAGGTCTATAACACACATATCAGCGTCACAAAGGTGTGTGAACAGTATATACTGCCTTGCATTGCCATATTTGTGTTTTATGACACTGACAGTTCATGCCCTGTATACGAGTGTATTGGCTTTTACACCGTCTAAGGAACGCAACTGTTTTATCGCCCAATCAGTGACACTGTCTCGTGACCTCGTCAGGTCAACGGCTTCGGAGTTTGTTTTTCTCCGTTTCAACCATTAATAATATTGTCTGTTACCTGTGTGCATGATCTTGATCCCATCTGACACCATGTCGTGTTTTTTTTTGTATACTCGCACTTTGTATAATGTGTAATTTAACATATATCAGGATAAGCCATGAATGTGAATGACACAACGAGGTTGGTTGAAGAGTACTGTAAGTCTTTTATATCCTTATTGTCCGCTGGGTGGTAGCACAAGTGTATATCATAACAGTCTTCATTGCCTGAATCACTACCATCAGAATCCGCAGATGACCCTGGAATAACTGTGTGAAGATTCGTCCGTTTGTAGAAGGATCGCGTGGGAATTGAAGATGCCGAAACATCTGAAAGTGAAAATGGTACGGACTTGAAGCAATATCACAGCGAAATGTAATGAAATGCTAATGCAATGGCAATGTGTACTATATTGATTGTACTTGAAAATAAACTTAGTTATAGGCCTATTCTAAATTAGTGTTGTTGTTACTTGCATTATATTGAAAAGTAAGTAGCATATGGGTGTATAATTTTTATTGTTTATCATACATTTAAATTTGCACAAATATAGTTCCATTTTACATAAATTATTACAAGAAAATATACTATCTACAGCAGTATACATGTACCGGTTCAAGATTCAGTAGCCAATACTGTTACTTTGATCGCCAGGATAAAACAGTTTCGGTGTCACATGTCCCAAACAGGCAATGTAGCCATTTGGCTGCATATATTCTGACCATGCCAGAACAGACTAAGTTATTCGTCAATATAATTGCAATATGTATGCTGCCTTTCTACATACATTCCCCAAACATATTATAATAGTCACTTGCGTGAAGTAAATTAAGTTAATTATGAAAAGGAGATAGTAAGGAGCACTTACCTACTGTTGTTACAAAATGGCTACTATGATGTTTTCCCTCTGACTATGCATACAGTAGAACCCCCCATTTAAGACCACCCACAAAATCGGAGTGGAGCGGTCTTAAAATATGCACATTCCATGCTCTTTCGTGTACACATAAAAAAATTAAGTGTATTTTTTTACCTTTATATAACTTATGAAGACATTCGCTTTCAAAATGACGTAGAATATGCAGGCACTATATAGTGTGCGACAAAGTGGACCGTAACAGCTGTCAGTGTATTTGCAGACACTAGGCACTACCTCATCACAATAACGACTCATATATGGGCCTATATAGTTCTTTAATATTTTTTCCAAACCTATAAAACAAAGTGGCTTGATGTCGATATATGCCCTAGCTTCCATGAAATTCCTTATTTCCAAGCTATTTCATGCACACATTAAAAAAATTCAGTGAATGTTTTTATTTTGCATAACTTACTTTATATACATGTGTATGAAAAGTAATAATTTCATTTTATGCCATTCCCTTCATAGATTTCTATAAATTTGCCTTGAGCACAAATTTCACTGCTGCACATGTTTTTTCATAAGTTTCACATAACTTACTAAAAAAGTTCTCTTCCAACATCATCACTGCCCAAAACAGTAAATCGAGAGTGACCGTCATTAACAGATATCAGAAATCAAAGAAGCCATGAAATAGTTGAAAACAGTTACTCAAAGCTGCGCACAAAAAATTGGAGTGAAGTAACTATGGGTGTACTCAATAGGACTTGTAATACAAAGAGTTGGGTCATTGATGATCCAAGTCGCTGTCCTCTATGAAGTATTTCATTTGCAATGTATCTGTGCTTATGGGCTGGTGCAGTTGCATACCAACAATGAGCTCTGTCTTTTCACCACCTCTGCTCTCAAAAAAATCACTGGTTGTCTTTACCGTTGTCAGTAACAGTAAAGACACACAAGTGGTCTTTTCTGTTATGTCCACAACAGTCAATACATTTGTCATAATGATAAAGACAATATTAATAACAATAGGAAACACAGAGGACAACAGTTTCAACAAAATCATTTATCAGTTCCAAAATATTCAAAACAGTACATATATGCAATGATTATACAATTTCGATCATCTTTTCCAAGTCCTTTTACAGTCTTAATTAAGTATTCTGCATCACTTAAAAATAATGGTATAAAGACTATATGCTGCAAATGACAAAGACAACATCTTAGAAAACAGCTGATTTTTTCTGTTACCATATCTTTCACAACATGTCCAATGATTACGCATTTTCAGTAACCATTCACGATAAACCTGTTGTGAATGGGTCTAACTGCACACAATGTGTTATAACTTGTACAGTTCAAAATGGACAGGACAGTCATTGTATACAACAGCAATTTATCGCCATAGACTATCAATTTATAATTTTTACAGTCTGGTGTAATTGCACAATTTAAAATATCAGAAAATAAAAGTAGAGACAGAATAAAGTAATGTAAGATGATGTTGTGATCATAATCAATCTTAAAAAAACAATAAGCCAAGTAGGCATGTGGTTATGCTTTGCTGATTAATACTGAAACTGTGCTCTAATACATTTATGTGTAATAATACAATTGTGTAAAGAAAATACTGGTACATTTAGCACAACAGATGCTTTTATTAAGAGTCTGGTTAGTCAAAATTAAATACACATTGTTGTAACAAATTAGAACCATAATTAAATGGCATATATTCACCTAATTATCTTCTGAACAAATAGTTCATGCATGTACATAGCCCATTCTAAACCTCACAAATAGTAACCATAAGACCTTAAACTATGAGCGCTGCTCTTACTTTCAGTGATAACTCATGTCCAGGCACTGTAAATATTAAGCAAAATAGCATGCACCATTAACTTAATTAAGCTAAATGTAAAAAAACTCCATATCATGGACGGCAACTGCCACAGTTTGGCAAATAGCTCAGATCTAGCAATTCATTGTTTACACTTGCACATGAGCGAACTTGTTAAACCTTTTCCACTAGTGCCTGAATTTTGACACATTGGGCTTCTTCAAGTAGAAAGGGTGGTGGTCCTCTGAAGCTGACTTCTCTCAGCAACACATCTCATTCAACGCAACATACATCATCACGACGTGGCCAGTCATAAACAAATCTTGATCCAACCAACTTGCGCTCCAAGAATTTCAACTCCACTGTGTTGTCATCTTCATTCTCTCCAGTGACACGTCCTATGTAGAAGGTTTTCTTTCTTCACACAAGAAAGAATACTGCATAGTAGCTCTCCTTTTTCACTACAACACGCCTCTCTGTGTTGTGCTTAGCTGACCATTTTCCCTTATTTTGTTGCTTTCAACTACCACACAGAAGTGTCTGAGTCATCAACATCAGTGTCTTCTCCAACACTACTGATTTCATCAGGTGTTTTCTTGGGCTTGCAAAGTATGTCTTTCCAAGCTTTCCAGTAGGCATATTCATTTTGATGATTGGTGCTTAAGGTTGACAGGTCCAGGACATTAACGTCATATCCTTCTTGTAATCGTTTGGTGAACAGGTGGATTTGTTCATTTGTAAGGTGGTGTTCTATGCCACACACAACAGGATCTTCTTGTACATCCTTCACCTCCACCCTGACTGGTGAATGGCAATCACAAACACGACCTCCTACAGGTGTGTCCGCACAGTAGCAAGAGAGTTTGCGATGGTAGAATGCTCCCCTAGAAGCATGGATGGACATAGTCCCCTTAATGGAATCATTACTGTTGACTTCTTCTACCACAGCATCTATTTGCTCAGAGGTTACCTCATTTAGTTGGACATTTAGCTGCTTTTCCAAGCAGCTCAGCATCTACCCACAACTCAGCACATCAGTACCATTGGCCACGAGCCTGTCTGCTGCAGACTTGACAGCAGCTCCTATTCCATCGGCTGGGCCTTTTCCATGTGAGGCTTCCAACAGAATCCATGTCACATGTTTCATCATGTGTCGATAAAATGGACCAGTTGCCATCAGGTGGAAATTAGTTTTGTTTCTGTACTGAGCTGTTGGTCCATCTGACACAAAATGAACAGTGCCCACTCCTTTCTTGGTAAGGTCCTCCAAAACCGGATCCAGATGAGCCCAGATGGATGCTGGAGTGTGTCTACAGTCCTCACTCAGTGTGCAGTAGCATTTAGTATAGGGGTTTCCAGTACTGTCAACCAACGTTGCATGACGTGTGTGTATGGTTACCTGACTTCTGCTACCTCCAAAGTGCATGACCTGGATCTCAGTTGCTGCTTTGCAAGCATAGTTCTTGCTGAAATCTACTTGCAGGACACACTTTTTGGTTGTCATTTTCTTCTTAATGTTTTTACTGCACTGTATTGATTCTGTACTCACGTGGCATGAGTTTGAACAACTCATGTTCAAAGTTCTTGCATAAGTTACCTAAGGTGTCAGACTTCATCACCTTGGTTACCATATTCACCTTTATCTCGCCTTTGGTTGTTGTGCGAACGTCTATGCTGTTTGACCATTCAAAGTAGCTGACATTTTCTGCACACAATTTCTTTGTTGTATCTTTATAGATGTTATCAAGACTGCCTTTACAGGTTGTACATGTTCCGTACATGCACGTTTCTTCTTTGGTAGAGCACACCACTGAAGAAATTAGAGTGGTTGGACTGGCTGAGTTCAGTACTCCTAATGCATGAAGCTTTGTGGCTTTCAATTCAACATTGCAGTGCAGTTTGCATTTCACAGTATCCCTTCGACGTACAGAAGCAGGAACAACATAAAATGGCCGAAGACGGGTGAAAGACGTATAGGAAATTGTTGCAGATGGGTTTTCTAATTTGAACTTTGCGTACAGGTTCAGCATTGTGTCACATAGGTATCTCCTCTGTCGTTTCTCCTTGTAGACGGTAATGGTTTCCCTCTTGCCAGCAGTTAGGGTACTGTTATTATCTTCAAGAAAGAATTCCTTCACTAGACTGGATGTGTTCCCCAGTCCGCTCTTCGTTTTTCAATTACACTACAGCAAAGGTCTTGACCAAGAACGTCGCTTTGCAGACTTTAGTTGCTTCTGAGACAGTGAGAGATTTTTTCTCGCTTTATTCAGTAGGCGGTATTTTATAAGTATTGGACCAACCACCATTTTGTGAATTGCTCTCTTTTCCTTGTGCCTTCTGGAACTTTCCTGGAGCTTTTGTCTAACTTCATGACCAAAGCAACCCCGAAAGTTAGCTCTTTCCAGATCTCATCGACATTCCCAGAATTCAGAAGTATCTGAGCTTTTGTTGCTGTTGAATCTGTATTTGTAGGGCTAATACTACGTTTGAGCTGTTTTTATGTTCAAGTCTATGTACCTTGTCAGTGACCGTACTTTGTTCTGAAGACTTTGCACAAGTTTCTTCTGTTTTGCAATTGTTCTGTATGCTCTCTTCACTTCCAGCTTGTTTTTGATGTGACTGAGGTGTTTCCATGGAAGTAGGGCTTGGTGGAGGAGTAAATTGACATGTTTCGTCAAGTCTTTTTCCATTCTGTCTCTGTTGTCTTTTCTCATTCCTCCATTTTCTCCGAAGACTTCTTTTGTCTCTTGTAGGAAGATTGTCTATATTAACTATCTTTCCAGCTGTTTTTCTTCTTTTTTATCTTTCTCTCTCTCTTCTAAGATATTCCTGGTGAGCCTCGTGATTTGCTTTAATTTTCGCATGGCATTTTTGCATTGCTTCAGCCTTAAACTTTTTTGGCAGCATTTTGTCACCTGAAAATAATAAATAAAATACTACATTATATGCAAATAAAAGATAAATGTATGGCAATTCAAAACAAAAAGGTATGCAAATGTGACCAAATTGCTAGAAAAAATAGTGAAATATATGTGCAAAGGAATTTAATGCTTTATACATTTATACTATATTTGTATTCCTACATATTTAAAAAAAAAATCAGCAGTCACTTGAGAACTGGTCGAACGGGCATTTAATACTAAACTGTCATGTAGCAAGAAACAAAAACAGTATGTTTTAAATTGTCATAAGTAATATAAAATTAACCTGTACTGTTGAAAATCATCTTAAGATCATTTTATTAACCAATGTTTATGTATTAACTAATAGCAAAATGTAAGGTACTGGTAGATTGTCCATACCAGTCTTTACGGTTAGCATGATTTCGTAACGGTAATGACAAATTATGTTAACGGTATAGACACATGACCTTATGAATGAATCTTCTTATAGATAATGGCATCATTATGTGTACTTCACAAAGATAACAATACAAACATTATTCAAAAGCAAAATTTTCATTGTCTTACTCCTATAGAGTCTACATATAATGATGTCAGCGGTAAAGACATACTATTGTTGAGACACGCACTATTTCAGCACTTGTTAGTTTTGATCATCAAGACAAAAGGCATTCTTCTTTTCCCAAGACAATATAGCTCCACTACATCCTGGCACTTCAGTAGGCTATGCCATCTATCACCTTACAGCGAAACTAAATGTAGACTATGCCATCTGTCACCTTACAGCGAAACTAAATTAAATTTTCAACAACATTGATAACGGTAAAGACACCTCTGTGTAAAATGTGTGGACAGCTAAGTAAACAGTATTATACATATTATATTATTCCTTAATATATTATACAGTTGCTTTTGCATAATTCTAGGTTATGTAATTACATAATATATCACTGATTAGTTGAAAATGAAGTTAAAAACCTTTCTTCTGATAATTTAAATTGACAGTACAGCAGTTTGGACATGTAACAGTATGGACATTTTCGTGATAAAGACGCATATATAATATATTAGAAATATATAAAATTACATGTAGTATTATTTTTAGCATTAAATGCAGCAAAATGCATAGATATATCTATTATACTGCAATGTTTTTTGTTCCAAAGGATCTAAAATGTAGTGGACATGTCTTTACCGTTATTGGTTCTATTTTGTGAAAATGGCTCTTAACTTCTGAATTTCACTCTGGCATATATCAACACTGTTCAGACTGCGTAATTCTCGCAGGACCATTCTTTGTGGCATTGGTGAAAATGTTCGTGATCATCAGTTGGGAGCATAAATGAGTAGAAATTGTCTTTATGATACTACTAATTTTGAACTACTGAAGTAGTGACCAAGACCTACCAGATCATCTGGGCTGCACAGACAAAATAGGCAGCATAAAGTTCATGTATGAAGAACCGAGTGTTAAGTCGCAGCCTTTCCTAGATACAATAGTGGAACAGTGAAACTTTAGTTCTCAACATCTACAACATCAGAAACTGGGTGTCATCAAAGCTTTCTGGACAAATGCAAAATATAGTTGTATCAGAGCTGGAAGACAGAGGGAAAGAACATCACCAAGGCACTAGAATTATGTGGCTACCCATATTGCTCTAATGCTCTGCCCTCTTCTAGCTCTACTCTCTTCTAGCTCTACCCTCTTCTAACTCTACCTTCTTCTAGCTATGCCCTCTTCTGACTCTACTCTCTTCTAGCTCTATCCTCTTCTAACTCTACCTTCTTCTAGCTATGCCCTCTTCTGACTCTACTCTCTTCTAGCTCTATCCTCTTCTAGCTCTACTCTCTTCTAGCTCTATCCTCTTCTAGCTCTACCCTCTTCTAGCTCTACCCTCTTCTAGCTCTACTCTCTTCTAGCTCTACCCTCTTCTAACTCTACCTTCTTCTAGCTATGCCCTCTTCTGACTCTACTCTCTTCTAGCTCTATCCTCTTCTAGCTCTATCCTCTTCTAGCTCTATCCTCTTCTAGCTCTACCCTCTTCTAACTCTGTCACATTCTTGAAATTTGTTCTTTGAGTTTTTTAACTTCATCAGTAATTGAACAGCCAATAAATTTTATCTAAAGATTGTCACAGTATTTACAGTTGTCTTGTATGTACACTTACAGTACACCTTTCCCACCATTTTATTTTTACCATTACTAAGTGTCTTTTATCAATCTTGCTTCAAATGCCATTGTTATCTATCTCTTCCTCCAATCTCTAGCATTTATGTGATCACTGCATGGGTGCAATGTCAGAATGAGTTTCCTTAAGTCTTCTTTTATAAAAATGCTAAGCATTCACTTCAAGGAACATAAGCGGTTACATCTGTGTCACTGTCTGGCCCCCTGCACGGAACAATTCTTCCCGATCTTTCTTGATAACTTG
This sequence comes from Lamellibrachia satsuma, assembly GCA_033239005.1. Lineage (NCBI taxonomy): Eukaryota > Metazoa > Annelida > Polychaeta > Sabellida > Siboglinidae > Lamellibrachia > Lamellibrachia satsuma. Next base: position 5,292,425 of record BSQZ01000015.1, on the reverse strand, counting down.
GGTGTTATGACCAAAGTTGCTTCAATCTCGCAGTTCATCCCCCCTTAGCTTTCTTCTTCTTAGGAAATGCAGGAGCAATTTCAACTTCAGAAGAGTGAATCTGCTCCAACTGTCATGATAGTTGTAGAAATATCTCCTCAATGCAAAACGGACAGCAATGTTTCTTATTTTAAAGATGTCAATGTTTGTTATTTGCTTTTTTCACAGTAATAATGCCAACTGATGATATCACATTGATGTCAGTATCAACTGTTGATGTCACATCGATGTCAGTATCAACTGTTGATGTCACATCGATGTCAGTATCAACTGTTGATGTCACATCGATGTCAGTATCAACTGTTGATGTCACATCTTCCAGTTCACTGTCATGAGATGTTCTTCTTTTCGTGTCTCTCACACAAGGTGTTGCCACTTTATGGCACATGTCTTTGCCCGGTCCATGGCAGTGGCCAGATCTTCCCGTCTACAAGGCTAACCCAGCAGAGGAAGTGGGACATTGTATGTTCTTCTCCGCAGTCACACTGTCATAGATTTAAGTTTGGCTGGATACTATGCGGCGTACCAATGGTGTGGGTATTTGTGCAACTATAATTCAACAGCAACGGTAAAGGGTAAAAGATTTCCCGTTTAATAACACAATAAAAAACTAGTATTGTTACAATCCCACATCAAGAATGATTTACAGTCCCACATCAAGAATGATTTATGTGTTTGGCGAGTGCAGTCTTGCGTTGTGTTCAGCAAGTGCAGTCTTGCGTTATGGCGTGCTCGGTGAGTGCAGTCTTGCGCTACGCGTGCTCGGCGAGTGAAGTCTTGCATTACGGCATGTTCAATGAGTGAAGTCGCGTTACATGTACTCGGTGAGTGTTGACTTGCGTTTGGCATACTCGACGAGTGCTGTCTTGCGTTGTGGCATGCTCATCAAGTGCTGTCTTGCGTACGGCATGCTCGGCAAATGTTGTCTTTGCGTACGGCGTGCTCGATGAGTGTTGTCTGGCATATGGCATGCTCGCCGAGTGTTGTCTTGCGTACGCCGTGCTAGGCAAGTTTTTTCTTGCATACAGCTTGCTCGGCACTCTGTCTGGCGTACAGCATGCTCAGCGAGTGTTGTCTTGTATACAGCGTGCTTGGCGAGAGTTGTCTTGTATACAGCGTGCTCGGCGAGTGCTGTCTGGCATACAGCGTGCTTGGCGAGTGTTGTCTTGTATACAGCGTGCTTGGCGAGTGCAGTCATGTGTACCTTATTGTGCTGTGTCATTGAATGTATTTCACTATAGCCACAACAATGGCGAAGAAGATAGTGTGTATACAATCTCGAATCGAAACATGGAAGTAAAAATCATGTTATTGGCAGTGGCAGCTGGCAGTGCGACTGCAGCAAGATGGTAGCGGCTAGTGAGGGTAGATGGCGGCAGAAGTCAGCGTATATGGCTCAGCGATTCTTTCCCGCCTGTGCATCGCATCCTCCAATGTCCGCGAATCTGTTGGGCGAGTAAGGTTATCCCAGAGGAACCATGTACATTTTTAGATGTTATTTGCAACGTGACTGTCACATGGCTGGAGTTCTGCTGCTTCAACGCCTGTAAATATTTTATACTTCTACTATCACCAGTAACAGCCGTCATCTCACAATGGATTAACCAGTCATGTTGATGCATACAAAAGCCATAATTAGGTTCTAAAACAATGATAAACAATATCAGTAGACAACTAGTTTTCCAACGATACCAAACATGATAACATTTCATTGATCAACAGATCAGTTGGAAATAAATAAATTGCAGATTTCTTGATTAGCCATTGGTCGCAATTCGGTGCCACTAGCACGACTCTTACTCACCAAAATTTCAATCGCTGAGTGACTAAAGTAAATAAGCTAATTATATACAATGTCACACGATCAATGATCTGTGACACACACTTCGTTGACTGCGTCTCATCAATGTAGTGTCATCTCCTCATGTTGGTCTTTGCTTGGTCGACTAAAATAGTAGGTAGCCGGTTGTGTGAACGCCAGCAGAGCCATGGTTGGCCAGACCCTGTTGGTAGGGATTCAGCTGGTTGCAATCCCATTTTGATGACTGTTGATGTTTGTTGCAGTCGTGTTTCCCACATTTCCAGTCTGGGTTTGCTTGGTGATGAGTTAAGCGGTTTTGTGATATTCAGGAAACCTTTCTGTGACTTTAATTGGCTCATAACAGATATGTGGTTGTATAGTTGGTGTTTTGTGTCTGCCACTTGTCTTGATCTTTCTGTGCGACTAGCAACAGTCTGCCTGATGTCCCGTGGAGTTATGCCAGCCAGCAGATGTCAATGTTGGTAGGTTTCAGGCAGCCCGTTATGAAGCAGCAGTCATGTAGGGCAGGGTTAAGCTTGTTTGCATGTGTTCATCTTTCCCATACAGCACATGCGTATTCGGCAGCAGAATAGCAAAGGGCAAAGTTGCTGGTTCTTAGCGTTGGTGCTCTGCTTCCCCATTATGATTTGGCAAGTTTGCGGATGATGTTGTTTTGTGCATTCACCTTCTGTTTGGTGTTACAGATGTGTGTTTTGTATGATAGTGTTCTGCCAATATGGACACCAAGGTACAGTACACTGGTGTTGATGTGTTGTCCAGTCTGGTACCGTTCCAGGTAACATTTAGTTCACGCTTAGCATCTCTGTTCCTCAGATGGAAAGCACACACTTGGGTCTTGGATGGGTTTGCGCATAGTTGATTCAGCTTGTATGTTGTCATGGTTCCTAGCACTGATGTAAGTGTTGCTTCGATGTTGTTGTAGTCTTTGCCCTGAGATGTTGTACACAAGTCATCAGAATAAAGAAAGCTGCGAGTTTCATGGTAGATAGGTTGATCATTTGTGTATATGTTGAACAACATTGGCGCCAGTACATTTCCCTGAGGTAACCCATTTCGTAGTCTTCGCCATCTGCTCTTTTTTTCATCCAGTACTACGAAAAATCGCCAGTTTTCAAGCAGGTTGCATACTAGGACAGTTAGATGGAGGTCGCCAGTCATCTCTAGCACTTTGACGAGGAGGCGTCAGTGGTTGACGGTGTCATATGCTGCTGATAGGTCGATGAAGACAGCTCCGGTGATTAGTTCTCTTTCAAAGCCATCTTCAATGTGTTCAGTCAGATTGTGCATGATTTTCATGGATGGAATCCAGCCTGCTCTGGAAAGATTTTGCTGTCAATGTGTTCGGTGAGCTGGTTTAAAATCAGTTGCTTAAACAGCTTGTAGGTGTGGCAAAGCAGGGAGGTGGGTCTGAAACTCTTCGCCTTGGATGGGTCTTTCCCTGGTTTCAGGAGGGCTGTTACCTTTGCTTTCGGCCAGAGCTTGGGGATTTTGTTGCTACTGATGCAGTTGTCGAAGAAACATAGCAGCCAATCCCTGGCCTTCAGTCCGAAATTTTGATGAGTTCAGTTTGAATGTCATCAAGACCTGTTGCCTTGCCATTCTTCAGTGCTCTGATACCAGCTTTGATTTCAGTTTCATTGAAGAGTCTTGTAAACCTTGGGTCATTGGGGTATCATTTTCGATACTGTCATCAGATGAGGACACAGTTATGGCATCAACTGTTGGCGTCACATCCTCCAGTCTACTATCATCATTGTCATAAGCTACTGACACATGTCGTAGGAATCAGGCTCAGGTGACTGATCCAAAATGTGCAAACCAGGTGTATAATCAGAATCAGAGTCAACCTGTGAATCCGATGAGCACAAGTCTAAAGCCAACTCCTTCTTTATCTTCAGAGTCAACAATATCTGGAAAAGACAAAGCGGACGTCAAATTTGTTACTGATCTGTTTGTCTGAACTAGCATGCCAAGACAGCCTAGCCGAAAACCATGTGCAAATCCATGAATTAGATAGTCCGACTTAATGTTATCATACCCCTGCAATACACGGCATAGAACTTTAGTGGAAACATGTGATGGCAGTGGTTCACTGTTTATGGCTATTGCGGGGCATGGCAGATGGTGATTTATATGTAATCGTGTTGGCCCATCTGAGAGGGGCTGAACATTGTGACACTGGGTGGCCAGCGTGATATTGTTTTTTGTTAACACCATTAATATTTGATAAATGGGGACTATCCCATTTTACCCTCAGATATCCCATTTTACCCGCATGTACAGGCAAAACGGGATTCTAGTCCGGGGAAAATGGGATGCAGATTTAGTTATGTAATTCACTAATGTAATGTGGGCCTATATATTCACAATTGTTATTTTAAGTAATGTATATATTAGAACTAGTAAACTGCAGTAAGAATAGCCAAGAGATGCAACATGGTAAGGTCATATAAGCATATATCACGCTTCTTTGTGAATTTGGCAGCTCACGTCGTGGGTGGCTTACTATTCCTGTATAATTATATAGTCTGTAGACATGCATTTACCTTACTTTTTTGTGTAACTTAGTGTGCTACTAGTTAACTTAAGCGACCTACAGAAATAGGCATATTGTCAGAGTACAATTGCATTTAAATGTTTTATTGAAAATACAAAAAACGGCATAACATGCACAACTGTTGCAAACCAGTGAATGAACATTAAACAATTCAGTATCCTATGGATCTTTAGCAAAGGTCACATCTAAAATAGTCATCTTCTTCATTTACTCCTGCACACTGGTCGTGTGCCCATCGGAGACAGACGGTGCACTGGATACAATCGTCATCTGGAGTCTCTTCAAAAAAAAAAAACTCGTCGCAATAAAGACAGCGGTTTTCGCGTCCAAACGAAAGTTTCTTCTTTTTTGGTGCCACTGACGTACCCTTCATTGATTTCCCCGTTTTCTTGCACGGCAGACATTTCGCCATGGGCACCTTTGATGACAGATACGCCTTGTATGGACTACTGGTAATGACCACGGTCTTCCCACGAGCTCCACCTCTACGAGCTCCACCTCTGCGAACTCCAGCGTATGTCTGTTTTGGAATTGGTGAAAGCTCGTTCGCAAGCACATAGGTGGCTCTATTGGAAGATATTAGTGGTTGTGCAGCCTGCCCCGTCAATGACAAGGTCTGGCCCAACGACGGCAATGTCTGCCCCATAGCTGAAGACGTCTGTCCCACCGACGTCTGTGCAACCGATGATGCGATCTGACCCAATGACGGCAATGTCTGCCCCATCACTGATGAGGTCTGTGAAACCACAGACGAGGTCTGCCCCAGTGCTGACGAGATCTGGCCCAATGATGGCAATGTCTGCCCGACCGCTGACGAGATGTGTTCCTCAGGAATATCTGTCACAAGACTTGCATCAAAGTCGCTGTCCTCAAATATGTAACGGTCAGTTGGAAATATTCCGGTTCGTAAAGGGGCGTAAATGGCGTAGTGATAAAAACGATATACTCAAGTATCAGACCAGCAGCAGTGATCTCCGGCACAGCGATGGCCAACGATCCGATGTGTAAAATCTCCAAATTTTTTCACCACGAATTGAAAGTTTGAAACTTCAAGGCATGGAAGTTGGAAAAAACATATTGCTGCCTCGACATTCTACTTGCATGTCCCGTCAACTGCTCGCAGAGCGGGGCAGATGGCCGTCTCGCTTAATGGTGATTGGCTGCTAAGATAGGTTATACAGCCGTATATTACTACGCAGAATTTGCAGGGCTAGTTTACATAATTTACATATCTGGTGCAAAGTCCACCTCCCTCTAAGCCAATCATTATGGGATCAGTATAGCTAGGGTGTTGTTGCCTCGCATAAAGATTAGTATGCAATCTAATTATTGCATACATCCATTTCTGTGAGAAGATGTCTCCTTGTGCAGTTTGCAACATGACATGAGTATCATCATTCTAATCCCATCTATGGGTGCCCTATTGGCCATGACAGTTGGAATGTATGATAATGTTTGTTGTTCTCGTATTCGTGATCTTGTTTACTCTTTTGTGCCACTTTGGTCTCTTTCGTTTGTACTGAGAATGAACACACACGAGCTAACCAGTGACCTGTATGCAGAGACATGCGTCATCACACTGTAGTAAAAATTCGTGATACTAATTCACGTGAAGAAACGATGATACAAATTGTAGCGTTTTATACACCAACAGCTCCAAATAAACCATGTTCAAATCAATTACAGTTGATGTCCATTTAATTACGTAAAACTGAAATACAAGATGAAATCAAGGTATAAGTTAAACAACACAGTATGTGTGGCAACATGAAAATTACCAATAAATGGCAATAAATGCACATTATTATACATAACAGAACTATGTATTACACAAATGCACCCAATTACTTGCACGAATACACCCCCATTACTACTTATTAGACTTGACGGAGTTGGGGTTGGGGGAAACAATGGTCAGTTTCACACGTTGTTTTATCAAATTCTACTGAATCTTACATGCTCAAGCTAGCATACATCAAATACGCATCTATCTTCATTCTAGGATCGCCATCTTCTAATAATCTTCATATATTGTTTCTAATCTGAGCCGCGTACAAACACGATGCCGAACTATGACGCCATGACATTACACCTAGTGGCACTTTCAAACATCCTCTGGTGCACACATGCACCCACCAGATGGTGCCACTAACAACTGCACCATCAGTATACAGATTTATTACACAAATAATACATGTAAAATAAAAGTGAATCCATGAGACACACATGAGAAGCCTCCTGCTTCAAATGAAGCCGTCTTGTCAGTCAGATCGGTCTACTATGAGTTTTGATAATTTCTGAAGAATGTAGGTGGCACAAGACATGTGCCACCAGTGCTACAATTGTATTGATTAAGTCAGAGCGGAAACGACATCAAATGACTAAATTATAAGACATGTGCAGCAGTTGGCTACCACTTTAAGTACTACAATGACAAAAGTAGACGTAGATATTGACTTATATATCACATATGGGAAACACAAATGTTGTAGAAAATGTATCTTCTTAGACTGGACCCGACAGCCAGTCTTGTGGCTGATCCGTGTCATATCTTGGCTATCTTGTAGTCTCAGCACCAGTGACTGTCCCTCTCATCCCAGGGGTGGCCCTGTAGGTGGGCCAGAGCCAATTGTAGCCAGTCCACCAGGTGCTGCCAGTACATGACGTCGTCAGTGGGTCTCACCTCCACACCCAGCAGTTACTGCTCTGTTTGTGTGAACCTACCTGAATGTGTTGCACATTGTGATAGTGTCAACAAACAGTGCTGCAAGTGATGCCAATAACCACACCCAGGCTGGGGTGTCACCGTGTCTTTCAACCACTTCATCCCCACATATATTATTATAAATAAATTTGCATCCTGTCTTGAACTTCTCATCCTGACCTCATTATTAAGTTTATAGAATTGATTGAATACACAAGGGAGTATATCACTGCACTGTTTATAGGCAAATAGACGAATGTTAAGTGTATATGGGTCATTATTGTAATGTTGCGTGTGTGTGTCGCAAAATAACACTTTTATAGAAGAACCAGAAATACCAACATGGCGTTTAGACCCGTATTTATTCGACCTCCATATATGGTCATCGTAAACAACAACAGGAAGTCGTGCTTTACAGCACTGTTCCAAGTGCAGCAATGCCTTGCTGACAGTTAGTGATAACACTACATCTCCCTTTTCTTGGTCGATGAGATGTCTACTAAATCATAATCTAACTATGGGGCAGAGGTTACAAGTACGTGACCCCAGAATACTGTCTTTACCACAGTACTTCCCTCATGGGCTACTGTGCGTAGCCTTGTATGATGACAGTGTCATTACACAAATCATAAGTTCACACGAATAGGAGGATATACTAATCATCCCGGTCTTGTTCTCGTCAAGCCTGGAGACTCTTGCGTTGTCGACGGCATTGTCATGTCAGTACTCCGGCTAGGAGTTGCAGGAGGATTTCCTGGCTCCTCTGGCACGATAGGCGTGGGAGACGGGTTGTCGTTTTGATGATTCTATGCCGAGACTCGAGCAGTCCTATTGCGTCTTATGGTGCCTTTGGGTGTCTTTACCAGATATATTCATAGCAAGCGAGTGCAGTAGGAGACGTCAATGCTTGTTTGACTCTCTCAAAAGCTTCAGCTTGTACAGGACTTCACTGCCAGTTGACATCTGCCTTGAGGAGATAGCAGATAGGCGCTGTGAGTTGTGCTAAGTTCGGCACAAATTTACCCAGTTGATTGGCCATTCCTGTGAACCTCCTCAGTTCTGTGGTGTTGGTTGGTGCTGGGAATTTCTGGATGGCTTCCAGCTTCTGTTCATCAGCGTGAACTCCTGTTCCGTCAGTGACGTGACCCAGGAAGCGTATAGACTTCTTGCCAAACTCACACTTCTCGTTAAGTGTCAGTCCTGCGCCTTGGAGTTGTTGCAGAACCTTCCTCAGTCGGTCATCATGTTCGGCTTCATTTGATGTGAACATCAGGATGTCATCCATGTGACATATGACTCCGTCGAGTCCCTGTAGGATCACAGAAATCAGCTGTCCAGATACTGCCGTCCTGGTTTCTAATTTCCCCCAGGAAAACATCGCCGACGGTGTGCGCGTGCGATTTACCACGTGGCTTCGTTATTGGCTGGCTCCGACAAACTGGCCTGAAATGGCCAACTTTCTGACAGTTGTGACATGTGGCTTGTCTCGCAGGACAGACCTTCCTGTCATGCTGCTGTTGGCCACACCACTTGCACTTCCCACCGTGGTTTCTGGCCGTGGCTGCTTTAGCCCTCGTCGTTGACTGTTGACCCCTCTTCACGAATTCGATAGCCGCCGGGTTTGGTTTCATGTCCCCGCGTACGACATTTCGCTGCTGCTTTCAGGCCTCGGCTTGCCGACTGACCTGTACTGATTGATCGAGTGTCAAGTCGGCCTGCGCCTGCAGTTGGTCGGAGAGCGCGTCATCAATCACCTCGACTATGATGCGGTCCCGGATCAGCTGCTCTCTCAGGGCACCGTAATCGCAATGTTTGGCCAGTCGATATAAATCCTGAATGAACACATCCACAGATTCACCCGGCTGTTGCACGCGTCTGTTGAACTTTGCTCGTTCAATGATCAGGTTTCGACGAACCCCGAAATACGTGTTCAGTGACTCCTTCAGCTGGTCGTAATTCGCGTCGTCTCATTCAAAATGTCCTCAGCTTGATCCCCCATCGCGTACACCAAAGTGCTAATTTGGTCCGTCGCTTGGCGGTTTGATAGACATGACACGATTCTGAATCGATTGAAGCGTCTTATCCACGTTGGCCATGTGTCAGGCGAGGTGAAATTTAACCTGTCTGGTAGAGGTACCTGGACGGGGTTGAAGTGCCGTTGTGCGTGCTGTACCGGCTGGTCGGCGTCTGCCATGTCTCTCAAGGTTGTGTGTTCGTTTTACACTGCTGCCACCATATAATGTTGCATGTGTGTCGCAAGATAACACTTTTATAGAAGAACCAGAAATACCAACATGGCGTTTAGACCCGTATTTATTCGACCTCCATATATGGTCATCGTAAACAACAACAGGTGCTTTACAGCAGTGTTCCAAGTGCAGCAATGCCTTGCTGGCAGTTAGTGATAACACTACAATTATCAAACTGCAATACAAATTAGGTTGCTAGAAAATGAATTTCAAAATTATCGGGAGTAGTTTTATTGATAGTTTTATCTTTTTTGCATGGGCAGTGCCACATTTGTTCAGAATCCTACATCAAAAGTGCTGACTAGGTTTCCCACAACTTCAATTTTAAATGCCTGATCATACATGATTTTAGTCACATACTTGCCAATAAGTGTGGACATGCTGTTTGCGTCTAAAATCAACTTATTTGGCAAGATAGTCCATTCATTTATTGTTTACCAACCTCCTCGCGTTCCGATTTGACAGCTCTCTTAATCGAGTGTTTGCGTGTTGTCGAAGCCTTCGGTACATGCTGGAAGATTGTCTGTACTGCTTCAGGCTTTAATGACAACTCTCTATACTTCGCTGAATGATGTTTACATCCGAATGCTGCACAGTATGGCATTGTAATAATTTTTGCTGCGTGTAAATCCAATATAAAGCACGCACGTCCTGTCCCAGCCGCGTCGGGGGTAAAAGGCTGCTCGCCACTGATTGGTAAAATTGCAAACACTGATGAATATGTCAGCCTCCATGAAAAATGACAGAGCACCAGAATTTTACACTTTTTTTAGGGGCAAAGGCTCAAAACAATGCCTTTGGTTTCACTTTAATATGTTAACACCATAATAGTTTACAGTCCAGTTAAATGCCAATATATTTGACTGATTTAACCAATTAAATTTGTTTATCCTGTAACAATAATGGTACGCTTGTACCATACAGATGTCTACTGAATATTGTATAGCGAGTTTTACTCAAGTTCAGTGTTAGCTAGGTGTGTTGGATCCACCCAACTAACAAAACACATGTTGGAACCACCCAACTAACAAAAACATGTTGGAACCATCCAACTAACAAAAACATGTTGGATCCACCCAACTAACAAAACACATGTTGGAACCACCCAACTAACAAAAACATGTTGGAACCATCCAACTAACAAAAACATGTTGGAACCACCCAACTAACAAAACACATGTTGGAAACCACCCAGCTAACAAAAACATGTTGGAACCACCAAGCTAACAAAAACATGTTGAAAACCACCCAGCTAACAAAAACATGTTGGAACCACCCAACTAACAAAAACATGTTGGAACCACCCAGCTAACAAAAACATGTTGGAAGCCACCCAGCTAACAAAAACATGTTGGAAGCCACCCAGCTAACAAAAACATGTTGGAACCACCCAGCTAACAAAAACATGTTGGAACCACCCAGCTAACAAAAACATGTTGGAAACCACCCAGCTAACAAAAACATGTTGAAAACCACCCAGCTAACAAAAACATGTTGGAACCACCGAACTAACAAAAACATGTTAGAACCACCCAGCTAACAAAAACATGTTGGAAGCCACCCAGCTAAAAAAAACCATGTTGGAACCACCCAGCTAACAAAAACATGTTGGAACCACCCAGCTAACAAAAACATGTTGGAAACAACCAGCTAACAAAAACATGTTGGAACCACCCAGCTAACAAAAACATGTTGGAAACCACCCAGCTAACAAAAACATGTTGAAAATCACCCAGCTAACAAAAACATGTTGGAACCACCGAACTAACAAAAACATGTTGGAACCACCCAGCTAACAAAAACATGTTGGAAGCCACCCAGCTAACAAAAACATGTTGGAAGCCACCCAGCTAACAAAAACATGTTGGAAACCACCCAGCTAACAAAAACATGTTGAAAATCACCCAGCTAACAAAAACATGTTGGAACCACCGAACTAACAAAAACATGTTGGAACCACCCAGCTAACAAAAACATGTTGGAAGCCACCCAGCTAACAAAAACATGTTGGAAGCCACCCAGCTAACAAAAACATGTTGAAAACCACCCAGCTAACAAAAACATGTTGGAACCACCGAACTAACAAAAACATGTTAGAACCACCCAGCTAACAAAAACATGTTGGAAGCCACCCAGCTAAAAAAAACCATGTTGGAACCACCCAGCTAACAAAAACATGTTGGAACCACCCAGCTAACAAAAACATGTTGGAAACCACCCAGCTAACAAAAACATGTTGGAACCACCCAGCTAACAAAAACATGTTGAAAACCACCCAGCTAACAAAAACATGTTGGAACCACCCAACTAACAAAAACATGTTGGAACCACCCAGCTAACAAAAACATGTTGGAACCACCCAGCTAACAAAAACATGTTGGAAGCCACCCAGCTAACAAAAACATGTTGGAACCACCCAGCTAACAAAAACATGTTGGAACCACCCAGCTAACAAAAACATGTTGGAGACCACCCAGCTAACAAAAACATGTTGAAAACCACCCAGCTAACAAAAACATGTTGGAACCACCGAACTAACAAAAACATGTTAGAACCACCCAGCTAACAAAAACATGTTGGAAGCCACCCAGCTAAAAAAAACCATGTTGGAACCACCCAGCTAACAAAAACATGTTGGAACCACCCAGCTAACAAAAACATGTTGGAACCACCCAGCTAACAAAAACATGTTGGAAACCACCCAGCTAACAAAAACATGTTGAAAATCACCCAGCTAACAAAAACATGTTGGAAACCACCCAGCTAACAAAAACATGTTGAAAATCACCCAGCTAACAAAAACATGTTGGAAGCCACCCAGCTAACAAAAACATGTTGGAAGCCACCCAGCTAACAAAAACATGTTGGAAACCACCCAGCTAACAAAAACATGTTGAAAATCACCCAGCTAACAAAAACATGTTGGAACCACCGAACTAACAAAAACATGTTGGAACCACCCAGCTAACAAAAACATGTTGGAAGCCACCCAGCTAACAAAAACATGTTGGAAGCCACCCAGCTAACAAAAACATGTTGGAACCACCCAGCTAACAAAAACATGTTGGAAGCCACCCAGCTAACAAAAACATGTTGGAACCACCCAGCTAACAAAAACATGTTGGAAACACCCAGCTAACAAAAACATGTTGGAAACCAGTTTGCGTATCCCTGGCACTCCTAGTAGTAGCTTTGACGCACCCTTGACAATGTACACTTGCTCTGTGATTTGCGTTGTACCATGAACAAGTACCATATTGACGAATCCCACAGTGTTGAGTTGTGTGTCTCCAGCTCCGATGAGAACTCTGTCATTCTCTAACAGTACACCAAAGGACGGTTAATAAATTTGTTTTGGCATGATTGATACCTGGACACCAGTATCAATACACCATTGAAGTTTCTCCTCTCCTGCGCACAGCTGTATATGCCACCCTGGATCAGGATGTGCTTCGACACTAAGCTCAATTCCTCCAACGAACGTTGGTGTAGTTGCCGGTGTTACGTCATCAAGACAGACGACTTGAAAATGTCCCCGGTTTTCTGGCATAGCCGACATTTATTTTTGGAAGCTGGGCTGTTCTTTTTCCCATAGACGTGCTGCGTATTGCAGTATCCACCTCTCTTGTTTACTTTTAGAGTGTGTCTCGCTGGTCGACAAACTGCATTGTGCTTTTTAACACGTAGCCTTGTTTATGCATGACATAATCTTTAGTGCATGCAAATGTTATTTTGTGTCTCACTGCCTGCTTGTGAAATGCAGGAGGAAACTTGCACTCATTTGCTCTCTCATGCACAGTGTTTACCCACATATCATTTGTATGTCCTGGTTCACATTTCAAATGACACCAGTACTTCTCTCGCAACATCAACTGCGGGTCACGTTTGTGAAAATAATGGTCATATTTCGCAATGACAGCATTTAAGTCATTCTGGTCCACTGCCTGCTCAAACGTAAAATTAGTGAAAATTTTGATTCCGTTTTCACCGATATGATATAGTAGTAAGCATACTTTTTGTTCTCCTGGCTTGTCGGTTGACCCTGTGGCTTGGAGGTAGATCTGGAATCTCCTCTTCCACCGTTCCCACGCATGTGCCGAGTTGCCAGTTGTCGTCACTTCTAACGTGTCTGGTGGTTTGACGGATGCTCCCGCCATCTGGTCTTGTTGAGTCGGCTGGGTAAGTTGTACTATTACGCAGGCTCTGCTTGTATTTGCTTCGCAGCGTTCTCACATTTCTTCCATACAGTATATTACTAGACCGACATTTCCTGCAGTATTTGGTGTAGATCCCAATTCTGTCACCATGTTGTACGTCGCAGGAGGACGTTATTTGAGACAAGCCAGTTGTTACACATTGTCACTTTTTAATCAGTCCAACCAAGCGTCCTCTGTTGCATCGTAAGACAACTTACAAAAACACCAGGGTCCAGATCACTATTATAGCTACATTAATTATACTACAACACCTATTGTGACTCTGATGACAGGGTGGGGATCAATAGTCAGTCCACACCCACTGATGGCTGCCTGAGCATCTGCCTCCCATTCCTCGAATGGCTCTACGCCACTATACTTCTGGAGCTTCCTCTCCCTGTACGGAAGCACGGTGATGTTCCTACGATTGAGGCGCTGTAACTCAGCCCCTTGGTCGCCGCAATGTTTTTGCAGTTGTGTGAGCTCAGCTCTCAGGTTTGCCATCTCATCCGTCTCGTCCATGGTAGAGTGCTGACGAATGGGCTATGTCGGGTTGCGTTTGGTTTGTGGAAAAGAGATAGAAAACGGAAACAAAATATTCTTTCAATACCAAAATTATCACTGCCCAACAGATATAACCAAACCCCACTTCTGGTACCAAAATGTAATGGGCCAAAACAGGCTCGTTAGGTTACAAGACAATGACAATCTTTACGCAAAAAAACAACGATCTTTATTAAGTGCTCAAGACAAGTACAAAAAACACTCTATTGGGCCCGTTGCATCTCCCTAAAAGCAGACATCCATTGAGATCCCGCATGGGACATATCACACACGATACAAATAGCAAAGTTCCTTTCACGTGTGTGTAATTAAAAGTAACTAGATGTACCCGTGGTGTGACAGTACAGACAACGGCTCAGTATCAGTACTATCGGCATAATATATATTATTCGATAATTCCTGCAACAGCGCTCCATACACTGGGCGAAGCTGTGACTTGGTTTGATTTGCATCAATTACTCAATGATCCGTCAATAACAATGTTGGTAACATGTTTACATAATACACGGTCGTTGTTAGAGTACACTTACTAATTGGCTAATTACACAAACTCAGATAGCTAGTAGCTACATGTCTGTCATTACCATATAAGGCATATCTGGCTTACGTGACACGAGCGGTAATAAGGAACGCGGTGGAATTACTCACATTAACGAACATTTAGGTCGAAATATAATATAAATATATGACCAGTACATGCACAACATCAATTGTAACATCGTCGTTTGGTACACACCCTGGATCATCCCCGTGATCTCATAGATTACTTTAGTCAAATACACTTGCCAAACAGGACTTCGTGGCTAGTATTCTTTTGCTCGTGCCGCCAAAGACAGACCAGTGTCACAGTGAAATTATGCACCACATAAAAGAAAGACGCCCGAATACACCACGAGAAGTGGCTGAGTAGGATATAACCGTGCTGCAATGGGCACCTGGTTACACAAAGGTGCATTATAACATAAAATACATTCAAAACAGAAAATACTATATTTTTACAAATTGTGCAAGAGTAAACTTTGGATCCTTTTTTATGAATAGATGTACAGTATTGTAGATATTTATTTGTAATAAAAGTGTTCCAGATTTTAGGTCCAACATATGCCAAAGATAATTGTCTGAAATTAGTTTTGCAGTGTGGTATTTTATATGTTACTTCCTGCCTTGTACTAAGAGAATGACAAAGAAAATGACTGTATGTCACCATTATGCAAATTTCTGCACTCATCAACATTAAATAAATGCATAAGGAACTCCTCATCGTGCTCATTTGGCTCAATATTACAGTATAAAATTACTAACACAGACTTAAATAAAAATTTCTTGACCAACAAAATAACTTGTTTTAGGTTTAGCAACAGATTGACTGGACTACATCATCGTGTTGCCAACGTGTTGAACAGCTGTGGTCAGCACCATGTACTTTTTAAAACTTACATTTCTTGCAAACATGATGACATCAAAACTGGCAAATTTACCACAATATTAATGTGCCTTCTTAGAACAACACTTAAAACAGTAACGTAGTGGTTACTTAGTTGTTACATTGTGTAGTAGGGCACAGTAGTGTAGTGGTTACATAGTTGTTGCATTGTGTGGTAGGGCACAGTAGTGTAGTGGTTACTTAGTTGTTACATTGTGTAGTAGGGCACAGTAGCATAGTGGTTACTTAGTTGTTGCATTGTGTGGTAGGGCACAGTACCATAGTGGTTACTTAGTTGTTGCATTGTGTAGTAGGGCACAGTAGCTTAGTGGTTACATAGTTGTTGCATTGTGTAGTAGGGCACAGTAGCATAGTGGTTACTTAGTTGTTGCATTGTGTAGTAGGGCACAGTAGCATAGTGGTTACTTAGTTGTTACATTGTGTAGTAGGGCACAGTAGCGTAGTGGTTACTTAGTTGTTACATTGTGTAGTAGGGCACAGTAGCATAGTGGTTACTTAGTTGTTGCATTGTGTGGTAGGGCACAGTAGCATAGTGGTTACTTATTTGTTGCATTGTGTAGTAGGGCACAGTAGCTTAGTGGTTACATAGTTGTTGCATTGTGTAGTAGGGCACAGTAGCATAGTGGTTACTTAGTTGTTGCATTGTGTGGTAGGGCACAGTAGCATAGTGGTTACTTAGTTGTTTCATTGTATGGTAGGGCACAGTAGCATAGTGGTTACTTAGTTGTTACATTGTGTAGTAGGGCACAGTAGCGTAGTTGTTACATTGTGTAGTAGGGCACAGTAGCGTAGTGGTTACTTAGTTGTTACATTGTGTAGTAGGGCACAGTAGCATAGTGGTTACTTAGTTATTACATTGTGTAGTAGGGCACAGTAGCGTAGTGGTTACTTAGTTGTTGCATTGTGTGGTAGGGCACAGTAGCATAGTGGTTACTTAGTTGTTACATTGTGTAGTAAGGTAAAGTAGCATAGTGGTCACTTAGTTGTTGCATTGTGTAGTAGGGCACAGTAGCGTAGTGGTTACTTAGTTGTTGCATTGTGTAGTAGGGCACAGTAGCATAGTGGTTACTTAGTTGTTGCATTGTGTGGTAGGGCACAGTAGCATAGTGGTTACTTAGTTGTTGCATTGTGTGGTAGGGCACAGTAGCATAGTGGTTACTTAGTTGTTACATTGTGTAGTAGGGCACAGTAGCATAGTGGTTACTTATTTGTTACATTGTGTAGTAGGGCACAGTAGCGTAGTGGTTACTTAGTTGTTACATTGTGTGGTAGGGCACAGTAGCGTAGTGGTTATTTAGTTGTTGCATTGTGTCGTAGGGCACAGTAGCGTAGTGGTTACTTAGTTGTTGCATTGTGTAGTAGGGCACAGTAGCGTAGTGGTTATTTAGTTGTTGCATTGTGTGGTAGGGCACAGTAGCGTAGTGGTTACTTAGTTGTTGCATTGTGTAGTAGGGCACAGTAGTGTAGTGGTTACTTAGTTGTTGCATTGTGTAGTAGGGCACAGTAGCTTAGTGGTTACATAGTTGTTGCATTGTGTAGTAGGGCACAGTAGCGTAGTGGTTACTTAGTTGTTACATTGTGTAGTAGGGCACAGTAGTGTAGTGGTTACTTAGTTGTTGCATTGTGTAGTAGGGCACAGTAGCTTAGTGGTTACATAGTTATTACATTGGACTCTCAACCAAGAGAATCGCTGTATAATTGAGTACTCGGCAATAGACAGTGGTGGATAATATATGTGAACAGTCTTTGTGCAGTAATGGCAGCGTGACTGAATGCTTTCCAGAGAAGTCAACTTGAAATGAACAGGTCTGCCAGGGGGTGAAGTGTAAAGTGCCTTGAACAGTCCCAAGGACTGGATATTGTGTTATGTAAGAACTTACTTGTTTACTACCAGAACTGGCCGTGTGTGTTCCAGTGGGGGACTTGTAAAAGGTTACTCTGTTTGGGCGTTCCACAGATGCAGGTTGTGTCAGGAGGAAATGGGAACTGGTGCTGTAAGATGATAGTCAAGAAACAGCACGAGAATCGTAACGGTCTACTACACGGAGGCATGGTGGCGACACTGGTCGACGTTGTCTCAACGGCTGGACTCATGACGAGTGACTGGGCAGCTCCTGGTGTCAGCATTGAACTCAGTGTTTCGTGAGTTACTTGAATATTCACACTTGTCTACTACACAGTTTGGGTTTATTACAGGACGTCATTATGTGTGTTAGATGACTGTAGAACTCTTGGCAAACTAATACTTTCCTTTTCTATTATGTTATACTAGGTATTCATACAAAAATATTGCTACTATTGTTTATTATAAAAATATTAGTTATTTTAGTTTTTTCTATGTCTACATCTTAATTCATGAAATAACACTAAACAAATAACACTAAACAAATACCAAAATTTACTGGATTAACGTATAACTAATTTGAACACTCACCAAAATGATAATGTGTGATTGTGCAATTTGTAAATTATATATTTTAAGAACTTTTGTAATATTATTATTGTTTACATTGTTTGCACAGCCTGTATTATTATCATCAGCATTCTTACTACTAGTAGTACTGTTAGCTTTTTGTTGTTGGCAAAGTTTGGAACTGTAACAATTACAGCATTATACATTAGCAATCTTTCAGGTCTTGGTACAAGCCTCCCTGGATCATTTAAACTGTAAAATATGTACAAACTGTTATTTCACTTTGCATATGCATGATCTAAACAAATAAACTTGTTTGTCAAAAAAGTAATATGCACAGTCGGTTTAATAAGAGTGTTTTTTTTAATCATCGAAAAGTGTTTCATTGTCAGATGTGGTAACTTGTGAAAGTGTGAATAGCTGTATGTTGTAGTACACTTAGAGCTGTATGTCGTAGTACACTTAGAGCTGTATGTCATAGTACACAGAGCTGTATGTCGTAGTACACTTAGAGCTGTATGTCATAGTAAACAGAGCTGTATGTTGTAGTACACAGAGCTGTATGTCATAGTACACAGAGCTGTATGTCGTAGTACACTTAGAGCTGTATGTCGTAGTAAACAGAGCTGTATGTTGTAGTACACAGAGCTGTATGTCGTAGTACACAGAGCTGTATGTCATAGTACACAGCTGTATGTCGTAGTACACAGAGCCGTATGTTGTAGTACACAGAGCTGTATGTCGTAGTACACTTAGAGCTGTATGTCGTAGTACACTTAGAGCTGTATGTCGTAGTACACTTAGAGCTGTATGTCGTAGTACACACAGCTGTATGTCGTAGTACACACTGCTGTATGACGTAGTACACAGAGCTGTGTGTCGTAGTACACAGAGCTGTGTGTCGTAGTACACAGAGTTGTATATCGTAGTACACAGAGCTGTATGTCGTAGTACACACTGCTGTATGACGTAGTACACAGAGCTGTGTGTCGTAGTACACAGAGCTGTATGTCGTAGTACACTTAGAGTTGTATGTCGTAGTACACTTAGAGTTGTATGTCGTAGTACACAGAGTTGTATGTCGTAGTACACAGAGCTGTGTGTTGTAGTACACAGAGCTGTATGTCGTAGTACACAGAGCTGTGTGTCGTAGTACACAGAGCTGTGTGTCGTAGTACACAGAGCTGTCTGTTGTAGTACACAGAGCTGTATGTCATAGTACACAGAGCTGTGTGTCGTAGTACACAGAGCTGTGTGTTGTAGTACACAGAGCTGTATGTCGTAGTACACAGAGCTGTATGTCATAGTACACAGAGCTGTGTGTCGTAGTACACAGAGCTGTGTGTTGTAGTACACAGAGCTGTATATCGTAGTACACAGAGCTGTATGTCGTAGTACACAGAGTTGTATGTCGTAGTACACAGAGCTGTGTGTCGTAGTACACAGAGTTGTATATCATAGTACACAGAGCTGTATGTTGTAGTACACAGAGCTGTATGTTGTAGTACACAGAGCTGTATGTCGTAGTACACAGAGCTGTATATCGTAGTACACAGAGCTGTATATCGTAGTACACAGAGCTGTGTGTCGTAGTACACAGAGCTGTATGTTGTAGTACACAGAGCTGTATGTTGTAGTACACAGAGCTGTATATCGTAGTACACAGAGCTGTGTGTCGTAGTACACAGAGCTGTGTGTCGTAGTACACAGAGCTGTATGTCGTAGTACACAGCTGTGTGTCGTAGTACACAGAGCTGTATATCGTAGTACACAGAGCTGTATGTCGTAGTACACACAGCTGTATGTTGTAGTACATAGAGCTGTGTGTTGTAGTACAGAGCCCACTTTTGCAATTTTATGCCAAATTTTTTATGTTTGTCTGACGATATCACCAAAACTAAAAAAAATTATACAAATAAGCTATCATATCATAGTGGATACTAGATAGGTTAAATTTGTCACAAAATAAGTCTTGAGACGAGACAAGCGAAAAAAATTAGGAGATAATTTAAGCCTTCATCTGCTTTGCAATTCCTTCATTTATTATTAGTCTCTAACACTAATTGTAGGGCTACAGGTCTTACTTATTCCTAAGTTGCCTGTGAATGTGACGTAGCTGTTATCTTTTGTAGATATATAAAACCAGCAAAGGTTGGAGATGAAATTGTGATCGATGCAAAGATACTGAAGCTGGGTCGAACACTCGCTTTCACAATCACGGACATTCTGGACAGCAAGACAGGCAGCCTCATTGCGCAGGGCAAACACACCAAGATGTTAGTGAAGCCCTCTCGTCCAGCGTGATTCCTACTGACAATGTCACACATTTATAATCAGTGTCTTCGTAGTCTCAAATTAAAGCTATTTAGACTGTGTAGAATGATGTTCCCCATGAGTGGTTGCAAGTACACTGGGAAAAGTTCCCCGTTTTAAAAGATTTTGCAAGGAAGCATGTTTTGTGGAGATAAAATTTTGCAGATTTGGTCTACTAAGACCTTCCATGAACTGGGGTGATGCTATATCACAAAGTGGAAGTAGCTTTAAATGCTTGTGAACATTACCCAGTGTGCTGGATGTGCATGTGTATAGAATGATGCTACTAACACAAATTTGTTTTGCAACATTTATTGGTGGCTTTGCTTATACAATAATTGTATTGAGCCAAATATAAGCATAGATAGCTTGCAGCCTGGTATGAAAATAAAGACTATTTATATACAAATTATCTGCAAGCGCCATACAAAAGTTTGACGAGTAGGTGTACAGCTAACATTATGAGGTTTTCACGAATTTATTTTTAAATGTATTTAAAAATTAGCATGTTATGATGTTAGTAATATTAGATGTCTCAAGGAGGCAAAGCGCATATTACATCATGTAAATCTAGTAGAAAACCTATAAAATATAACCTTGGTGGAATTCCTATGCAAGTATATTCTTTTCATGTCTGTATGGCACCTTAAAACATACAAGAACTTACCATGTAAATAAATGACCATATCCAGTTTGGGATACTTTCGCTGATCTGATCAAGTGAGTGTTGTCATCAGATCCGTCATGCAAACAAGTAACAATGTGACTGTGTTCACCAAGTAAGCACCAAGTATATTTTAGTCACTAATGTCAATGATAACATGCACTTAGACGAGACCGGTCAGCGACACACGGGACAGCAGTGTCCAGCTAGTTTGGTTGGATAGCGACACTCTGGCAGTGGACACGTCTCGGTGACGCAACCCACTTCACCATTCTGAAACAGGACAGCCACAGTGATTTATTTATAAAAAAGTTTGTAAGTGGATTCAGTTATTATGTGTTTGTCATATAATCATGTAAGTTTAAATATGATGACATGGGAACATTGTACTTGACACTGACGGAGGGCTGACATTGGGTTGGTGACCCCCACTGGCAACACGGAAAAATAAATAATTGCCATACATTTGTGTATCTCACACGACAGATAATTGGACAACACTAACAGTTCAAGATGAAACTGAAGATTTTAAAGAAGACAATAAATGTTGATATTATGGAAAGTGTCAATAGCGTTTATATTAGAGTATGCTTCTAGTGTTGTTATACAGTTATGTCTCGTTTATCCACACACGTTGGTTCCCAAGGATTTTAGCTGGATTAATGCTGTTGAAGCACAGAATAATTAAGCAAATACTTGCTCTATAGTTGATTAATATGTATTGTTCCATATATCCGATGCTTCTTATACCTATGACTACACAGAACAGTGCAGGCCAGAACGGGGATATCAAAGTGGTTCCTTAGTGGATGTTTCTTACATCAGTGGTCCTTGTAGAGAGAAGTCACTGTACAGTTCACTCAGATTGGTCCCACACAAACGCATGCAGATTACTGAAGAA
This sequence comes from Lamellibrachia satsuma, assembly GCA_033239005.1. Lineage (NCBI taxonomy): Eukaryota > Metazoa > Annelida > Polychaeta > Sabellida > Siboglinidae > Lamellibrachia > Lamellibrachia satsuma. The sequence goes on along the minus strand of BSQZ01000015.1, from coordinate 5,270,559 downwards.
AGCAGATTATGGAAGAACAGATGAACGAGACATGACTCGTTACATGCCGTGCTGTTACCTGACAGTTGCATGAGGTGCAGTCTCCCTCCTTCCAGCTCTCCCCGTCCCTGTGTGCTCCCCCATTAATGGCCACACAGCCTGTAGAGTCTGCGGTAGGCTGAGGACGGGCAGTAGGCTCCTCCTCCACATCTCCCTCATCCTCCTCACCTTCCGGTTGCCCAACTCTCTCTTGTAGGAGTTTCACCTGCAAAACATATTTATCTAATCAACAGCTGATCTTAGTAGCAGTATATTTACCAACACTGAAGTTCAGTATCACTGTTGCAATGACTTTGTCCATGGCAGTGTATCTGGTTGACACCAACATTAGTACATAGGTTCCGTCTCACAGTTTAAGACTAGTTCAACTTGAAAGGTCTGTGTTAAACCTGCCTCCTCCGTTCATTTAGGCCATCATAAATCAGTCTTGTTGATATTCAAACATGTAAAGTGTGAATAGTTTTAAGTAATGTGCACAGTTAAAATAATTGAAAGAATTGATTGATCATTAGATCAAGTAACTTGTGAATGTGTGAATAGCTTAATGTCAAAACAGAACTGGACCATCTTTATCCTTTTCTCGCCGCATTTTGACCGGATACAGTCAAAGAGAATTTAATACTTTGTCTGATGATTTCGTTAAAAGTGTGCGAAATGATTCTGAAACGAGATGAGCAAAATATCGAATTGAGAATGGACCTCAACGATGCAGATACCATAGTCGACCTATTAAGCGTACATGCCCTAATTAATGTACACCGCCTTTTTTAATCAGTAGGATCCATAATTATTGTAATTAGATTAGTGTGGAACAACCGAAAAGTGTCACCATCTGGTGTTAAACAGTTGGCACAACAAATTTTTTTTTACACTTCTAAGAACAGATTCCTTGACATTTATCATTAGCCCAAATTTTGTCAAGCCTACTGTGCTCTTGTTAGGTCGAATACGGTAAATGTTGCCGCATGATATTAGGGCTTGTTGCTATTAAGTTACCTTCCTGGAGAGTCTGCGAATGGCTCTGTTCATTGACACCATTGTCTCCTCTACCCCCTCAATGCGACTGTCCACCCTGTCCATAACATGATTGGACAACTTCTCCAGCTCAGCCTTAAAGTTAATCGTGGGTTGACTTCCTATTTCATTGGGTGTCTCTTGGGAAGGGTTGCTGGGGGCATCCGTGGACACTGGGTCATCTCCCATTGGATCGGCTGGCTTACTGTAATCCGTCGAACGCCTCTTGCGGAAATGTTTAGTCAGTGTACGGAAGTCACCTGACCGAGAGCAATCTACAACAATCAGTGATGCGCGTGGCAGCAGGAATATTACAAAGATGGAAACACACAACTCGTGTCTGTCTAGACGTGTACATAGGCTCTGCATGCAGTCATGTGATCAGTCTTCTTACCCTGATCAATGTGCACACCAAAGGTCCAGTCTACCTACCCCAACTGCAATGTGCTCATCAGGGTTGAACAATTTTATGATTTAAAAAATAATTTATTTAAAATAAATCTTATATGTTAGTGCGTGCTTTTTATGATTTTGTATTACAAAACATATGTATATAAGTTTGTTGCAATGTATATAAGAACATAACTTTTCTTGGTGTTACATATAAATCAGAAATAAATAAATGTATTTGAGTGATTTAATTCGCTGATTTATATCAAATGATTTAAATGAACCATGATGCTCACACCCTGCGTCCAGTCTACCTTTCACTACAAATGTCCACACCTCGTGCCCAGGGGGCCACTCAGTACATTGCCAACAACCCATCCTTGATAATTTATCTAACTGAGCCCCCCAATCACGTTGTTTCTACCAAAAAGATACCCTTTTCATGTTGAAAGGATTGAAATATACATCCTTTCCGTGGACAGGAGTCACACTCCATAAGTTACACAAAATTATACAATTTTCAATTTGATGGAGTAAAACCAAAACCTTTAACGTGTAAGCTAGGCATTGTTTCATGATATGTGATATAGATTAATTCACAAACATATTTTATTCATATATTAATATTAATTAAAGTATGAGACATAAAAATATATACTCTTATTTACACAATAAGGGTGAATTGATACCCTAAACGCATTGCGTGCATTAACGTGTGTTGGATGCAGAAAACATACCCAAAAACTGTGGAATTTGTCTGAAAGATGGTGTACTGGCAATACAATGCTGAGTGCTCCCCCCCGGAGGGACTTACCTTCACAGCAATGTGTCCAGACTTTGAGATCCAGTCTTGGTATGTCTTCTCCATCGCACTGATGGAAGCCCTGTGGGTACTTTGTCATAACAAACACATCCTGTTGAACCTGTTTGATGGCATCTGAATTGTCACAGATCACTCTGGCCAGGTTCGCTTGCTTCAGTTCATTCAGCTGGGCCGGACTGAACACTCCAGGGTTCTCATACCAGAATCTGAAACATTGTTTTGGTAATTTAAAATTTTTTTGCTTTTTAATAAGTCTCATATATAAATGATGACATTTGATTATAACTGCTGTAATTACAACTTGATAAAATTTTTTTACAACAGCAGTTAAACCTAATCATGCATATTACACACAAAACAAATAAACAGGTTTAAGAGTTTAAATAATTTACTATATGGTTTGATAAGTATCTACTTAATACTGGTTCATTTTTTATGCAGTTTTTAACACACTGACAAAATATGTTTGCATTTTTATTGTAAATGTGAGCCTTTTTGTTGTACTGTAATTGTTTTAATACATCATCTTTATTATAATTGATATAATAAAGATACAGGTTCAAATGAAGCTTGAAAGTAAACTCTCTCTGGTGTTTTGGGAAATGCATAGAGGTAACTTATACTGTACTCCATGGCCCAAGGCACTTGACATCCACCCCCTGGCAGACAGACTTCACACTCCTCCCCTTGGCAGACCTCACATTCCACCCCCTGGCAAACTTCACACTCCTCCCCCTGGCAGACTTCACACTCCACCCTCTGGCAGACTTCACACTCCTCCCCATGGCAGACCTCACACTTCACCCCCTGACAGACCTAACACTCCACCACCTGGCAGACCTAACACTCCACCCCCTGGCAGACCTCACACTCCACCCCTGGCACCTCACACCTGGCAGACCTCACACTCCACCCCCTGGCAGACCTCACACTCCACCCCCTGGCAGACCTCACACTCCACCCCTGCCAGACCTCACACTCCACCCCCTGGCAGACCTCACACTCCACCCCTGCCAGACCTCACACTCCACCCCCTGGCAGACTTCACACTCCACCCCCTAGCAGACTTCACAGTCCACCCCCTAGCAGACCTCACACTCCACCCCCTGGCAGACCTCAAACTCAATCCCCTGGCAGACCTCACACCCCACCACCTGGCAGACCTCACACTCCACCCCCTGGCAGACCTCACACTCTACCCCTGGCCAGGGTTGTTTGATTTAAATCATTTGATTTAAATTGCTCCAAAAAAAATCATTGATTTATGATTTTTTTTACTTCCGGTTTTTTTAATCGCTGATTTATATGAATTTAACACAAATAATTGTTTACAAGCATCGAGATCAACAAAGTTTTGTATGTTTTTAATACAAAACACGAAGTGCGCACACTTGTGTAGCTGTATTGTCACCAGATAGTCTGATAGATAGTCAAATATTTTATGACATTGTGTATGTTTGAGCTATTCCTTGTCTGAATGCAGTGAAGCCACACAAACTTGTCTTCCAGAGGAAGTATCTTTTCAACACAGAAGCCCTGAGTTAAAGTCCACTTATAGCTTGTGCTAGTTGTTACCAATTCAGTATGTTGACTCAGTTGTTTAATACTGTACCAGTTTGTATTCTGGTTAGAGACCCTTAGAGTACACAGAGCCCTGGACAGGTGCTAATCCACCCTATAGGCAAACAATAATTACCACTGCTACAGCCACAGACACACAGCATGCTTTTCTTTTCAAGACATATTGTGCAACTACAGGGGGTGAGGCCTTGTGGACATTGTCTAATGTCTTTATAAGCAAAAATCATGTACCCTCTGTTAAGACAAGAACCCAAATTGATTTGAATATAACATGTTTGAAAGAGTTTACAAATTTAAACTTCTATATAAATATCTATATACCAGATTTAAAAATAATCAAATAAATAAAAAAAATCCGATTTCTTTGAATTTTTTTTTAGATCTTGATTTTTTCAACCCTGCCCTTGGCAGACCTTACACTCCACCACCTGGTACACATCACACTCCACCATTGGCAGACCTAACACTCCACCCCCTGGCAGATCTCACATCCCCACCCCCTGGCAGACCGCACAATCCACCCACTGGCAGACCTGCTCATTCCATCACCAACTCAACTTCAGCCATGCTGCAATTACTGTGTAAAGACTACTCATTCATAGGTATCCACTGCTGTCTACAGCCAGTCTTTTATATCAAGGCCAAATACTCAAGGCCTTATGTACAACAAATACTCAAGGCCTCATGTACAACAAAATACTCAAGGCCTCATGTACAACAAATACTCAAGGCCTTATGTACAACAAATACTCAAGGCCTCCTGTACAACAAATACCCCAGGCCTTGTGTACAACAAATAGACCTATTTGATCGTGAATTGTGATTATTTCTGAAAATTACATAAAAAGCAGGACATTTCATCAAAAAAGTGGGACCAGGAGAAAAAGCAGTATTTTCCACCCGAAAGTGGTAACGTTGACATGTACGGTCTGACTAAAGAGCAACAAAGTAAGAAATAATCATCCGTGTACCTGTCTCCTGCGCGCAGTCTCCTGAACTGGTCCGTAATGATACACATGAAGGTAGGACCGATGCGGGCGCCCTCCACCAAGTCCTCGCTGACGCCTCCGATCCACAGGTCTACGTTACCTGCAGCACACACGGGAACACTTCAACACTCACAGTCATCCAAATACAGCACACACGGGAACACTTCAACACTACACAGTCATCCAAATACAGCACACATGGGAATACTTCAACACTCACAGTCATCCAAATGCAGCACACATGGGAATACTTCAACAGTCACACTCATCCAAATACAGCACACATGGGAATACTTCAACACTCACAGTCATCCAAATGCAGCACACATGGGAATACTTCAACACTCACAGTCATCCAAATACAGCACACATGGGAATACTTCAACAGTCACAGTCACAGTCATCCAAATACAGCACACTTGGGAATACTTCAACACTCACAGTCACAGTCATCCAAATACAGCACACTTGGGAATACTTCAACACTCACAGTCATCCAAATACAGCACACATGGGAATACTTCAACACTCACAGTCATCCAAATACAGCACACATGGGAATACTTCAACACTCACAGTCATCCAAATACAGCACACATGGGAATACTTCAACACTCACACTCATCCAAATACAGCACACATGGGAATACTTCAACACTGCACAGTCATCCAAATACAGCAAACATGGGAACACTTCAACACTCACAGTCATCCAAATACAGCACACATGGGAATACTTCAACACTCACAGTCATCCAAATACAGCACACACGGGAATACTTCAACACTGCACAGTCATCCAAATACAGCACACATGGGAATACTTTAACACTTACAGTCATCCAAATACAGCACACATGGGAATACTTTAACACTGCACAGTCATCCAAATACAGCACACACGGGAATACTTCAACACTGCACAGTCATCCAAATACAGCACACATGGGAATACTTCAACACTCACAGTCATCCAAATACAGCACACATGGGAATACTTCAACACTGCACAGTCATCCAAATACAGCACACATGGGAACACTTCAACACTCACAGTCATCCAAATACAGCACACATGGGAATACTTCAACACTCACAGTCATCCAAATACAGCACACATGGGAATACTTCAACACTCACAGTCATCCAAATGCAGCACACACGGGAATACTTCAACACTCACAGTCATCCAAATACAGCACACATGGGAACACTTCAACAGTCACACTCATCCAAATACAGCACACATGGGAATACTTCAACACTCACAGTCACAGTCATCCAAATACAGCACACTTGGGAATACTTCAACACTCACAGTCATCCAAATACAGCACACACGGGAATACTTCAACACTCACAGTCATCCAAATACAGCACACATGGGAATACTTCAACACTCACAGTCATCCAAATACAGCACACATGGGAATACTTCAACACTACAAAGTCATCCAAATACAGTTTATAAAGTGTTTGTGGAATTTTAAAGTGGAATTATTTAACCAGTTACTCCTGCATATGTTTCCTCCTAAAATGGTGCATTTACTTTATCCATCTTAACATTGACTCGTGCTAAATTATTTGACACATTTTATGTTAAATCTTTTTTAATCTTTAATTTTATGTTAGTGTTATGCATTTATGAGTTTTCTGTTTTGCATATTGTAACGTGATTTGTAAAAAAATACATTTACTTGCTTGAAATCTATGCCCATTAATGTAAGAAAATGCACAAATTATGGATTTTGAATGTTGGCTTTGATAAACATTCCAGAAATTACATCATAAACTCCCTTGGCCAAAAAACAGTACTAGTTATGGAAATGACTCAGTATTAAATACGAACTCTGGCAAAAAAGTATGCAGAGTCATGTCTTCAAGACACATAACAAAATAAACTGACATTCAGAAGATTTAACAAGATTGCCATCCAAGCCAAAGGCCCAGACGGCAAGTGGACAAGGACGCCTTTGGCTTATCAAGAGTCCACATTTTTTTTATCTATGTGTAACACACCCTCCTGAGATTTGTGTCAACCTTGTTTTTAAACATATTCATGCTGCTAGCAGTTACACAATTCATTTATTGTCCTTTGTGAGAATGAGTACATCCAGATATCCTATCTACACTGATCCTTTACTAATTTTACCTCATGTCCTCTATTTCTACTATCTTTCTTGAGTGAGAAAAACATATTTCTATCAATATTTTTATACCCACTCAATATCTTAAAAACTTCAATTTGATCTCCTCTTAACCTCCTTGTCTCTAGGGTTGTTAAACCACATTCTTTCAGGTGTTCTTCATAACTAAGGTCTCACAGTTCTGGAATAATTTTAGTTGCTCTTCTCTGTATTCTTTCAAGCGTATCTATATCCTTCTTACGATAATGGTCTCCATGCTTGTATACAGTATTCTAGATGAGGCCTAACTATTACTTTATACAGAGGTATAATTAGCTTTTTTCCTTGTATGTTATATTTCTCCTAATCAACCCAAGAATTTGGTTACCCTTTGAAGCTGCAATACCACACTGCTCTGAAGCTTTCATATCAGCACTTATTGTTACTCCTAAGTCCTTCTCTTTTACGGTAGTTCCTAGAACAGTATTTCCCATTTTATAGTTTACATCCAAGTTCCCGTGTCCTGTGTGTCGGCATTAACATTTCCCAAAATTGAATAGCATCTGCCACTTTTCAGACCATTTAACTAATTTGTCTAGATCATTTTGTAAATGTTGTTTATCACCATCATTGGTAACCTTTCTAAACACTTTTGTGTCATCTGCAATATGACACTGTTGGCTTTTAATTTAAGTAATAACCTTTGCTGTGGCACTTTGTTGATAAGTTTCTGATAATCTAAGCAGATAATATCTTCTGGTGGTCCCTTGTCTATCCACTTAGTGATTTCTTCCAAAAAACATAACATATTTGTTAAGCATGACCTCGCTTTAAGGAATCCATGCTGAGATGGATTTAATAATATATGCATAACTAGGAAGTCCATCATATGGTCTTTAATTAACTTTATAATAATTTACAAATCATGGATATTAAACTCACTGGTCTGTAATTCTCCGACTTATTTCTCGAACCTTTTTAGTTTGTCTAATTTCAGTCATAGCTGCATTATGTGCCTCTTTGTAATTTGTGTAGTCTTCATCCTTTCAAGTACGCCTGTAAACCCTCCACATAGTTTGCTTGTATGCTATTTTTCTAATAGCTTCTTTTGACAAGTGTTTTTTTTATACTGTTTTCCTTGTTTTTTTCAAGGCAACAAATTGATCAATGACACTCTCAATTTCATATTTGAATATGTTCCAACATTCGATTGCTGTCTTATTCATCAGCATGTTATTTCAATCTAGCTTTGGTAAATATTTTCTCATATTTTTATATTTACCTTTGCGGAAGTTTCTCCTGTATTTTTTTATTTTTATTTTCTGATTTTACTTTAATTTCAAAAATGTATTTGATTATGATCACTGTTACATGATGGTTCATGTATTTTGACACTGTCCACTAATTCATTTTATGAAGATAAAACTACATCTAATACATTCTCTCCCCTGGTTGGTTCTAGCACGTGTTGAAGCTGTCCTGTTGTAAAAGTAGAAACTGTTGGTCCTCACCCCCTGTACTCTCTAGATATTTCCATTGTATGTGTCCATGGTTAAAAACATTATGATACATTCCCCTTTACTCACTTCCTCTTTATAATGTTTTGTATTTTTGTGTTATCCTCTTCGTTTCGTTTATATTTGCACTTCGGTAAACTAATCCAATAGTTAATATTGAATTTCCTGACTGTATTGCACCAAACAGCTTCATCGCAATCTGCTTCCCTTTCTAATTTTATTTCATAAGCCTGAATAGATTCTTTAATATATAAAATAACTCCCCCCTCCCCATCTTCCTATTCGATCTCTCCTAAACATTACGTATCCTGTCAGTCTTAATTCAGCATCTGATATGTCTTTGTTGGCCCATGATTCGGTTATACCAATTATGTGAGGGTCAATATCTTCTACCCTAATGTTTAAATGGTTTTTATTATTTACTATGTTCCTTGTATTTAAACATGCACATTTATAACCAGCTTTATAAATGTTTTCCGGACATTTTGTTACTGGTTTGTGTGTACTAGAGGTCTCTTGACCTGTTTGAGGCGCATTTAAGTACCCCCCTGTGCTTCTAGTATAAAAAAATTTGCTACCAAAATTTTTTTTATGCTACCCATTTTTTATGCTATGCCACTGTCGACTGTTGCTGCTGAGAGTTCATCCACAAACACTGCTGCATCCTTTCCACTTAGATGAAGCCCATCCCTCATGAACATATCACCCTTCCAAACAAAACATCCCCACAAATCCAACTTCCTCTTCCCTACATAGCTGCTGAACTAGCATGTTAATTGCCATACTCCAACAATTTTGATAACCATGACCCCTGTTTCCCATTACTGGTCAAATCCTTGACAGAATTATCTGCTCAATCCATGTCTGCTTAAGTGTTCTGACTAACCGTATCTTAATATACCGTAAGATGGTTCTCATTGCAGGATTCTTATGACTCCTCATTGATCAGATCTTCATCATCATCTATTAATAGTTTAAGAATTCTGGTTCCAATTTTTAAAGCTGCTTCAAAATTATATAGATCTGCATGATTGGACCAGAATTGGTCCAGGCAGTAAAGGTATTTATGGATTTTGCCTGTAACAAGATTTAACAACTGTTTAGGGAGGGATTTCCATTCTGTGAGGAAAAGCATTTTTTCTAATATTTGTATTTGATCTTTAAGGAAATAATTTTATGTCATATAAATTGTGCATAATTTAAATTTTTTTAACCATATCATCTCGTAAACATATATATGCTAATGAGGGTAATTTCAGTAATTTTAATCTTTCTATATAAGTTAGGTTTCTCATCCCTGGTAATTCTTTGGTTGCTCTTCTTTGGATGTTTTCTATTGCAATAATGTGCTTTTTTAAGGGTACCATACTGCAATGGCATAGTCAATATGCATTCTTACCATTGTTTTATATAATGGTAAGAATGCATCTTTGTCTAAAAATTGGGAAGTGCTGCAAATTATTTTACAGCTTGATTAATGTGGCCATCAAAGGATAGCTTTGTATCTACAATAACCCCCAAGTCATTTTGTTTTTCAATTGTGTCGAGCCAATGTATGGTGGTGTTAAGTGTCATAGAATATTCAATTTCTTCAACATTATTTTTACCAATAGTCATTTGTGGGGATGAAATTTTAATAACCACTTATCACTCTACTGCTCTAAGATATTTAGGTTGTGTTGTACAATGTCCTGGTCATTTTTATCTGTAATTGTTCTAAATATCTTGATGTCATCTGCGAATATAAATGTTTCAGACTTAGTTAATTCTGGTAGGTCATTTATATATAATACAAATAGTAATGGTCCTAAGACCTATCTGCCTGTATTTTTTAACTATGGCAGTTGTACCCTCCCCCTCTGCATTATTTGTCCCTACGTGTACTAAAACAAAGCCTTCCATGTCATGACTCTGTGTGATAGCCTCTGTTTTTTCCCTGGAAAGCAAACCACCACCACATCGTCCCCCTTGTTTAGTGCTTGGTCTCCCTATCGAGCCCTCCCACAAACACCCTCATTCTCCTCCTCACCCCCTCTATCACTGCCTATCACTCTTCTTGCGTCGGAACCCTTCCATCGCATTCTGTCCTGAAGTCGTGTCACCTGGCAGCAGGTTGTCCATCTCCCTCTCTCACCCATCAACATGTCACCTTTCCCTCCTGTCTCCTGGCTATGTTGAGGTCCTGGTGCCTTCGTTCCCTTTGCTCCCATCACCTTCCCCCTGTATTGTTCCCTCCCATCTCCTTCGCTCCCATCTCCATCGCTCCTGTCGCCTTCCCTCCCATCTCAGTCCCTCCCATCTCCTTCCACCCTATCACCTTACCTCCTCTCAGCCTCCTCCCAGACTGAGGTGAGCTCTCCCTCGCATCTCTCTCATCGCCCCCCCCCACTTTATCATCTACTGTCCCCCTACTGGAACCACTGGCACAACTTACGTCTTTCCTTCCCAACAGTGCCAAAATGAGCTGCCTCAGCTGTTCCATCTCCACCTCTAGTCCCTTTATCTTCTTTGCACATTCCCTACACTCAAAACTAAAACTATCCGTCTGAACCTCAGCCCAGGACTTCTCACACCCAAACTTGACGTCCACCCAGTTGCTACAACTCTCACATACTAAATGCTTGGTTGCCTTTACTTGCCATTTGCACAGCGCTATCACAGAATTAAGATTTAGTTACTTTGTGTTAGATTAATGTTGTTTATGATGTTCTCTCTTTGTTAAGTTAGCCTTGAATAGGGCTGCTTTCTGTGTTCAAAATAACACGTTTGGCTAGATTATTTAGGTTTCAATAAAATTTTGACACTAATATACTTGCTAACTATGTTCTATCTACTAAGCTCGCATGAACCCAAAAAAAGCCTGCCACCTAGCGAATACGTAGAACAGTCTGTGTAGACAAAACAATAAGACTTAGTATATACCAACTTACACTAAGATCCTGCTGTTAGTTAATTTTTACTGAAAACGTTTACTACAACTATGTCAGATATTACATTATGTATGTAATTTATCACTTTATCTCACATATATATATTCAACAATGTAAACGATAGTTCAATACACCATAAGAAATATGTCAATCTGTACTAAGACCAAGTTTCTGGGACTAAGTTACTCTAAAATACGGCCTACTATGAACAAAAACTGTTTCTTAATACATGTCAATAGTTAGTTTATTTATTAAATCTACTTAACCTAAGGATTTTTTTGCCTGCGAATAAACTAAGGACTTAATTCTGTAAACTGTAAATAAACCCCTTTAATCACTTGCTGAATTTGAGTCTGGGAATAGCTACCTCCAAAACTTACTGAATGTAAAAAAAATAATATATGTCTAATAACAAGTTTATATATAATATTATGTCTAGTAGTAATACTTATTCTAGTATATACAATTCACTATGCTACCTTAATTCTAAACTGCAAACAAACCCTATTTTCGCTCGCTGACTTCCCTGCCAGAGGCAAAGTCTGGGACTAATTTATGCTAAAATACTGCCTCTAACCGAAGGGACAAGGAATGTTTAACTTGTGACAGGCTTTCTTTCAAAGAGCCACTTACTTGGATGTCCGTATAATTCTTGCAGCTTACGTCTGACACCAGCATTTCTGATTTCACGACTGAAATCATCAAATGTGTTCGCATACCTCAGTCCACAAAACTTGCGATATTCATTGTAGCTGGGAAGGCCATGGTCCCGACCTCGCTGGATGTTTAAACCAACCAAGTCAAGCGCCACATCATTGGCCAGTTTGAACAGTTTCTCTGTCAACTCAGTGTTCACTATTTCCCCTGGCACCAGCTTCTTAGCAGCCCTGCCAAATAACCCTCTTACCACAGGGTCTATGCCACCCTCCTCAACTATGCGGAATGGAGCAAAGAAAGCCTGGTGCAATGGTAAGTTGCCCTCACGAATTGGTTGCAGCGTCGCATTCAGTCGGTACATAATAGGATTGATGAGAGTGTGTCCAAACCTGAATGCTGCAGTCGCAAAACCATTGCTGATAGTAGCGTCCACCATCGGGTCATAGCCCGTGTACTGCCCAAGCATGCCCATGCCTGTGGGCCCAAGGATCTTGGGCAGCCAGGCGGTGTACGTGATGTGTTGTAGTTCAGCAGCTAGGATCTTTCTAGCCTCATGGAAGAGTATGTCTGCATCCCAGTGAGGGTTGTAGCGCACCAGTACCTCGGCAATGCGGTTGTGTTCTCGCATCCACATAGTGTGCATTGACAACAGTCCAAGCTGCTCATTGACGCGGAAGTCCCCAGCCTGGAAACACGGCACATGCAGCTTAGTGGAGTCCACCTGGCAGTCAACTGGTTCACCTCGATTAGGGGGCAGCAGGGACTTCCCTGATGACATGATTAGTCCACTCCTCAACAGGCCTCGGTTGGAGACAAAATCCCTGAGATTGTGTGTTTCTTCCTCTGTGCTGCCGTATACCTGCGAACCATCGATGTATGACGTGATCTCATTGATCTGTTCACGATATGACACTTGGTTGAAGAGAACCGATGGCGCGCCACTGCCACACACGGAGCTCGACCGTGTCACGCCGATGCAGCGGTGGCGTCGGATGCGAGGGTCTCCAAGAGCAACAGGTATCGGGAAACACGGTGCTTGGTTGTCACACGTCTCATTACAGAACCGACCATCACTGAAGCGGGCAGCACTGACTGCCATGGGCACTAGTGAGATGTCATGGTCAAGGAACTGTCCCCACTGCATCAACATGTGGGTGTACGTCTCATCGGCTGTGATGTGAGATGTTGAGCCAAGTCTCAATGACACAAGCCGTGCACTCGGCAGTTGGTAGCCATTGTGCAACTTCTCAACGCTCCAACCTATAAAGAACCACATCACAATCTATAAATAACCAATTCTCAAACTACGAACAACTAAATCCCAATCCTTAAAGAACCACATCCCACCTTACAAACAACTAAATCTCTACCTACGTACGATCAAGTCCCAATCTATGAATGATCAAGTACCAATTTATAACAAACCACATCCAAGCCTACAAACAACCAAATCCCAATTTAAAAACAAAGAAATCACAATATGTAAACAAACAAATCACAATTTATAAACAACCATATCACAATATATAAACAAGTCCCAACCTATGAGCAATCAAGCCTCAATCTATAAACAACCAAATTCACGTACTGTGCTTAAAATGTTAGGGATATGAACTATTGGGTAAATAAACAACATTTAAGTATTGTGTATATTTCATATTAAAAACATATACACAAGATTCAAACGATTTAACAAATGAGATATTAGAATCAACAGTGAGATAGATTTTCTACATAGAGAACTAGAACTTGGAATACATGACTTGCAGAGGAGATATGACAGGTTCTTCCCTGACCTTAGAAACTCTAAAAGTAGTATCACTGTTTTCTTGATACAGCCCCTATGATGTGGCATAACCCAAAAACAAACCATGTATGTGATTCACAACAAACTGAGATCCAACAATAGGTTGAGACACAATGGATATGCAGTACTCTACCTCTGGGTGTGTTCAGTCCGTTCTCGTAGGCGGGTCGGAGGAGTCGAGAGAGGGCGGTGTGCGAGGACGCCTGCAAGGGGTGTCTCAGGTTGTTGCAGGTGCCGTCAAATGACCGGTACTTGTGATGAAAGCACATGTCCGTGCACTGAAGGTCTCTGCGCTGGGCCGTACATCCGGCCAGGTCAGCCACCACCGACACCTGTGCCTGCGTCAACACCTCTTCTCTGGCCGGTTCTACAGGCAACCAGCCAAACTATCACAAAGGCTGGGTCTACAGGACAACCAGCCGAACTATCATACAGGCTGGGTCTACAGGACAACCAGCCAAACTATCATACAGGCAGGGTCTACAGGACAACCAGCCAAACTATCATACAGGCTGGGTCTACTGGACAACCAGCCGAACTATCACACAGGCTGGGTCTACAGGACAACCAGCCAAACTATCACACAGGCTGGGTCTACAGGACAACCAGCCGAACTATCACAAAGGCTGGGTCTACAGGACAACCAGCCGAACTATCACACAGGCTGGGTCTACAGGACAACCAGCCAAACTATCACACAGGCTGGGTCTACAGGACAACCAGCCTAACTATCACAAAGGCTGGGTCTACAGGACAACCAGCTGAACTATCACACAGGCTGGGTCTACAGGACAACCAGCTGAACTATCACACTGGTTGGCTCTACAGAGCAACCAGCCAAACTATCACACTGGCTGGATCTACATGGCAAGCAGCTAAACTATCACACTGGTTGGCTCTACAGGGCAACCAGCCAGACTATCACACTGGTTGGCTCTACAGGGCAACCAGCCAGACTATCACACTGGTTGGCTCTACAGGGCAACCAGCCAGACTATCACACTGGCTGGATCTACATGGCAAGCAGCTAAACTATCACACTGGTTGGCTCTACAGGGCAACCAGCCAGACTATCACACTGGTTGGCTCTACAGGGCAACCAGCCAGACTATCACACTGGCTGGTTCTACAGGGCAACCAGCCAGACTATCACACTGGTTGGCTCTACAGGGCAACCAGCCAGACTATCACACTGGTTGGCACTACAGGGCAACCAGCCAGACTATCACACTGGCTGGATCTACAGAAAAAGTTTGGGGATTTGTGAGTGAAACTGAACCATCAACATAGACATTGGAACTGGGGCGGTAATATTTTGGGTACGTATATGTTGGCCTGTCCCCAATATGCTCGCAGGAACCAAGTTTGTTCCCTCAACAGCCTCTGACGTCACTGTCAATTGAAAATACTATTTTCCAACGGTGTTCTTCTCTACAATGCTGTTGTGGTATTTAGTGCTGATCCCTGGCGAGTCTTCACAGAGGTTTGTAAAGTGACATGGTATACAATATCACATGGACACTACTGGCATGCATAGGTTATACAATGTGCCTCAATAACTCAAAAAGCTGGACCAGTGGCAATAAAAATGGAGTATGGACATTTCATTGATGCAGTGGTGTACAGGGGGGGGATGATAACAAGCAACAATGTGTGGATTCAAACTGACAAATTATGGAAAGTGACCATTACCTGCATCTGAAATGTTGTAGATCACACCAGCTCTCTCCTGGTTATAAATCACCTCTAAAGTCCTCTCAAATATTTCGGCTGCCCGTGAGATCTGCAGGGTTTCTTGAGAAGGGAAGCGCATGAGGGCTAGTAAATCCTGCGCAGTGCGGGGCTTGTTTGACTCAACGAAGGAACGAATTGTATTGTTGATGGCCCGATCTACCTCGTGTTTAGAGGTAGCGACTCGGTCAGTGAAGGAAGCAGATACTCCTGAATGCCGGACATTGTTGGTCCGCGTCCTTTGTACACCAACTACAACATGAATGTTGTGACCATTGACTGAACACCGACTGACCACTCAACAGTCACTGTAATTATCATGTCATACCAATAACATGATGAATATTTTGTGGTGTGGGGGTTATGGTGTGAAATGTAGTTAGCTGGAGTGGAGTGTTGTGAGGGTTCAGTGGTGTGGAAAACAGTTGGCTGGAGTTGAGGAGTGGGGGGTTATGGTGTGGGGGTTCAGTGGTGTGGAAAACAGTTGGCTGGAGTTGAGGAGTGGGGGGTTATGGTGTGGGGGTTCAGTGGTGTGGAATACAGTTGGATGAGTTGTTGCAAGGTGCAGTTTGGTGGGGTGCACTGGTGTGTGTTGTGGAAAGCCTACTGTGCAGTCAGGTGGGGTGGGGTATTGTGGCATGGGGTACACTGATGGCATGGGGTACTGTTCTGTGGTGTGTACTGGGGTGGAGTGGGGTACAGTGGTGTGGGGTGCACTGGGGTGGAGTGGGGTACAGTGGTGTGGGGTGCCCTGGAGTGGAGTGGGGTCTTGTGGGGTGGAATACAATGGTGTGAGGTGCACTGGGGTGCAGTACAGTGGTTTGAGGTGCACTGGTATGTGTTGAGGTATGCCTACTGTGGTGTGGGTTGCAGTCAGGTGGGGTGAGGTATATAGGTTGGGGTGCACTGGGGTGGAGTGCAGTACAGTGTGGAGTGCACTAGGGTGGAGTAGAGTAGAGTGGCGTAGGGTGCACTGGGGTGGAGGGAGTACAGTGGTGTGGGGTGCACTGGGGTTGGGTCTTGTGAGGTGGGGTGGAGTACAGCAGTGTGGGGTGCACTGGGATGGGGTGGAGTACAGAAGTGTGGGGTGCACTGGGGTGGGGTGGAGTACAGCAGTGTGGGGTGCACTGGGGTTGGGTAGTATGGTGTACAGTGGTGTTGGGTGCACTGGAATGGAGTACAGTGTAGTGGGGTCTTGTGGGGTGGGGTGGAGTACAGCAGTCTGGGGTGCACTGGGGTGGGGTAAGGTGGTATACATTGATGTAGGGTGCACTGGGGTGGGGCACAGTTGTATGGGACACACTAGGGTGGGGTGGTACAGCAGTGTGGGGTGCACTGCAGTGGTGCGGAGTATAGTGATATGTGATTCACTGGGGTGTTTGGAGTGGAATATAGTGGTGTGGGGCACACCAGGGTGGAGTACAGTGGTGTGAGGTGCACTGGGGTGGGGTACAGTGGTGTGAGGTGCACTGGGGTCGGGTACAGTGGTGTGGGGCACACCGGGGTGGAGTACAGTGGTGTGGGGAGCACTGGGGTGGAATACTGTGGTGTGAGGTGCACTGGGGTCGGGTACAGTGGGGTGGAGTACAGTGGTGTGGGGAGCACTGGGGTGTGATGGGGTAAAGCAGTGTGCAGCACACTATAGATAAGGTAATATAATTTACCTGCACTGACAGTGAGTGTGACAAAGGCTCTGATTCTGCCGGCAGCATTCTGTGCCAGACATTCGTAGGTGCCCGCGTCACTCCTGGAAATCTCCCGCACCACCAATGTGCCATCAACATGGACCGTGTACTTGGCGCCCTCTGTCAGCACCTCGCGGTCCTTCAACCACCGGAATGATGGCCGTGGGTCAGAGTTCACTTGACACACAAAGCGGACAGAAGGAGTGCCAACTGAGACGGTCTTGTCCTTGGGCGCGGTCACTAACACTGGAGGTACTATAACAGACATCATGTGTCTGTTGGTACTCACAAGTAACCCTTCCCATTTCATGTGTCAGCTGTAGTAACAATGTCAATTCATTAAATTTATTTTAAGTAGTAAACATGTAGATCATTTACATGTGGGTAACATATTTTCATTACGCTACTGGTATAATTTTCAAGCACAGGACCTCTTACGATATTTCTGCTTTGCCAAAATATGTTTCTCCAAATGACCACAACATTTGGGATGCATCTAACACCCCATTTCTGTCAATGACAGAGACACAGTTAAAACTGAGCACAGGTGCATGGAGTTATGACTATTCTCTATAGTAGTCAATTACGATCAAGTTTAAATATTATCTAGTGAATTTCATAATTAATTATTATTTCATGTTTGATCATTAAGTGCATGACTGCACTAATCAAATGCCACAAATATGCCTGTGAAAAGTTTTGTTTACAAATAATTACATAAGTGTAACCCCTGACCTCTGGCCTTGACCTCTAGCTTGGCCGAGGCTGTTCGTGAACCAGCAATGTTCTCTGCCTTGCACTCATACACCCCGTGGTGTGCTGGGTGGACTTGAGAGATGCGCAGGGTTGTGCCACTGGGGTTGATGGAGAACTGATCCCCGTTTGGGATCAGTCGACCTGGTGGATGCACAGACTGGTACAATAAAGAGGCAAGAAGATGACGACCAACCTCAATCATACAGAATTCCTTAATAGTTATATCTCATGTTTTTAATCAGTAGTTTTTTTTAATCTAATTTCAACTCTTCCTGAATCCTGCCTTATTTTGTGGAATCAATGTGACAGATTAATAACCAGCTGGAGACAGGATGGGATAAGTATGCTGTGACCAGTCATATAATTTAGAATGTGTAGTTGTAGACGACGTCATTTTAGCCATGTTTGCCTAGATTATCAGTATGCACAGAATATGTTATAAAGATAAACAATTAGGTTAAGCTTCACAGACACAGTGTTAACCATGCAGTGATCATTCATCGAATGCCATGGATTTTGTTTGCATGTAGCAGATGCAGAAATTCAAAAACAACATTCGTTTATCATAATTATTCATTCAATTAATTTACATTTCCAATTACTTGTTAGTATTCTGTCAATTAAATAAGTGATATGTATTTAACATATTCACGTCTCTCATGGTTTGATATAGTCTGCCCGCCTGTTTAATGATTTCAAATATTTCCTTAATTGTACAGAAACAGCAATATATCATATTATAGATTATCTGTGCTATTAGTGTCACACTTCTTGCCCTTTTCAACATCAAGACTGTGGTTTATATTTTATGTTAGGCTATTTTTTGTGTTGTGTGAAATAAAGACCTGATCTATAAAATCAACTTTGGATCTATATTTATTCACATTTAAATTATGAACCAGAGTGGCTAGCAATATATTATGTTTGAAATATTTGTGCAACGATAAAGCTGTTCATCATATGAGAGGCATTCCCACAATATCAGTCACAAGTTGCCAGAAAGCAAAAATGAGATATTGACACCATCAGTAAGCCAAGACATTTATCTTTTATTAGGTATATGGTGTTCTGCCATAGCTGAAGTATTGGCAATAATATAGATACATTGAACGAATACACTAAATGTTGTTAAAAAATGCAAAAAACTGACAAAAACCTGTTTATACACACAAGCAATATTGGATACAGGCAGTTACGTATGGGTTACAAAAAAAATTCGAAACATTTTCCAAGTAGTGAGTCTCTTTGCCATCGGCATTCATCTGTCAGCGAAACTGCGCTGGATAAATGCTACTCCAATGCAGGTTATGCAACAGCATAATCTATATTAAGTTCTTCTCTGCTACCAGCTGTCAATGATATTATATTTATCTTGCAACATTGGTACATACACAAATAAACGTTCCTATATGGCAACATATTGTTTTAAACTGTTGGTTTATCAGCAATCTAGTATCCAACAAAACACGTGATCTCGAATGATATTCAGACCTGAAGAGTTTGTGACATGTATTTCGGTGACCTGGTCCCAATAACCTTTGTCGGTGACACTCTGAATGTTATTCTGATTGGCTGAATTTGTATTCCCAAGTATTTCTAATTCAGTTTTTGTCATAATCTCAAAATCAACAACATGGACATACACTTGTTAATCGGCATAATTAGGAAGAGTGACAAACAATTGGTTTTGCCGACAGGCCTCTTATTTATCATGTTCTAAACTCCATTCTCAACCAAGACACACTTTCATACTAAAGTTTAGAGAAATTCATTAGACGTTTAAATTTAGTTACGGAAATACAAAGATGTTAGAAGAATGAAAATGCAGGATGTATTTTCATAAAATATCAACTTTATAGGTGCAAAGTTAAGAAGGAGAAAGTCTTGGTAGATTCACATACAGGTGAGACATAACATTGAAGGTTTCCGTACCGTTCCTGTACCATGTGATCTGTGGGGTAGGGTTTCCCTCCGCCAAACAACTGAAGAACACTGCCTGACCCTCGGTCAGTTTCTGTTCTTGAGGGCGCTCAGTGAATGTTGGGGGCACTGCAAACCAATGGGGCTCAGACTGTGTAGTCCTGCAGCTAGCAGGCTTTGTTAGTGTAAGCTGTAGTAAATCTACCAAAGCTACCGGGAAGACATGTATTTCAGCCAAATAACGTGTGTTGTTTTGGTGGTGCTTATTTACAGAAGATGTACTTTATTTAGGGTTCCAGTACATACCAGCACACGTATCTACATACCTATCCCTACACCCTTCTTCCTTTCTCCACCAACCTACCCTGCTCTCAACTACCCCTACCCCATCTACACACACCCTCCATCTACCCACCCTGCTGCCAACTACTCCTGCACCATCTATCCACACCCACCACCCACCTACCCTGCTCCTAACTACCCCTGCACCATCTTTCCTGACCCTCAAACTACCTACCTTGCTCTCAACTACCCCTGCACCATCTACCCCCACCCTCCAACTACCTACCCTGCTCCCAACTACCCCTGCACCATCTATCCATACCCTCCACCTACCTATACCTGCTCCATAACTACCCCTGCACCATCTTTCCCCACCCATCCACCTACATACCCCTGCTCCCAACTACCCCTACTCCATCTATCCACACCCTCCACCTACCTACCTACCCTGTTCCCAACTACCCCTACTCCATCTATCCACACCTCCACCTCCCTCCCCCTGTAGCACTAGACATCAAAGTAGCAAGTCTAGTTGTTTGCACTTGCTAATACAAATCATAATCCTTGCAATCTTCATCACCTTAAATCAACTTTAATTTATTTTATTTTCAAAGTTAACCCCCTCCTACACCCACCCCTGCATTCTGTCACATTCCGTGGTTAAGTTTTGTAACAGAGCGGCCCCCCTCTTGTCATTTGCTGTACCTCAGACATGTGCCTGTATCAGCTAACCTTGTATATTGACTGTAGCCGAGGCAGACACCGTGTCCAGACTGTTGGTGACAATGCAGCGATACACGCCGCGGTCATCTGATGTGATGTTGTT
Source organism: Lamellibrachia satsuma (assembly GCA_033239005.1). NCBI lineage: Eukaryota > Metazoa > Annelida > Polychaeta > Sabellida > Siboglinidae > Lamellibrachia > Lamellibrachia satsuma. The sequence continues at coordinate 5,249,486 of BSQZ01000015.1, read as the reverse complement.
GATGTGCAACCGCCCCAGGTCACGCTCGAACACAAAGCGTGGATCGGAAGGCAGTGGCAGATCATTGCGAGTCCACTGTACCGCGGGTTGTGGAGAGCCCGAACCCACACACTCCAGGGTGACATGGCTACCCCCGACCACTGTCACGTCTTTCGGAGCCTTCACAATGCGAGGACGGCCTGTTCAATCACGGCACAACCACATGAATATAACACAAATACAAAAGCTTTTCAAATCCTTCTGCAAACCTGCTGTTGATACCTGCTTCAATGTTGTGAATGCGTCCTGGCTGCATTGTGTTACATCTTACATAAATTGCAGGCATGTCTTTTCACATTCACTACATGGATATGATGTTGGACTTGCATTTACTGGAAGCAAAGATACCTAACCTCCTAGGTACACAATTGATGTGATAATTTGTGACATATCTACCCTCTATACGTGTGGTTCGAAGGATAATATATGTGAAAAAAGTGTAAATAATTTCAGTAACATTGCTATATATAATACAGCGATGTAAAAGAAATGTGATCAACAGAACATTTTACTTGCCCGACACACAAGTGGTTTACATAGCCAGTAACAAGATTGCCATCCAAGGCAAATGCCCAGATGGCAAGTGGACAAGGGAGCCATTGGCTTATCGAGAGTCCAGCATGTTTTTATTTGTGGGTAACCCGCCCTTCTAAGATATTTGTCAATTTTTAAACATATTCACGCTGTTAGCATTTACACAATCTGAAGATAATTTGTTCCATTCATTTATCGTCCTGAGAATGAGTACTTTCTGATATATAATCTACACTGATCCTTCACTAATGGCACTTTGTATCCTCTAGTTCTACTATGTTTCTTAAGTGAGAAAAAATATTGTTATAAATATTTTCATACCCATTCAATATCTTAAGAACATTAATTTGATCTCCTCTTAACCTCCTTGTCTCTAGGGCTGTTAAACCACGTTAATTTAGGCGTTCTTAGACCAATGTATACAGCTATCTTTGATGTAATGTCAAACACACTGAGAATATGGCATGCCACGATACTTGCCTCGGGAATCTGAGTGGCGCAGATGAACTCCATTTGTCCTAGCTTCTCCCATTGGGTTCTTGGCGATACACTCGTAGATTCCTGCATCTGAGTCCTGTGTGTTCTCTATCATCAGTGTGCCATCATCCAACATGCTGAGTCTCTCATCACCCTTCATCTTCAACTTCTCACTGCAACAAAAGACTGAATATTTCATCACCCTTCATCTTCAACTTCTCACTGTACCAAAAGACTGAATATCTCATCATTCTTCATCTGCAACTTTGCAATAAAACAAGATACTGAATTTCTCATCACATTTCTTCTACAACTTCTCACTGTAACAAGACTGAATCTCTTATCACCTTTCATCATCTCTCATCTGCAACTTTGCACTGTAACAAAAGATTGAATCTCTCATTACTCTTCATCTGCAACTTCTCATTATAAAAAACTGAATCTCTCATCATCTCTTATTTGCAACTTCTCACTGTAACGAAAGACTGAATCTCTCATCATCCTTCATCTGCAACTTCTCATGGTAACAAAACACTGAATCTCTCATCATCTTTTATCTGCAACTTCTCACTGTAACAGAAGATTGAATCTCTCATCACTTCTCATCTGCAACTTCTCACTGTAAAAAAAAGACTGCATTTCTCATCATCTCTTATTTGTAACTTCTCACTATAACAGAAGACTGAACTTCTCATCTGTAACTTCTCACTGTAACAAAAGACTTAATCTCTCATAATCTCTTATCTGTAACTTCTCACTGTAACAAAACACTGAATCTCTCATCATTTCTTATCTGCAATGTTTCACTGTAACAGAACACTTAATCTCTCATCACTTCTCATCTGCAACTTCTAGCTGTAAAAAAAATTATTCTCTTATCACCTCTCGTCTGTAACTTCTCACTCTAAGAGAAGACTGAATCTCTCATCACTCTCATCTGCAACTTCTTGCTATGCAAAAGACTGAATCTCTTGTCACTTCTCATCTGTAAGTTTTCACTGTAACAGAAAACTGAATCTTCATATGCAGCTTCTAGCTGTAACAAAAGACTGAATGTCTCATCACCTCTCATCTGTAGCTTCTAGCTATAACAAAAGACTGAATGTCTCATCACCTCTCATCTGTAGCTTCTAGCTGTAACAAAAGACTGACTGTCTCATCACCTCTCATCTGTAGCTTCTAGCTGTAACAAAAGACTGAATGTCTCATCACCTCTCAACTGTAGCTTCTAGCTTGTAACAAAAGACTGAATGTCTCATCACCTCTCAACTGTAGCTTCTAGCTGTAACAAAAGACTGAATGTCTCGTCACCTCTCATCTGTAGATTCTAGCTGTAGCAAAAGACTGAATGTCTCATCACCTCTCAACTATAGCTTCTAGCTGTAGCAAAAGACTGAATGTCTCATCACCTCTCATCTGTAGCTTCTAGCTGTAACAAAAGACTGAATGTCTCATCACCTCTCATCTGTAGCTTCTAGCTGTAACAAAAGACTGAATGTCTCATCACCTCTCATCTGTAGCTTCTAGCTGTAACAAAAGACTGAATGTCTCATCACCTCTCATCTGTAGCTTCTAGCTGTAACAAAAGACTGAATGTCTCATCACCTCTCATCTGTAGCTTCTAGCTGTAACAAAAGACTGAATGTCTCATCACCTCTCATCTGTAGCTTCTAGCTGCTAGCTGTAACAAAAGACTGAATGTCTCATCACCTCTCATCTGTAGCTTCTAGCTGTAACAAAAGACTGAATGTCTCATCACCTCTCATCTGTAGCTTCTAGCTGTAACAAAAGACTGAATGTCTCATCACCTCTCATCTGTAGCTTCTAGCTGTAACAAAAGACTGAATGTCTCATCACCTCTCATCTGTAGCTTCTAGCTGTAACAAAAGGCTGAATGTCTCATCACCTCTCATCTGTAGCTTCTAGCTGTAACAAAAGACTGAATGTCTCATCACCTCTCATCTGTAGCTTCTAGCTGTAACAAAAGACTGAATGTCTCATCACCTCTCATCTGTAGCTTCTAGCTGTAACAAAAGGCTGAATGTCTCATCACCTCTCATCTGTAGCTTCTAGCTGTAACAAAAGGCTGAATGTCTCATCACCTCTCATCTGTAGCTTCCAGCTGTAACAAAAGGCTGAATGTCTCATCACCTCTCATCTGTAGCTTCTAGCTGTAACAAAAGGCTGAATGTCTCATCACCTCTCATCTGTAGCTTCCAGCTGTAACAAAAGGCTGAATGTCTCATCACCTCTCATCTGTAGCTTCCAGCTGTAACAAAAGGCTGAATGTCTCATCACCTCTCATCTGTAGCTTCCAGCTGTAACAAAAGACTGAATGTCTCATCACCTCTCATCTGTAGCTTCTAGCTGTAACAAAAGACTGAATGTCTCATCACCTCTCATCTGTAGCTTCTAGCTGTAACAAGATTGAATCTCTCCTCACTTGCCTTGTATCTGATGGTAGCACTACACAAGCATCCTCTATATGTTATGCCTGCTTTCACTTGGTGACAAATCCACTTCCTCTGGCTTACTTACTTGTTATACATCCAGGCAATCTCAGGTGCCGGGTCGCCCGTTGCTCTACATGTGAAGTAGACAGTGCTGCCAAAGCTAACGTCCACATCTTCTGGCTCCTCTGTAAACTCTGGCTTTCCTGATCTCACAAACCACCAACCAAATTCCATTTTCACACATAAAATGATTGCAACACATAAATAGCCAGGTTATGCATACTTCTACTACCTCCATGTGCTTTTCTGATCATGTATGGTCATGCCAAATGTATTTCATTACATACGTTCTGATTGGCTAATGATTATGTTACACTATCTGTGATTGGTAGATGGGAATACAGCATCCAACCAGATCAGAGCTGCGAAACATTACAATTAGTTTAACTTGTACAGCATTCACAAAGACATTGCAGAAGGCAGATTTATTGTTGGATTCGGTATTGTATCTTTGAGCAATAACTTACGGCAGTGGAAGTCATCTTTAGAGATGGCCAGTAGAGACTTGCCCTGCACTGTGGCTGGGTACTCGCATGTGACTGTGGCCTCTGTCTGCTGCTTGTGTTCCTTGAGCATGTCAGACAGCCACATCATCTGACAGTCGCATATCAACGCATTCGAATCAAGGCGGCTGAAACAACAGAGTTCATATGATTCTACATTTGATTTGCAAACTGAATCTGAATAGGTTTTAACAATCACAACTGAGACCTGAAGTTAATTTCTGGTGCCACATTAATTCAAATGTCAAATCCTTAAATTCAGAAGTTATTTTAGGTTTTCAAAGTCAATCATCTGTCTCATCGGCTGTTAGTTCCATCCGCTGCATCTTCCGATGTCATCTCTCTTCATTGTAGGTAATTGTGTCATCTCAGTGTTGGTCTGTGTTTTCCTCTGTTCCCTTCAACTTGCCTTCTCAATGCTACCTTCACTGTGCTCACACACTTTCTCCTTCTTCTCAGCTCTTCATGTAAGTGATAGATCCAAAAACCATTTCGATATCTTTAGTTCTGCTCTTTAGTTTCAAATAAAAAGATATGTTCTTTTGCATAAACCAAATTAATGACTGTACGCCATGATGTCACTCATGCTTAGAGAACATCGCGCATGTGCATACGGTTGGTCATTTTGGGATATAACTATCATAGGGGGTATGAAAGGTATGTTTATTACGTGAATAGAACTTTCACATATGTGAACTAGCATGACCTTGTTTAAGCAAACACCTGTATCACACTGAAGCTAGGTAATGTCATAAGGATGATCTTGCAAGATGACAGTGGCGCTACCTATAGGTATTTCACTTACAGTCGACGCAGGGACTTGAGAGCAGAGAAGATGCCACTGGGGAGGCGCCTCAGTCTATTGTTGTGCAGAAACCTGAAGAAACAAAGAACGCCTGAGATGCCTGATCAAACAAAACAAGGACATGACGTCATCCTACAGTTCACACTTTTGAGCAGTACTTAAATGATGTGTCTTTTTAAGCATTTTCAAAGTTCATGAGAACAGTTCTGATGTCATCTCGAGCAAGATTAATTGTCAAATTCTCTATAACCTAATGTGGCTTCCCTGTCCACTTGTCAGCTGGGCTTTTATTTTGGATGGAAATCGTGTTAAATCTGGTTAAAGATCTCACAACAGGCTGTTAGTTATTAAACTGAACTAGTGACAGAACATGCCGAGATATGAACAGCAACTCAAATGGGTGAAATCTATTTTAAAATGACATGCAACATTAGGAATCCTACAGCACTTACTGTCATGTTTGCCTTTTGGGTCTTTATTTCAAAATGTTATGCTTCAGCCTAAATCAGCAGGTATAAAAATTATATTCTCTTGGATGGCAAGGAAAGAAAAAGATGAATCAAAGTGAACTGCGAAATCAAAAAGTACTGTAAATGGGAAAATTGTTGACAATTGAAATGACAAAAGTTTCTTTCATATTCCTAATGTTAACGTGTACAGCTTGTATTTTACTGTTTACCACAATGCTAACTTCATGAATAATTTATCAAAAGCAGCGATATTATAAGAATGCCTAAATGTGATTAACTTAGATGATATTTATGTGGTTGCAACACTTACAGACGCTCAAGTGTGGGCAGTTTATCAAACATCCCGGGTTCTAGGTGATCCAAAGTGTTAAAATGAATATAGCTGTAAACAGGAATATAGTTTCAGCATGTAGGTTGTTTCATTGATGTATGCTATATGTAATATTCAGAGTCTTGTACCTAGAATGGTGTAGCTCAGGGGTTCTCAAACTAGGGCGTTGGGGACCCCTGGGAGGCTGGGGACCCCTGGGGGCTGAGGACCCCCGGGGGGCTGCCATATAGTTCCAGGGTGTTCAGCAAATGTGCAAAATTATTTTAGAATGACACATTACGTGTGGTGACAGTCTCAGCCAGAAGGCTGACATTTTGGGGGGTGTTGCATTTAGAAAGTTTGTGAACCCCTGATGTAACTTACAAGAATTTCTTAGTTAATTACTACTTCAATATCTAAGGAAATATCCAAAACCATTGTCATAACTAATACACTACTCAATGCATTCAGTTACTTCATAAAACAAGTTACTAACAATGTCAATAATATTAATTTTATATTAGTTACAGTGTAGGACAGACCCTTAAACCAAATGTCAACACAAAAGCCATGTACCATGGCTAGTACACCTTATACCTACAGCTGTTCCAACTTAGGAAGTCCATGGAATGCTCTACTGTCTATTTTCTCAATCTCGTTTTTGTATAGGTATCTGAAAAATAAAATACAGAACAGCTAGTTAGGGCATAACTAAAACGCCTGTGGCAGTAAGTAACGACACTACTAGAAACATTGACAAATGGTGTAAGAGAATAACATATCAACATAAGCGTAATATTCCCTGAAATTGTAATTCACTGCTAACTTTCAGGCAGCCCATTCATCTACCTTTCTGTCATATAGGTAAGATTTTTCTAAATCTGGCTTTAAAATCTTGACATATTAATTTGTTTTGGCAAAAAAAATATTTGTACTAATTAGTCCTGTTTGAAACATAACGTCTCAAGACCAAATTTGACATGAGGAACTTGGTTTTTTTTATACTTCCAAAATGGTTAAGTATGGTTAGCTCAAATTAACGCTGATTTGTGGATAAATTAGGAAACCAATGTCAGTTCCCCCGACACATTTTCACTTTCCCTTGACACATTTTTACAAGGAAGCCAAAGTGAACGTAAAAGGTACGTTTTTATATAGTGCGGTATCCAATCCTTAGGACTGTTCAACCTGGCAGTCCTGTTCATTTCAACACCAACCAACTCTTGGAAGCATTCAGCCATGCTGCAATTACTGTGCAAAGATTATTTTTTCACATATCCATCAGTATCTATAGCCAGGTACTCATTTATAGCTGAGCGAACTGAGGCAATCTGGAGTGAACGAAATTGCCCACACTTTGAAACAACAGCGAGAAGATCTGAACCAGGATTCTCTCTATTGAGAGTCCGATGTTCTAACCACAACACCACAACACTCCATCTTCTTTTTGTTACAACTTTACACAGATTAAGATTATACTTACAAATACTTGAGTTCAGAAAGACCATCAAAGGCATCTTTGTGTATCTCTTTGATATTATTATTATTCAGCAGTCTGAAAAGAAAGCAACACAGCAGTAACATAATGTAGTATGACATAAATTAACTATAGTAATTTCTCTCTTTTCTTAAAAGAAATATGACAATATTTTAATTCCACCAATCTATATGCATAGGGCTTACTAAAGATAAACATCCGCTAACAAAATTATACCGTATGTAATTGTAAAATAATATACACTACTATTACTATGTGAAAATGAAGTGTTCCTCAGGTAAACAAATCAAATTAACTTTGTTTAATGTATAAATATATTGTACATTATACTGAGTCTGTGGCTGAATTTCTTATTCCAAAATAAGATTAGATGTATCTCAGATTGAGAGCATACTTACAGTGTGTTCAAATTTTTCAGAGACCTAAATGCTCCAGCTGGAATTTCGCTGATTCGGTTGAACCTCAGATCCCTGAAACAAACAGCTATTTAGTAAAATCACTTTGGGCCAGATCTGATTCTAGTGGCCAATGTTTTTATTGAATTTCCGCTGGGGGGGCAGTGTCCCAGAAGGGTACTTTCAATGTAATGGTAAAAATGGTCCCAGTATATATATACATATATATATATATATATATATATATATATATATATATATATATATATGGTCAAATCTCTTGAACCATTGACAAACAGTGTTCAAGGGTCCTGCTAATTAAACAATGTTTTTAGTTGTTTTTGTAGAGTAGACTGCGCTTTCACGCCATGTGTAATTTTCTCATAGATGTGACAGACTTTGTGGGCTGTTCGATTTAATAAACGGCCCATTTTGCCATGTTTTTCCTGATGTGTTTCCAAACTTTACCTACTTCAAAGAACTGAGTATATGGTTTCAAGGATTTCTATGGTACCAAAACCTAGACTCTGAGCCAAAATATGATTTTTCACAGATTTTATTTCCTTTGCTAATTTTTCCTTCTGCCTCTCGAATCCAAAATGTAGACTTGTCAAAAGTTCTAAAATGTTGATATAGATTGCTAGTATACTGTCAAAACACCTAAACTGTGTGAGTATTTTTTTCATATTTCCAACAATTCACTTTAAAACTGTAACTAACAAGAACCAGCATATCAATGCTAATTAGATTTTCTTTTCTTTTCATTATTTAGTGATTCAAGTAAAGTATGAGAAAATGTAATGTTTACATTAAACAGAAATCATTTAAACCATGCACTTATTGAAAATACAACTGCCACTCAGGTTAACTTTAATGCAGCCATAATAGGAAGAGGAAATGCACTGAATTGCTCTGTGACTGTGTGGGCAAAATCAAGGTTAAGAAAAATCCATGTATAAACACAGACTGTGCCACAACACCCTACTGATTGGTATGAAACAGCACCAGATGTCTTCCATGGTTTGTCCCAAGATACCCTTGTTTAGTACAACCGCCCCAGCAAGGGTTAATGTCATATATCTAGTGTGCACGTTGCCATCTTCTGTGCTGCCACATAAAATTTATACAATCCAAGAACAGTTTTGGCCAGTGATAATGCATGCTGTTTGCTTTCATAAATATGACTCTGATGTAGTGTTAACCAAATCGGAAGAATTATAAATGTAACATCATTTGCAAACAACAAGAATATAACTTCACAACACCAGCAAGACAGCCTAGGGTAAAACTGTCAGATTAAAACATCCCAAATATTTGTACATTCTGAATAACGATGTTATATATATGCAGAACATTTTTATTGAGTTTACCTATTGTACATAGGCTCTCTGGTGCCTTTTAAAACCACATCTCTATGTGCTTAGTTAATCACGATTTATGGACATCAATCTGTGCATGATTTTTGTCTCAGTTGAGTCTGAAATAAAGATATTGAATTATGACTTGAATAACTAAGATATAGTGCTGGAAACAAGTCAGGAACTAGAACGTAAACCAATAAGAGAAAACACAACAGTAACATGGTATATTTTTATGCTCAAACACTTTAACTCGGAAGCATAATTAAGATTAAAATAACAATTAAATAGCACAGACTGAACAAAACAGTCTGGGAGACCAATCGTTATCAAGTTTATGTTATCATCATGGTATTGAAACACCAGAACAGACTTCTTTAGTTTAAAATTTTCCGTCTACATAAATTACAAAACTTACTCATTTGATACAAAATATAAATGAAAGCATGTTGCAGTGGCATATCTATGATCTCGCAAAGGGGGAGGCCAAAGGATGGGCCAAGCCTAGTCACACAAGCTACACTGAAAAACACTGGAACAAAATAAAAAATTAAAGCCAAAGGCTTAGTGGCCTCCCCTTAAATATGCCACTGGTATGTTGTGATAGTAACTGGCCAGTGCATGGCGGTGAGCTTATGCCATATGAAAACAAGATGAATCACAGATCAAGTTGTCCACAGGGAAGCTGTGAATGAGGGCAGAAAGCAAACATCCTTTGCAGCTGCTACTTATCTTTCTTCCCCTCCCCTGACCTTAAACCAGGCCTTCATTAACCCTCCTGTGCCCACAGTCTGCCCTAGCAACTCCCCAGACAGTTATTCCTGCTGCAAAGCATTAGTGAGTGACAAGGGTTTAGGGCACACTGTCATCTGCATTTCTTTCAGGGTGTAATTGATGTCACAGCCACTCATATGCCCAAGCATATTTCAAGGCTAAGCTCAGGGATAGCATAATTGACTGGATAGAACAATGGCCGGCTTACAGAAGACAAGTGTTGTTGTAGATGGAGAAGTTTCAAACTGGAAATCAATTTTGAGTGGGGTACCACAAGGATCAGTATTAGGACCTTTATTATTCTTAATATATTTCAATGACTTGGACAATATAACAAGTAACGTACTGAAATTTGCGGATGACACAAAACTGTTTAGAAAGGCTAACACTGATGGTGATCAACAACATTTACATGTAGACAGATTAGTGAAATTGTGTGAGAAATGGCAGATGTTGTTCAATTTTGGGAAATGTAAATGCCTACATACAGGACATGGGAACTTGGATAAAGCAATAGTTAGACCTCATTTAGAATACTGTATACAAGCATGGAGACTTAGAGGTTAAGAGGAGATTAGATTGAAGTTTTTAAGATACTGAATGGGTATGAAAATATTGAAATATGTTTTTTTTCACTCAAGAAAGATAATAGAACTAGAGGACATGAGGTAACATTAGTAAAGGATCAGTGTAGATTGGATATCAGGAAGTACTCATTCTCACAGACAATAAATGAATGGAACAAATTGTCTACGGATTGTATAACTGCTAGCAGTGTGAATATGTTTAAAAACAAGGTTTACACATATCTCAGGAGGGCGGTTTACACGTAAATGAACATTGTTTGGACTCTCGATAAGCCAATGGCTTCCTTGTCCACTTGCCATCTGGGCCTTTGGCTTTGATGGCAAATCTTGTTAAATCTTTCAGGATTTCTATTTTTTCAAAAGTTTTAATATATCATAGCCTATTTCAGACTTCAAAACATTTATTATGCAGCCTAAGGAAACAACATCCACCTAACTGGGCCATATCCTCTTTAACAAATGTCTTGGGAAAACAAACTGCTGGAAGGATAAGCTAAAGAAAACAGGAAAGGGAAGGGGCTTTTGGAGTGTAATGTCCTATTAGTTTTCACTATACGCGAACACAATCCTGTCACCTTTAAAAGTAGTTTCCACCTTTAAAAGTAATTTCCACCTGTGAACGTAATCCCAACATTTAGAAACATCAACATTAATCTTGCTTGTAAATATAATCCTGTTACTTCTAAAAGAAATCCTGCCTATATATGTAATCTCCACCCATAAATGTAATCATGTCTCATGTAAAAGAAATCATGCATATAAATGTAATCTCCACATATATAAATTTAATGTAATCCTTTCTCCTGCAAAGTAACCCTGCCTATAAATGAGTTAAATGTACATGTACATAAATATTCAATATAATCTTGACTCATGAAAAAGTGATCCTGCCTATAAATGTAACACCCACCCATGAATGTAACAGATCCTATCCCCTGTACAGACTTTGGGTCAATTTACTCTGAATTACATTGGAATTGAAACTCCAGTTCCAATTGTAATTGGAATTGCAGTTTTGTTTTTAAAACTTATTGTAACTGAAATTGGTGAAAATGCAAGTGGTATTTAAAAAGATTTTTTTTTACTTTTTCAATGAAATCATGTAATTTTTAACTCAAATTATTCGATACAAATAATCAATAAATAAAAATAACATGTTATGCATATCATATTTTTTTCCACTATGTACCACAATATGTGGGAATTAAATGAAGTTGTTCTGAAATGTGTTATTTTTGGCAATGAATATGTCTATAATTGCTCTGTTATTTTGATATAGAATTGAAAAAAAAACTGGTATATCGGCACTGGAATTTTTGAGGTGGAATTGGAATTGGTATGTGTAAATGGTATGTAACTGGAATTGATATATAATATGACTGACCCCAGTCTGCTCCTATAAAACTAATCATGTGTCATGTAAACAAAACTAATACTGCCTGTAAATGTAATCCCCACCCACAACTGATCCCACCATATGTAAAAGGAATCCCACAAATGTATTTCCATCAAGTGTAAATTTAACCCCCATCAAATATAAATATAATCCTAAACAGATTTACAACTGAATGTCACAATGATCATATTTATTCAGTTGCAATGCCTGGCTTTTTTATAAAGGTATTGATCACTTGTGGAGGGGAGTAGCAACAGCAGCCAACACTGACTTACACTGAACTTAAAGTTTAGATTAAAGTCTGGCAAGTCAACCCCAAAATACAGGGGAGAATATGAATATGCACAGTGATAAAGTTGCATGATGATTGATGGTGTTCGTTATAGTTTGTGTAATCTGGAGAAAAAAACATCAATATGATTTTTGTCAGTATCTTTGATTTAAACAGTTCCTACCATGTTTAAATAATTATTAAATATTTGTTGTGCATTTGCACAACGGCATTTTAGCTAGGTAGCATATGTGCACACCCCGTTAGTAGGCTGTTCTCCACAAATTTGACTAAGATATGTGATAATGTGTCCATTCATTTTAAATGTAACCCGGCTAGTAGTTTTACTAGTTAACAACGAGTTGACGACATATTTAGCCGTGACTCAGCCTGAACGCCAGGCCGCGCCCGCTCGCCGACGCCGCCTTTACTCGCTCAGTGTTTACGTAACAACCCGCTACTCACAAGATCGTCGTCTCCGGTCGCACTGGTGGGATGCGCTTCAGCTGCAGAAACATACATCGTACAGTCGTCCGGTAGCATAGACAACGGTCTGGACAAGCGTCCACTGCCCCCATCGCGTGCACCACCAGCACCGCCGTCAACACACGCCAATCCATCGCCAGTTTCTTCTCTCACAACCTCCCTCACACTCCCACACCCAGCGTCTCAGGCACCGGCAGCACGTGCAACCCGCCTCCGCTGTCTCCCGCTGGGGTACTGTCGAACGTCTCACTGCACTTGACGCGATCGTTATTTCCGCCACACGACATAGCCCGCTCGCCCACTAGCCGCCCAACTTCCTCGCGCCAAGTAGGACGTAATATGGGTCGATTAATGCATAGAGTACGAGGGGCAAAACGCCCACGTGGGGCGAAACGCCTTCTCACCTTATCTAGCTGTAAGGCTCGAAAATAAGAATTTCGAGATAGCCAGATTGAACCGCGTATTTTCATGTCCATAATTATTGTTACAGTGCGATTTCTGAGTAAAATACATATGTAGGAGTGTGTACAGTTGCCACAAAATAAGTGATTGCATAGAATTATATACAAATACTATACAACTACGGTAGTAGTAGTAGTGATATAAATGCATCGGTTAGGGTGAAAAAAAATAAAGAAAGAAATATTGCAAACGCCCAAATCTGGCCGTTTTCCCCGTGGGTTGGCTTCGTTTTCCACGTTAGGACCTCTACTAAAATGGCTACAACTTTTTCCAGAGACTAAATACGTGAAATCCCATTGTAGAAGACGGTTGTGGTTATTTTGTCACGTAGAAGTCAAAGGATGGTGATAAAATTAGCAGAACACCCAAACCTGGACAAGACCTTCCAAAAGGCTTCATGATTGATTGAGTCGAAAGTATTGGTCAAGTCAACGATGGCCAATTGATCCTGTTTTTTTCCTGGCGTTTGTCCTGAATTTGTCGATCCACGAATAACATATTGGTGGTTCATCGAGATGGTCTAAAACCACACGGGGTTTCGGGGAATATCTCCTCGGTGAGTGGGAGCAGACGATTCAGGAGCACGCGGGCGAGTATCTAAATAGACGCGATGGAGAGTAGGGCAATGCGTCGGTATAGTCACCGTTCGATGTATCTCCATTTTTGCTATCCAGGGATGTATTCTCTGGATGATGTCGTTTGTAATCACAGTTCAGGAGCTGTTCAAAGTGCTCCTTCCACCGTTACTGGATGACAGTGTCACGGTGTCGCCCTTCACGAAAATCACGTCTTGAGACGGAATAGTACCGTGGCCATTTGAGTTCGAGTCCGTAGACAGCGTTCGTGGAAGAAGCTTCAGATCGGCAAAGCATCGGATCGCCTTGGCTTTCTTTTCCCACCACATGTTTTTGATGTCACGAATCACGGTTGTTTTTCTCTCATTGTCGCAGATCTGGGGACAGTTTCATTAAGATAATGTTAATAAATTAATAATGTTAGTATAATGAGCTCATAATAAGGTTAGTATAATGGTACACCGGTGCTACTTTGATGTTGAACTTCTTCTTCTTCTTGTTAGTCTTTGGACGTCTTCGATGTTTGGAGGCAATGTGATTCTGCGCACTTGCGTAGGAGGAGGATGACACTGTAGTTTTCCAAACATTTTCTCTAAATAACTTAATTTGTTGTGACAAAATGGCCAACCATTTTACAGTGAATAACTCTTATGATATAAATTTCCAGGTGTGCGCTTACTCTTGGTCGTAGTGCGATGCGATCGCTGCGTTGTTTGCATAATTAGACAAACGCAACCCACGTGACATGACTATTATTGCGTCATCACATAGCGACGCATCGACGCATAATGCGATTTTTAGGTATGCTACCTCGAAAAAAACATTTCATTGTTTGAAGATAACCAAGCGATACAGGCGGATGTAGCCATGTACGCCGGAATAATTAAAATACATTTAAAGTCGAGTTTTCCACCAGTGGATAGATTAGTGGCTGCGCTGCCCGCGTGACCTCAGCCTACACTTATCGGGAAATAGGCTTACGGGTTTGTTTTCACTGAAGCCTTTCGTCGCTGCCACGTATTCGTACGCGCGGCCTACGTGACTGGAGTGTTTCTGCGCGACGGTAGGCCTACTTCCCGTACATAGTAGGCGCGTCGATCTCGTTTCTCAAATGAGGGTTCACGCGGTACATGAGGTGGAATTGGAATTGGTAGGTCCCTATGTGTAACTGGTATGTAACTGGAATTGATATATAATATGACTGACCCCAGTCTGCTCCTATAAAACTAATCCTGTCTCATGTAAACAAAACTAATCCTGCCTGTAAATGTAATCCCCACCCACAACTGATCCCACCATTTGTAAAAGAAATCCCACAAATGTATTTCCATTAAGTGTAAATTTAACCGCCATCAAATATAAACATAATCCTCAACAGATTTACAACTGAATGTCACAATGATTATATTTATTCAGTTGCAATGCCTGCTTTTTTATGTCACGAGCCACACGCGCGACATTATCCCCCCTTCAATCTGGGCTCCCCTTCAAGTGAGGAAGGAATCTCCAATAGTGTGACTCAACAATCTTTATTGTGTATACTTTGACCCTGTTCACAGCCCACCGAGACTCAGTGTAACTGTTGTCACGCAGTGTCTATAATGAATATTTTTATTATGTCCAGGCCCAGGCCAAGCCCGGCCCGGCCCGCTCACGCTAGGCCCAGGCCCGGCCCAAGCCCGATGTGTTTAAATTTTTTTTCAGCCCAGGCCCGGCCCGGGCCCACAGTATGTAGGCCCAGGCCCGGCCCGGCCCGCGAAATTATGTAGAGGCCCGGCCCGGTCCGGCCCGCGGGCTGCGGGCCCGGCCGGGCTTGGACCCAAAGCCCGGCCCGTGCAGGGCACTAATACAGATTGTAGTAGTAGTGATATAAATGCATCGGTTGCGAGTGGAAAAATCAAGAAAGAAATATTGCAAACGCCCACATCTGGGCGTTTTCCCCATGGGTAGGCTTCATTTTGGACCTCTACTAAAATGGCTACAACTTTTTCCAGAGACTAAATACGTGAAAGGCTCCGTTTCAATCCCATTGTAGAAGACAGTTGTGGTTATTTTGTCACGTAGGAGAAGTCAAAGGATGGTGATAAAATTAGCAGAACACCCAAACCTGGACAAGACCTTCCAAAGGGCTTCATGATTGATTAAGTCGAAAGTATTGGTCAAGTCAACGATGGCCAATAGATCCTGTTTTTGTTCATCACGTTTATCCTGAATTTGTCGATCCACGAAGAACATATTGGTGGTTCATCGAGATGGTCTGAAACCACACGGGGTTTCGGGAGATATCTGCTCGGTGAGCGTTAGCAGACGATTCAGGAGCACGCGGCCGAGTATCTAAATT
The DNA here is from genome assembly GCA_033239005.1 of Lamellibrachia satsuma. Lineage (NCBI taxonomy): Eukaryota > Metazoa > Annelida > Polychaeta > Sabellida > Siboglinidae > Lamellibrachia > Lamellibrachia satsuma. The sequence goes on along the minus strand of BSQZ01000015.1, from coordinate 5,233,692 downwards.
AGACGCGATGGAAAGTAGGGCGATGCCTCGGTATAGTCACCGTTCGATGTATCTCCATTTTTGCTGATGGTGATGATGTTGGCATTTCTGGTGTCTGGCGGATGTCCTTGTCATACCAGACCTTGGCGGTGAGTTTACAAAAAATGTGCGATCCGGACAGGAAGGCCTTATTGTTTTTAATTTGCATTTAATTTGCAAGTCGGACCTCTTGCCGGGTCGGTGGGATATCCAGGGATGTATTCTCTGGATGATGTCGTTTGTAATCACAGTTCAGGAGCTGTTCAAAGTGCTCCTTCCACCGTTACTGGATGACAGTGTTACGATGTTGCCTTTCACGAAAATCACGTCTTGAGACGGAATAATACCGTGGCCATTTGAGTTCGAGTCCGTAGATAGCCTTCGTTGAAGAAGCTTCGGGTGGCCTTGGCTTTCTCTTCCCATCACATGTTTTCGATGTCACGAATCGCGGTTGTTTTTCTCTCATTGTCACAGATCTGGGGACCGTTTCATTAAGATAATGAGCTCATAATAATGTTAGTATAATGGTACACAAGTGCTTGCATGACGCATGACTGTCTCAGCACACGCGTTGTGGACAGCAAACTTACTGTATATGTATGTTGCCTCACGCTGCTCTTCAACGTACGTCGGAGCCAGAAGAATGGAGATCAACTTATAACATATCGAGTTGAGATACGTTCCTGGTGGTGGGGTCCTGTAGGGCTTTGATGTTGAACTTCTTCTTCTTCTTGTTAGTCTTTGGACGTCTTCGATGTTTGGAGGCAATGTGATTCTGCGCACTTGCGTAGGAGGAGGATGACACTGTAGTTTTCCAAAAATTTTTTTTAAATAACTTAATTTGTTGTGACAAAATGGCCAACCATATTACAGTGAATAACGCTTATGATATAAATTTCCAGGTGTGCGCTTTCTCTTGGTTGTAGTGCGATGCGATCGCTGCGACGTTTGCACAATAGACAAACGCAACCCACGTGACATGACTATTATCACGTCATCGCATAGCGACGCAGCGACGCATCATTTGACTTTTAGGTAATGCTACCTCGAAGAAAACATTTCATTGTTTGAACGATAAGATAGCCAAGCGATACATGCGGATGTAGCAAGGTACGCAGGAATAAGATACATTTAAAGTCAAGTTTCCCACCACTGGATAGATCAGTGGCTGCGCTACCCGCGTGACTTCGGCCTACACTCATCCGGAAATAGGCTTACGTACGTGTTTGTTTTCATTGAAGCCTTTCGTCGCTGCCACGTATTCCTACGCGCGACCTACGTGACTTGAGTGATTCTGCGCGATGGTAGGTCTGCTTCCCGTACATAGTTGGCGCTTCGATCTCTTTTTTCAAATGAATATTACCGTCCGTGCGAGGGCTCACGCGGTACGACTGCACACGACCGTACTAGTACTATAGGGGTAAAACCACAGTTGACCTTCCTGTTTATTGTTTCACACAAATGTACGTAGGGCGTATGAAATTGTAAAATGGGAACTTAATAAAGTAATATTATGTGACATGAGTGTCTTTGAGCAGGAATATTCACAGGTTTGTTTGTAGAAGCTATTGGCTGTGAAACAGTGCATTTTTAAAGAGTTTAACTGGCGGAGGGATTTATGGGAATTTTTTTGCCTATGGGCCACGTGGGCGCATGAATACATGGCTATTTGTTGTCAAAATTGATAGGCATCGCACGTCGGGGCGATTTAAAAGAGCTGGAGGTATGCGATTTTGATAAAATTTAGTCAGTATATCAATGAGATGATGGCAGTTGCTTTTCAGAATTTTTGATGGTCACGTTTTCTTATAATCAGACAAAACGTTAACATGGCCACCAATGCAATTCTCAACAGTGGTCTGACTCCTATAGTAGGCCCCCTAGGCCTGATGATCACACATATTTGTAGATCCAATGTTCAACTGTTCGTAGCACCTTTGGTGACTGCTCGTAATGACACATTTTGTGAGTGTTCGTAACTCGTTTGTTTTTTGTTCGTAACACCAGTGGTGACTGTTAGCATAACGCCTTGGTGTGTTAATTTACAGGTTATTTGAAGGTGATTAAACGAATCGTCGCTCAGTAGAAATATACGCCTAACTGTTTTCTGCTGTTTCCATTCGGTGTTCATGCAGAAAGCTAGGATCGAGTAAATATATTGGATACAGTTTGTGAGGCATGGCCATGTTATATGTATAGTGAAAAGGGAGCGCAAAAACGACAAGCTGAAGGGAACAGGAGAAAAATAAGGCCGAAATAATATTGCATTGAGTTAATACGTATACGAGGAATGTTGTGACATCGGAGGATAGGTAACCATGCAGACGTTTTGGTAAAGGACACTTTGGCTCTGGACAGTTGGACCATAGACATTTTGGCAAAAGGACGTTTTGGCAATAGGACATAACATGACATGCCTGTGGTCAAGGGCCAAAGTGTCCTTTACCAAAATGTCCTGCATTCGAATTCCGGAGAATAGGCCTACAGTTAAAAGTCGAAAACATGCATTGTGGAGGATCCAAACAGGACTCCACAGTATAATTGAACAATGGAAACACAGGTGATGATGGTGGCGACGTATTGCGTTCAATATTTTTTAAGGCGTCATATGTGTAAAATTGCTTTACGAAATTGTCCAGGATGTATAACTTGTAACCTCTCCAGAAGAGGACAAAAAGCCTTAGTTGTGAAAAACCTATATAAACTGAAAAATAAAGGTGAGCCATTCAGTGGCATGATCATAAAGCATGACATGAGTAGGGATGACAGAGAAAAGGAGCGACTACTGCAGAAGGAGGCAAGAGAAAGAACACAGCAGGAACAGAACATACATTTTGTCTACCTAGTCACAGGACGTCCTAGAGAAAGGCAGATCATCAAGGTAAAGAAAGGTGGAGAAATAACCAGCCAAACTAGATCACTGCAAGTGCCAATACTGGAGAAATAATCACATGGTACACACATGCTGACGTACGAACTAAGGAGAAATTAACCGAACTAAAATGCAGAATAAAAAATCACTCAACTCCACCACATGTTGTAGCAATATCAGAAGTAAAGCCTACACATTATAAAAGAAAACTGACCACGTAGGAATACAACCTGGAAGGGTATTCTAAGGAAGCAATGAACATTAGTGAGGGCAAAGGTAGAGGGATGATTTTATTTATTCACAAATCGTTGCCTTTTCAAGTACACCAATTTGACGTTGAGTTAATGAAGCACAGGTTTGCACTATGAAAAGGAAAGGGAAAGACACCCTTCTCATAGGCTCATTTTATAGAAGCCACAGCAGCAGCGCCGATAAAAATGACAACCATAACAAACTACTTGATAAAATAAGTGAGAAAATTGTTTCACTACTTGGAGATTTCAACTACTCTAGGATTGATTGGGAAACAATCTCAGCCGCAGCAGCAAGTACTGAGGATAAGGGATTTCAACTTATTGTAAAACTATTGACTGTTACTTGATGCAACACATTACATAACCCACTAGAGGCAGAAGTACAAGCGAACCATCGCTCCTTGACTTTGCCCTCACTAGTGAAGATACAGTGATCTCAACAATCGAGACAACCTCAGGACTAGGAAGAAGTGGCCATTCTATTATCAAGGTGGTTCGTACCGCACTTGTCTATGAACCAATTAGCAAAACTGTTTATAAATATGACAAAGGGGATTACACCAAAATGGAAGACATACTTAACATAGACTGGGAGGCAGAATTTTCTAATCACCAGGGAGATTTGCAAGCCCAATGGAATATATCTACGTCTAAACTTAGAGATGCAGAAGAACAATACATTCCAAAGAAGCTGATACTGGAAAGAGTTAGAAAACACCCAGTGCCACTGGACGCGAAAACCCGAGCTAAAATCAAGAGGAAAAACAGATTGTAGAAGAAATATCTTCTAACTAAAGACGTCCAAACTTATCAAGAATTTTGCCGACTACGAAATCAAGTCAGGAGACTGACAAGAAAGACACTGAAGCTATATGAAAAGTATATCATAAATCAAATATAACCAAATCCCAAGAAGTTCTGGCAGTACGTCTAGGCAAAAATGAATTGGAATACCCAACATGATAAAAAGCGAAGATGACAAAGATGACCTGACAAAGTCGGACTTGCAAAAAGCACACGTGCTGGCTGACTACTTCTCGGTATTTACCAGAGAACCAGAAGGAGACATTCCCGATGTTCTAAGACAATCGATTTTTTTACTATCAACCCATCGATAGTGGCATTAAAGCTAAAGAAACTAAATACATTAAAATCACCAGGACATAACGGCCTCCATCCTCGTATCCTAAACGAATTGGCATACAGTACCAGCACTCCACTATCCATCATATTTAACACATCACATACCCACAGACTGGAAAACAGCAAACTTTTTGTCATCTTTATAAATGATTTACCTGAAGTCGTAAATAGCTCTGGGCTATTCCTGTTTGTGAACGATATGAAGCTCTTCCATGCAATCTACCCCGAAGAGGACTGCACAAGATTGCAACAAAAGCTGATCCTTGCCGAACACTGGACAGACACATCACTCTTGAAATTCCACCCAAATAAATGCAGCCGTATCAGTCACTTCTTATTCATCGCTTAGCTTTGAGGCACATGTCAGACAAAAAATTAATAAAGCTGATGATAAGGATAATTCGCCGTATTTTCGATCACATGGATGAGCAGTGTTTTTCTAAAATGTTCTAAAAATCTGTTGTCCGTCCACATATTGAATATGCTAATCAGGTATGGACTCCATACCCAATGAAGCATACTACAGCTCTTAACAATGTTCAACGTAGAGCAACCAAATTAATTCCTGGTTGCAAACACATTGAATATAGAGAACGTTTACTGATACTGAAATTACTAACTCTAGCATAACATCACCTCAGAGGAGACACGATTGAACTATATAAGATCCTAATAGGGAAATACGATGCAGCAATGTCGTCCAATTTTGTTATGTTGAGAGACAATTAATCAGATATGAGAGGGCATCACATAAACATATGTAAAGAAAAATGTCGATTTAACATTAAAAAAACTAATTTAAACACCGATGCACAGGTGTAGATAACAGCTAGCCTCCCACATTGTGTGGTTGGGGCTCCATCGGTACAATTTTTGAAGGGAAAATAGACAAGTTGTGGCAAAACCATCCAATCAAATTAGCTTACACTGCCCCACCCCTATCCTGGAAATCATCAGACGCATGCGCGCAGTCCGAACTGACGATAAATAGCTGGCATTAGAGGCAGAACAGCCTAAAAGCCTGAAGAAGACCTGTGTAAGAACATTTAAGTATAATTCGCCACCTAGCAAGAATGTTGTGGTACACAGTCCGCGGTCTATAATGCGAATGATGCCGCCACCTAACGGATAGTTTAGCTGGTTCTGTTAGTGTTATACGGAAGATAGCGCGTCGGAAACCGAACGCTGCGTTTTTAATTTCCAAATGTCACGACTCCGTTGGTTTTTGGATTTTGACGATATGTTGACTAGAAACTATAATAGATTAACAGCGGAAATTATATTGACGTGAACTTCTTCCGGCAGGTTATATGACGTCATTATATTGGAAGTGGCGTTGCGGCTTTGTTGTTGTCATTGCCATTGCCATTGGCATTGCCATTGCAATTGCATTGCCATTGGCGTTGCCGTTGCTAAGCCTGTGACGTTTCTTCTGGATTTCTGGGAGAGGTAAGAAGCGTTTGGGAGAAAGAGAAAAGATGATAGTGTGCGTGTAGTATTGCAATGTAAGGAGAAGAAAAGTTGATAGCGTGCACTGCAAGCTGGAGAACCCCTGCTCTGTCTGAAGATATTCAAGCTTGGCGCTGTATCTGCGTTGCCGTTGCCGTTGGCTGGCAAGTTGTTCCTGTTGGCTATCGATATAGTCATAGGGGTAAGAAGCAGTTCGCTGAATGAATTGCTTAGACATAGTGATTAGGAGGAGTTGAAAAGCTTTGGAATGGCCTGAATGCATGTGCCGAGAAGGTTTCGCAAGGGGTATAAGTTGGGGACTGAGGTACAAAGTGACTTACTGACTAGGCCATGGAAAGTCTGCAGGTTAATAAAATGTTGAAATAATTAGCTACAAAGTATTTGGCCAATAAAATATAGAATCCTCACAAAAATGGTGACAGCTGCATTATGTGCTGTCCACAACAATATGCACTGGCAGAGAGAACAAGGATGTAGTCACAAGCTGGTGAGCACACTTTAGTGTGCACAGAGGCTATCACGGTTGCCTTGTGAATGGCTAACTAATTGACTCTATAACACATACACTACATGGATGACATAAATATGAGAAAGGAAAGACTGAACAATACACCTGAAGAAAGGATACATTAATGTACTGGACTCTAAGTGTTGGCGCAAAGAAGAGGACACTTTTATTATATGGACATAACGTGTCAGTGGAACAAAGCAAGACAGAAAATGTGTGTGTGGCAAAGCAAACACAAGACTAAATAAAGCTATAAAAGAAATAAAACTGCAATAATCCAAGACGTGACAGAGATTCTTGGAAAGACTGTAGCAGAAGCTGGAGTTATAGCGCCATAGAGAATGACATAGATGACAAATGGAAGAAGGTTGCGTAAAATTATTTCCCTTTCACTGGATTTGTACAAAGGAATTACAAAAGCTAGAAAAAATGGGCTTCTTTATTTGAACCTCACAGTCCAACACATTTGTATTAATATGCAAAGTGTTTTGAATCAGCGTATGTTTGTTGATAGGTTCAGTTTCATTCAATATGCATATATGTTGGTATTGGAGATTGATGGTATATACAAGAAACTGACTTATGAGTGCTATGTTCCCAAGTCTAAAGTTGAGGAAGAATCATGATATTGATTTGTGATGGGAAGATTCCACAGACTCCCACCTGACAACTTTTGTTATCTTCACAAAAGCTTTATTTTGATTAGGGATGGGGGAAACTGTAACTTATTTTGGTGACGTTGTCAGATCCCAGGCTCTCCAATCTTATTTGATGGCCAAATATGTCAGGAGAAACAAAATACTATTTTAATTTGGTAAAAAATCTGCATGGTTTCTTACTTTTTCATGAATTAGAGCTAAAAGTATGGTTTTCAAGTGAAAAATCAGGTTTTTGCATAATTTCATAAATTATAGGGCTACAGTCATGGCTTAACTATGTAATCCTATGTTTTCAGACACAAGGAATCCATTGAAACCATGTTCAAAAGTCTAAGATTGGTTACATTAATAAAACATAGCATTTTCTGTTGAAAAATAGACTTTCATCAAAATAGTTTTCATCATTTTTTATTATTAGTCATACAGTAATTGTTAATGAGTTCACACCCATGTTTTCAGCCACGAGGAAATCACCTACATACTCTCTGACCCCCCATCCACTCCTTTAATTATATGTTTTGGTCAACTTGTGAGTATGACATTTGTAGACAGTGTTCATGTCTACTACACTACCAGTTTCATCAAGGTATGGTGACAGCAGTTGTGATGTCATTGCCATTGGTTAATTTGAAAGTCATATATTTTGAAGAAGACACCACCCAGTCCCCAGTTGGCTATACGTAAAGAAGTTGCTTGCATTCTACTTCAACAGAATTCCCAGGTGTGAGATATCACCATTGATAATGGCTACTCGTCATGACATGGTACAAATGGTCAGTGACAACTGAGTCATTATCAGTTGAAGTGAATATCTATCATTGGACTAGCATAAGCTTATTGCCGATAATAAATACTACTTCGGACATGGTACAGATCCACCACCATCTTGTTGCTTACTACTACTTTTTAAAAACAAGGTTGACACATGAATAGATAAACATAGATGAACATTGTTGGACTCTTGATAAGGTAATGGCTTCCTTGTCCACTTGCCATCTGGGTCATTGGCTTGGATGGCTAATCTTGTTAAATCTTGTTAAATCTACTCCTGTAAGCAATAAAAATAAAATCTTTAACTTTCTCTAAGTAAGCAATAAAAACAAAATCTTTAACTTTCTATATGACGAGGAAGAATAGTTCTGTTTTTATGATTAATTATTTTCACTGACAGCTTTTCAACATGAACGCAGTTCCTTGGTGTTGGACGTACATTTCAAACACTAGCCATGCACTGCATGCTGGGATAGAAAGTACCACAAATTTTTACTGCCATATATCATAGGAACCAACTATTACATCATTGTCTTATATAAACTTGTTTCCATCCTAATCCTATAGCTATTCTATACAGTGAAAAACATGCATGGTGTCGGACCTGAAATTTCCACCTGAATAAGGTTATATCCAAATCTCTGTGATGTGTGAGGGTATACTGGAAATGTTATGTTATCCAGTCCAATAAAATGTTGTGTCTGTGGTACAATGAAAAAATATAGAAAACTTGTCTGGTGTCAGACATACATTTTTTGGTGTTGGACGTATCCATGTGAAATACAACATAACACGTAGATAAAATGATGCCTATATTTTATAAATAAGGTAGTATGACAAAATGACAAAAAACAAACTAAGATTGAATTGTCTATATAAATGATGACACAAAAAAGCCAAAAGATTGATGCTATCCACTGTCCAGAAAATGTGTAATCCCTTAAATAAAATGCCCACAGGGAATAATGTCAAAGAACAAAGGCTAGTGATTGTATAAGTTTTAGATTCGTTATTGCTGCTTCAAACCTACAAGTTTTTAATGTCTAGTTCAATCGTCTTTTGTTGTGCCCCAACTGAATTTGTGTGTAATTAGTTCCAAATGTTGTGTTAATCCAATTACATATATGGATTAAGTATGGCTATGGTATTCATAATGTTTATTTACATCACACATAAATTACATAAACACTTATTATTATTTTTCTTTTTATTGAATCCAATCAAAATGGTGTATGGTGTTGGACGTATATTTTTATGTATATCTGACACCACACTTGCTGGTTAATTATTGCATAATCAATAAAAAAATTTACCTTTGTTTAAACAAATAAAATTAACATTATATCTCAGTTAGTAAAACCATCCAACATCAGTAGTGGTTAAAAAATGTCACTTTTGGTGTCAGACGTACGTGAGTAACATACTCTTTACTAATTTAATTAAAAGTCAGTTTAAAATAAACCTAAAATTGTTATATCATGTAAATTAACTAAGTATATGTCTGGGATTAAACTCCATAAAAATGCCTACTTATAAATTAGCATAGATATAGTGAAAAATGTTTTAAAGGAAGTTGTCATAAAATAATTTTGTTATCATTGTCATGTCATTAGTTGCATTATAAATGATTACATAACATCTGTTAAAAATGGATTAATGGGACATCTGAAACTATGGAATATTACATTTCAAATGATACCAGACTTGCTCCATTTGAACCAGTTTCTAAAAATGACATGTTGGTTGACCTGAACGTGGAACTGCCCATTTTCTTTTATTATTCAGTGGTTTTTCAGTTTTAAACAGCATTATCTGGCAATGTAAATAAAAAAATTAGCTAGATTATATTGTTAACTGTGTCATTGTTAAATCCTGATTGCTAAATGACCTCCTTTTACATGGAAGTCAATTTACAGGACACTGCCAGATTTGTTAGCAGTTCATATATTTTGATAATAAACACTTAGCAAAGCTTAGTAAATATGTGTTTCCAAATTGTATTAACTTATCAGCTCCCAATAATCACATATTATGCATACAGCACAGTAACAAATAAACTTGAATGAATCAAACAAAGGAACAGTCAGTGACATTTAAAAGACAAAGTTATAGGTATGTTTCCCCTAGTGTGTCAGTTATAATTAAATTACTGTTGCACTGCTGCATACAACACATTATCAACTAAAATTATAACAGTTAAAAGCCCGTGAAATGACGTTCAACCATGGTATAGGTATGAGGTAGCATACATGTAATGTAGCATTACGTGTGTGACACTTATATTTCATATGCTATTATAGTTAACTATTTTTGCTTGTTATATTTATATTTTGGTATTACATAAGTAGTCATATGTTGATTAATGAAAAATTTTGAAATAAAAAATACAAATTATTTTGGGAAACGTTTTTGGAAATTTGTGTTACATGCGTGACATCAAAATTTTACCTAAAAACATAGAAAATTTTATTTTCGTGAAAGGAACTAATCTTAGGCTTTTGAATATACTTTTGATGAATTCCTTGTGTCCAGAAACATAGGATTGGATAGATAAATCATGATTGTAACCCTATAATTGATTAAATTATGCCAAAAACTTATTTTCGCTCGAACATTGCACTTTTAATTCGCAGTTCACAAAAAAGTAAGCAGCAGCAGCAGCAGCAGCAGCAGCAGCAGCAGCAGCAGCAGCAGCAGCAGCAGCAGCAGCAGCAGCAGCAGCAGTAGCAGAATTCATACTAAGTTTACCTTACACGAGCCTTGTTCATCTGCCACATTTGTCGTCCGCCATAATATGGACACCTTTCATTTCAAAACGCTTTAACACAGCTACCACATGCAGCCTAGCACACATTGTTTAATTGTTAGCTAAACCTCAGCTTTGATGTCTGCCGATTCCTTCATCAAAGACAGTATTACATGAATATTTCAATATGAATATTTCTCTGGATTTGACTTATTTGCCTCTCTCTAACTATAAATTTGACTGTGTTATATCTTGTTGCTCAATCGATGTACTGAACAATGTGATGGAGGTACAGATTGTAGTGAACCACACAGTGGAGATCAATAATTTAGTGAACCATGTGATGGACGAAGAGAGCGACTTCCACGTAGTGTCCATGGAAATGCTCAGTGGACGGTAGTGCTCTGCATGGGGCTTGGGCCAGGCCGGGCCGGGCTTGGGCTGGGCATGGACATAATAAAAGCATTCATACAAAACCCAGATTATTAATTTTATTATTCATAAAACTGATTATAAATTGTAATTCCGGTTAATGAATGCTTAAAATTATTTCTTTAGTATTATATAGTTGCAAATTGAGACCTTGCATGGAATTATGAATGACACTAGTGCTTTATACATTGGAATGCAGTTTAACCTTTTCAACAATGGGACTTCCTATGGTATAATTTAATGTGCATTCTTTTAATACAGACATTTCATATAAAATATATGCATAGTCGCATGCCCATATCTTTGTATTGTAATTCATTAAACATGTACTGGCTTTCCAAGACACTGTGACTGGAGTAGATTTTTGGCATGAATGTACCCTTTTGCATGTATCTAATGGCCCCATATTTACCAGTTAAGTTCACCTGGTTGGAAGCAGCCAGCCTCAAATGTTTACTTTAGATATATTTGCAGAGGCAATCAAGCCATGATTAACCACCAACTTATCATCCTTTGACCCAACCAGTGGGCATTCTATTGTCTAGGTCTTCCCTCCAAATATTGCTGGCCTGAATTACCAGCCAACTGGCCACTGGACACTTCCCACTACCCAGTAGTGTCAGTACCCACCCCAGTTGGTAATTGGTATTTTTCAATTGCGTTAACTAGTGTCTACTGTTCAGTGTCTACAATTTCCCCAGTACTGATTCATTCACACTTGTACTAATGCACACATGTCTGAACCTGATCTGTCTCAGGCTAGTAACTGCAGACCTGCTGGAAATGCCACTGGGTGTCAGTGCCAGTGGATGACAAAGTAGTAGCTAGTACTATCTACTAGCTAGACGCAACTGACATTAGTATTTCAGTAGTAAACATTATACAATGTTCATACATTTTTTTTATTTAATCAAACAATAAATCTGTTTTTACAGTTTATTTGTGTTTCGTCTTTCTTATAAGATTATAGGTTTATCTTCTCTAAACTTAGCGGGCCCCGGGCTTACCCGTCTTTGGCCCGCGGGTATGGGCTGGGTATGGGCCTGAAACTTGCGGGCCGGGCCGGGGCCAAACATTCACGGTCTGGGTTGGGCCTGGGCCTAAATTCTAGTTTGCGGGCCTGGGCCGGACCGGGCTTGAAAATGTGTTGCGGGCCTGGGCCGGGCCTGGACTCTAACTGCTAATTGCGGGCCGGGCTTGGGCTCAAATTATAGGCCCGCGCAGGGCACTAGTGGACGACCAAGCGCTCTCAATGAGACTCAATGTCTATTTCAACGGTGCAACGTTGGTGCAACTCTACGTTATGCCGGTCTCAGAGTCGAGTACATCTACGGTCCATAGAATACGGACTTTTTTTGCCTGTCCGAATCAGAACGACAATCTGTGCTCCTATTTCAAGTTTCGAATCCGGGTTTGTATTAATAGTCTCTGAAATCCTTTGGCTCACAAGTCTCAAATATAAATCCCAAGTACCAAACGCTTAAGTTAAGTCTTGTTAAATTCCGAATCGAGTCTACTTGGGGATTCGACTCCCCATCAGCTTTGTGCTATACATCATTCAGAACTTTCAACGACTGGACCATTTGATATCGACTCTTAGCTGTCAGCCAAAGTAACCTGCCCTTACTTCTGGAAGTCGGGTAGCATCGTAACCGTGGTGAAAATCACTTTGTATTCTTGGTTACAACCTGATCCAGACTGAGAAAATCGCCGGTAAATTGATCTTTGCATTCTGGAACGCTTCCACCATCATATCATTTGAATCCATCGAGACCTCGTCATCGAATATGGCGAAGGCGTGTAGCCAATGTGCGTGTCATGATTGTTTAGGGTAACTCTCCAAAATTGTCTGACTGCCTGGCAAAGACCATTAGCCGATCCCCATTAACATTAATTCCTATAAAACACATATTCAATATATATAGATTCTTTATTTAAATCAGAAAACTTACTAATTGGCAGCCAGACATTTCAGGAACTCAAACATGTACACAAATGTCTTGCACGTGGTGTACTAAATTTTTCACCATTGCTACCACTAATTAAACACTGGCTTCCTGTTACTTATCGAATCAAATATAAATTGACTGTTCACTCTTAAATATCATGGTCTATCTACACAACAACTAACATCCTTGGCTAGTCTCCTGCATTTTTCAAAAATCCCTAGGCAGCACATATAAGCTATTTCACAACAACGTATTGTTCCTAAAACTTGGTTTGCTGCCTCTCTGAGCTCAAGTTCTTGAGGAGACAGGCGCAACAGAAGTTCATCATTATTATTATTAAGTTGCAAGTTTAGTAATATTATAAATTTCATACCTAATTGAAGAAAATAACCGTGTCCACAGATAAAATGAATGGTGTCAATCAATTAATTATTTCAATTTCCTAGGCCTTACGTCAGCAAACAGGTGCTGAAAACTCCTGTAAATGGAATTGCTAACACAATTTCACAGACTATTTGGATCATTAACAAATTAAAACACTACCTATCTTGTTACATTTTTAAGCTTCAACAATTAAAATTTTATTTGAAACATGTAAAAAACAAAAGCTTACCAAAATATTTTAATATTATGCCTATTGGGCATAATTAAAACATGTATACTTACTGTACACTAAACACTAGGTAAGCTGGTTTATTGACATACTTGCAACTATTGAAAGCCTTGATGGAAGGTCAATGTGATTCAGTGTTATGCTCCAACAAAACGTGATAGCGAAGATGAAAGCAGGAGTTCTGCGCCAGATTGCAACTTGTGCTGGATGAAATGCCAACGAAAGACATCCACATTCTAGTGGATGACATTAAATGTAAAAGCTGGCTGAGACAACGTAGGCGGGGAAGAAATCATGGGAAGCATGGAATTGGAGTTATGAACACAAATGGAGAACTTTTCGCATATATCTGTACATTCAGCAGTTTGGTCACATGTGGTAATGCATTCTCACACAAAACAACATGGGTCTGCCCAGATGGGAAAACAAAGAATAAGATATAAAATTACCCATGGACAGGAAATGGAGAAGAAGAGTTTTGGACACACGAGTGAAGAGAGATGCAAATGTGGCACCAGACCACCATCTTCTGTTGGGAACTTTTAGAATCAAGCTGAAGAAATGCACATATATACAGTCAATATACCACACCAACAAGTACACTCTAAAAAAACTAAAGACAACAGAAACAAAACAACTGTGCAGTGTGAAACAGGTTTGAGGCAGTTGAAGACATGACTGGAGACCCCATATACATTGTCTGGGCCACACTATTAGAAACCTGGAAGGAAGCATACAAAGAAGTTCTAGGCAAAAGTGAGAGAAAACACAAGGTGTGGCTGCCAACAACGACATGGACGTTTATCAAAGAAAGGAAGCAAATGAAACAAATGATCAATCGATGCAAAACAGAAGAGAGAAAGGGAATCAGGAACACCAAACAAAATACTGGCAATTTAACAAAGCTGTTAAGAAGAGTGCAAGAAAAGACAAACAAAACTATTCTAACGACCGAGCAACACAAGCTGAAATGGCAGCATGCAGAAGGGACATGAAGGTACTATGAATAATATATAACATATAACAAGAACAGTAGCGGGAAAAAGACGAAATCCTTTAAAATCAATAAACGACAAAGAAAGAAGAAGCGCAAACAAATAAGTGGATCAACGATCAAGATGGAAAGAACACTTTAAAGAAATCCTCAATAGAGAGCCAACAGTAGAAAGACCATACATACCAATAGCAGAAATGCACCTTTAAAGGCTGGCATAAGTAGAGCATTGAATATGACATTGTTAAAGAACGGAAAGACACCATGATCAGACAGCATACCACTAGCAGGCTTTCAAATGCATTTGAAAATGCAGCATTTGCATTTGTATTTTTGGAATCCAAGACATTTGCATCAAAACATTTACTTTAGCATTTTGAAAACCAAAACATTTGCATTTGCATTTTTTAAATCCAAGACATTTGCATTTGAATCAAAACAATTGCACTTGCATTTGATTTTTTAAAAAACTTGCATTTTGCATTTCATTAAAACATTTGCATTTGATTAATGAACATTTGTATCAAAACATGACATGTTTACGAAGTTCATAAACTGATTGTTGAATCTCCAAATTGGTTTTCCGATCTTGTCTTTGTCTCCACCTCATTTTAGAGCAAGTCTTAAATACTATTATGTAACCTGTGAATCCAGTTTAACACAATCACATACAAATTGTGCTCGCAACTGACTTTGTGGACATACTCTGTTGAGCAGTGCATGAAAGGCTGGAAGCCATGGATGTTTTGTTTGACCTGTGAAATGCTATGCAATTAACAATACCTTTAAAACAGAGGTGTCCATTTGAGCATTTCAGTGGATCACATGTGCAAATCATTACATTACCATATAAGCTAACTGCCACGTATCAGTCACCATTCCCGACATTGAGTTATTCAAGATGCCAGCGTTCCAGTGTTTTTAATAATATAAAACACTTGCATTTGCATTTGAATAACTTAAAACACTTGCATGTGTATATTATAAAAACACTTGCTTTTACATTTGCATAATTTAAAACACATTTATATATGATTAATATGAAAACACTTGCATTTGCATTTGAATCACTTAAAACATTTGAATTTGCATTTGAATAATATAAAAACGCGCATTAGCATTTGAATCAGTCCAAACCCTTGCATTTGCATTTGAATGCAATCATATTTCTTTTGCAGTTGAGTAATTTCAACCGTTTGCATTTAAATACGCTGACTGGTAGTTCAACCCAAGCCTGACCATTAGAGGCTCCGGAGACAGATTCGATAACAAAAACATATACATAAGTTATACATGATGGAAAACGATCTGATACATTTGAAGTAAGGACTGGTGTAAGACAGGGATGCATTCAGTCACCTTTCAATGTTATCATGATGATATACTGGACGAGAGAAACTGTTAAGCAGGGCCAAAACGGTTTCCAGTGGACATTCACTAAACAATTCGATGACCTAGACGTTTGTTGCAGCAAGTATCCTGAAGAACCAGACAGGCACAGAAACAGAAATCGATTTGGCAATTCCTGCGCACCTGAAGTACGCCCCTGACAGAACTGGTGGAGGTGGAAGACACAAGACTGGCTAGAGTGCAATGTAGTTTTAGTTTCTCAGTAGTTCTTAGGAGTTTCTTAAATTATAACGTTGACGACTTTTTGCATTGTACATGGTTACGAGAATGCCTAATCCTTTGGTTTTGTTGCGCCAATGAGCTCGGATTTTCCGAGGATATTGGCGCCAAAGAAGTCTTTTTATTATTATAATAATTATTATTAACATTATGTAAAGCTATGTTTGATTACGCGTTATTTATTATTTCCTTGTGTTCACGAATGTACTTCTTTTCGAATAAAATGTTTCTTGTTTCAAAGTGAATATCTTTGTTTTATTTATGCTACCATGCAATTGACTGTTTTGAAAAAAATCAAATTGGTGATCCAGGCCCTGCTACACAATTTACATATACGCTACAGACCCGGTTAAGTACTGCCAAAATACATTGTAATTTATGGAACTAAAAATGTAATAGTAAACGCCTGTAAAGAGTTTAAATTGATTATAGCAATCTGACGTTGACAGAAAAATGAAATTAAACCAATTTGCTACGTTTGTCTCGACGTTGAAACCAGACGTCGATTCAACGTGGAAACCTGACCTTGATACAACTTTAAAATCCAACTAGTTTTCAACATTGCTACGACATTGATGCCGGACGTCGATACAACGTAGAAACCAGGCGTTGAAACAACTTTCAAATCCAACTAGGTTTCAACGTTGTCACGACGTTACAACCACACGTCGATACAGCGTCGAAACATGAAGTTGATACAACTTTCGAATCCAACTAGATTTCAACGTTGCTATAACGTTGAAAACAAACGTTGATACCACATCGAAACCTGACGTTGATACAACTTTCAAATCCAACTAATTTTCAACGTTGCTACAACGTTGAAACCTGACATCGATGAAATACATCGATGAAATCTGACGTAGTTACATCGTGAATCATGACGTATAAACAACTTTCAAATCCAACTAGTTTCCGACATCGCCACAACGTGGGACCTAACGTAGAAACAACGTGTTTTCAACGTCATTTTGCCTGCTGGGGTTGCAGATGACATCTGCCTACTATCTCATACACACAAACAGATACAGAAGAATTCCAGCCGATTGTCACAGAAAGCAGAGAAGACAGACCTGAGAATAAATATATAGAAGACAAAATTCCTGAAAATGAACAAATCGCAACAATGTAAAGAACAGATCAAAGTAAAATATGTAGATGAGGACAACAATTTTACGTATCTGGGCAGTATAGTGACAGGCAAAAGAGGAACAGACGGAGACATGAAAATCACGATTGGAAAAGCCAAGCATGCATTCATCACCTTAAGGACAGGAAAGAAACAACATCGGAATCTTCAACACCGTTGTAAGAAACGTGTTGCTCTATGGCTCCGAGACATGGAGAGTAACCAAGAAAACAACCAGAAAACATTCATAAACAAATGGCTCAGATACGTTCTCAAACTTAAATGGCAAGACAAGATTGAAAACAAAGAACTCTTAAGGAGGACAGACCAAGACAACATCGGGCAAGAATGGACCTGGATAGGGCACGCCTTCCGAACATCAACCACAACTGTCACAAGACAGGCCCTCGACAGGAACCCAGAAGGAAAAAGAAAACCAGACAGACCAAAAATAGTTGGAGGAGGTCAGTAGCCTACGAGACAAAGAAGCATTGAATCACCTGAAAAAAAATGAAGAAAACTGCTAACAATAGAGTGTGTCGGAGAAGTATCGTTTCGGCCCTATGCTCTACATTGAGCAAAGAGGATTAAGTAAGGAATTCAGTTATTCATACTATTAATGTAGGCCTTGCATAGTGAATTAAAAAATAGCTCTCTCCAAAGGGTTTAGTCATACTGTAAACATTACTTCATAAGTAATTACGAAATTGTGTGTTTTATCCTTTTTAATTATTAAGTATGTACTAACATAAAATAATATGGTAAGTCATCTACGACATCAAAGCATAAAAAAGTAACACATTGATTTCATGCTGACTGTAAAGAAAGAGTCGCCATTTAGGCCTCAATTTTTATTAAACATCAATGACGCATATTTAAGTTTTGCACTGTTTTATGTATGTAATGTGTGTGATTATTCTCAAGAAATAATGTTGTATTAGCTAGTTAAATGTAATTTAATTATTTTTATACTCATCGGAGTAATTCTATGATTGTTATACTCATCAGAGTTCATATACTTTTCATGTAAAATACTATTCATAAAGATGTTTACATTAGGTGTTCTGCGTTTTAATTAATGTTAACCAGTTGATTTGTGTTAGTTAGTGTTAGCTTGTTGTTATGTAGTTTTTTAATATTTATTATTATGTTATTTTTGTTTTGTTTGTGTGTTATTATTCGTTAGTGTAAGTCAATATTAGTTAGTGTAATACTACTGTTAGCTAGTGTCATATGGTGTTAGTATCAGAAACTATAAGTGGTGTTAACTGTTGCCCTGTGTATAATATAGATGCATTAATAACAATATTATAACTGCTATGTTTATTACACCAAAATATGTTTCTTGTGATGTAATGGTCAAATAAATGTTTCTGAATTTGAATCAATGGAGAATAGGGTACAAGTTTACAATTTACACCTTAGTACAATATTTGAAGGTTCAATTAATTTGTTGGTAATTCTGTGGCAAACAGAGCTGGTTATTACAAATGCACAGTTGCACGTTGTGTAACCAAGGTGACCGTGTGTTAACTGGTTTGTTTATTGTAGCGTGACGGTTCCACTTCGTAACTAAGTGATTATATTTCTTCAAATAGAATATGTGCGTGCGTCCACATTTAGCATCCCCACTCCAAAAAGAACCAGCCGAATCGGTCCATTGTTGATTCTGCATGCCAACTATCGATACAATTTGCTATGCAAACGCTAAAACGAGCGTAATTACATTTGCCTCCCGATTAACAAAGGTTCAGCGTTTTAGAACGTTGACTCTTCAGAAAAATATCGATGACCACTTAGCACAAAAGTATTTATAGCAACGAGAACATAATGCTTATTTGATGATTTGCGTAGTCAGTTTATTTTCTGGGCGAGGTCGACTTCCAAAACAGCACGCCTTATTGTTGTGCCGCTTTGAACTGTACAACGGAGGAAGCAGGTGCGTGAAGATCTAGAGAAATATCCAATCCTTTGTTGTTTGCCGTTTTGCCGCGAAAGAAACGATGACGTCATTGACACGCGGCGCTGCATTCAAGGAGACTAACCACTTCGCCAATTAGTGGTTTTGTTTGCTACGACAGAACCATGGCGATAAAAATATTTGTGTCGACGACTGTGCGGAGATGGTTTGACAAATCTGCCTAATACCAAAGGTTCAATGGT
Source organism: Lamellibrachia satsuma (assembly GCA_033239005.1). Taxonomy (NCBI): domain Eukaryota; kingdom Metazoa; phylum Annelida; class Polychaeta; order Sabellida; family Siboglinidae; genus Lamellibrachia; species Lamellibrachia satsuma. The sequence continues at coordinate 5,214,342 of BSQZ01000015.1, read as the reverse complement.
GATATACCACCATCTGAAAAACCTTTGCATTTTTAATCGGTCAGTGTCATTTTGGGCTGTGCGAACACTAAGGGCTTATCGGTTCGCTCCAATCGAACAAATTATCGCCGACTTACACGCGCAACCGGAATTACCGATTTAATCCTGACTATTATGTGAACGCAATTTTAAACATGATTTTAGTTAAAGTATATTTCCGCTGGGTTTCATATATAGAGGGTATATTTCATACTTGATTATGCAATTGTGCGAAAAATCGTTGTTTCATGCATCAAGCCTACATATGGTCTACGATTGAATGAATGTAACATATATCGTGAATTAGTGGTGATATAGCCCTTTTGTTATCACAGTGGTGGATCCACTCGTAAAACTTGGATTGAAACGTTCCAGTTACGACTTCAAAGAATCAAGAGCTTTGCTAAAAATTTTATTGGTTACACACATGCAGCTGTATCCGGCAAATGTGGATCTCGCCTCGATGTTTCGAATCGCAGTATTTGTCACTAATTAACACAATCTTACCCCTGAAACCGTGAACAAAAACATGCCAGATTGCTTCATGTGTCTAATACACTGTCTATCGGAGAAACGGAATCTACTTTGTGGTGAGTAAACAAGATTCGATCACTTGCAATGCTCCTGTCTTGCGTAAACTACGTTTTATACTTGTAGTACGTTTTACTAGCGGCTAGGAGTTAGCAGCGAACTGTATTATTATATGTATGTATGTATGTTTTTACCCGCCTTTGAACCGGCTGGTCGCAGATATATGGCGCGCTATAAATGTTAGTAGTAATAATAATGTTAATGGGCCATCGGGGTCATAAAAATAATAATTACCGAAGAATATCTGTATATATGTTTTTTACCCGTCTATGAACGGGCAGGTCCCAGATAAATGGCGCGTTATAAATTTTAGTAGTAATAATAATAATAATGTGAATGGGCCATCGGGGTCATAACAACAACAATTACCGAAGAATGGTAATGATCCAGCTAGTCACTTATCGACGATTTTATTGCGTAGCAATAGCAATGAATAATGTGTTTACGATGTGGCTGTGGTCGGTGAAATACAACGCTAACGTCTATCCACAGCGCTACACCGGACTAACGGTTTGGATATTTTTTACATTATAATCACCCATCAGAGGCGTTATTTTTCCTTGACACTCAAGTTCCGCTTTGTTCTAAACGACTTCGCACAACTGCAGCTCCGACGTCATTTTGTAGACGCAGCTGGCCTACGCTTGTTGGCGCGTACATCAACAAGTTCCCAGCTGTGTTCACACAACGAAATGTGACGAAATACGCCACCTTAATGAGCCAAGCGCCGGTCGCGCATATTCCACAAGAACTGACTTTCACCCTATATTTAGGATGTTAATCTTTATATAGGTGCTATAATATGCACACTATTTAATTGTGTGTGCATGCGCGTGTGTTGGTTGGCGTACGACACAAAGGTTACGTTTTAACACACAATATTGATATAATATATTACATATAGGAATCGTCCGTGTTCATTATTGACGAGTTATACATCATCTAAATAATAATGCATTGATTAGAAATGATTTTATTCAATATTGATTTCAATATTGAAGCGGCTATTGGGCAAATTCCAAACAAGACGTCATACATCCTGCTCAATGTGAATCAGATACGAACAACACCTGCCCAAAGTGTACCACGTGCATTTGGTCGAAACTGTTGTCTGCTGGTCACTTGGCATTGGGGAAACATCTTTAGGATTAATTATTTGTCTGAAAATATTTAGGTTAAATAATTTATGCATACAATGTAAGTTATTCCATTGAATGGCCCATCATGAAATTTCAGTTGGAGACCTGACATGAGATATTAGTTTTCTGATGTGAATTGGTTGGATAGTAAATCGACGATTAGTTTATACATTAAACAAAATATTGCATACACCTTGCGCACTGAATCGGGTGGTGCTCGAAGCAGGCATCATAGGAATATATTATTTAATTTTAGCTTTAAGAGTTTCAACGCACATAACTGTCTGATTTAACAAACAATTTACCTTCGACAATTATAAGAAATACTAATAATTAACTTCTATGGCGCCTATATCCTCAGAAACCTGGGCTCAGGGGCGCAACAAAACAAACTCATTAAGTATAATCGTGAACAGGGACGCGCAAAAGCCAGTATCAGAACGAGGGACAACCGAACATTTATGTTGGAAATGCAATTTGGATAGATATGTCTCGAGTTTTTTCGGAAATTAGCTATAGTTTCAGATGTTTTCAAAGTGATGGGGAGTTCATTCCAGACCCTAGGCGCAGCGACAGAGAAAGCACGTTTACACAAGTTAAGTTTTGTTTTAGGTACAATAAGGTGTTGTGAAATTGATGATCTAGGGATATTTGAAAGATGCAGGAGATTAGCCAAGTAGGGCGGTTGTTGTGTAGATAGAGCACGATATGTAAAAGTGGACAGCTTAAAATTAATTCGATAAGAAACTGGAAGCCAGTGTAACTGTTTAAGTAGTAGTAGTGACGGTGAAAACCGAGGCGCCCTGAGAACCACACGTGCCAGACAATTTTGTACTCGTTGGAGTTTAAGCCAAGTCTCTTTTAGCAATGTTTAACAAAATTTAACAAGATTTGCCATCCAAGCCAAAGGCCCAGATGGCAAGTGGACAAGGAAGCCATTGGCTTATCGAGAGTCCAACAATGTTCACCTACTTATAACCCGCCCTCCTGATATATGTGTCAACCTTGTTTTAAACATATTCACGCTGCTAGCAGTTACACGATCTGTAGACAGTTTGTTCCATTCATTTATTGTCCTCTGTGAGAACGAGTGCTTCCTGATGTCCAATCTACATTGATCCTTTACTAATTTTACCTCATGTCCTCTAGTTCTGCTATCCTTCTTGAGTGAGAAAAACATATTTCTATCAATATTTTCATACCCATTCAATATCTTAAAAACTTCAATCTGATCTCCTCTTAACCTCCTTGTCTCTAGAGTTGTTAAACCACATTCTTTCAGGCGTTCTTCATAACTAAGGTCTCTAAGTTCTGGAATCATTTTAGTTGCTCTCCTTTGTATGCGTTCAAGCGTATCTATATCCTTCTTACGATATGTTATTTAGTAATGAATTACAATAGTCAAGGCGGCTACAAATTAATACCGTTGATATTGTTTTAGCAGTAGATATAGATATGCGACGCCGAATTCGACGGAGATCACGAATATGATAGAAACAGGATTTACATACTTGAGAAATAAGCTGGCGAAAGTTGAAGTCACTTTCAAAGACAACACCAAGATTGCGAACAGTATGTGATGGGAATGTATCACTGCCAAGCATTTTAACTGGAAAATGGTTGATGTTGAAGAAACAGCTAACGGGAAAGTGTTGGCAGCGTGCGTGGTACCAGTCTGTACATATGGGTTGCACTGACATGTATACAAAATGAGAAGTAACATATAGCAGATAACAACTGGGTTAGGAGAATATATTAAGTGAAACGATGCAAAAACAACAACATAAAACAAAAGGAAGATGAGAGAATTTAGAGATGAGATCGGTATGAAGAGACACCCGAGGATGAAGGTAGTGGGGAGCAGACTGCGATGGGCAGGACACGTACAGAGAATGAGTGACGACAAATCGACAAAGCGAATATGGAAAGAGGAAGACCGAAATTGCGATGATGGGATAGTGTTAAGAGAAATGTCGAAAGGGCAGAGATGAGTAGCTGGGAGTGAGAGAGAATGGCAGAATTTAGCGACGGATGGAGACAACTCGTTGAGAGGGCGGAACCGACTAAGTGATGTGGCCCCCACTCCACAAAGGAGCAAGTGCGAAGAAGAAGAAGATTAACGAATTATTGTAGTGTGTATACCCAAAGGAATAGGGTTTATATAAAGGTAGAATAGTTTTCGCGCAGTAGTTGCATCGTTGCAGAAGACCAGTTCGTGATGGAGTGAAAATGTATCTGCCAGGGTGGAGTGTAAAACCATATGAGCGATCATGTGGACCGGATACTGCAGTTTAAGTTACATTTACCTTTTAAATAACATTAACTGGAATATTAATAAAAATGTAAAGGCTCTATTTCACCTGGTATATGTGACGACGATGGCGATCTATCGTCGTGCGTCATTCGACGTTTGCTGTTTACCACCTTGCACGCCCTATCAAGTAGCGACGCGGCAGTCGGTCAATAGTTTGGAATAGCGACCACATTTAAACGCCGAACGCCGACGCGAACGCCGGAGCGTAGTGTGCTACGTACACGTGCGCAGAACTAAAACGATCCCTCGATGATGCGCCTGCCCACTCAGCACCGGAACTAACGAGGACTAACATCTCATTGCAACATCGCGTGTCACCGGGATATAATACTCCCTGTAAATCGTGCTCTTCTGCCAGGACCTGACAGTTGTTGCGGATCGTGTGCCATAAAAGCGTTAAATATTGTCTTCGTTCTGTAGCGTAAGATGGGAAATGTTTCCGTGGTCGTCATAGTAGTCCTAATGTGTGCCTATGCTTGTTCGTCGACAATTCGTTCGCCGAAAAATCAAGGTAAGTTGTCTGCCAGACATCATACTCTTTTTGTTATTTACAGGTGGCACATTTTAGACCAGGCGCTGCGATTATACAAAATAATTTTTTTGAAGTGGGGAATTGAAGAGGATGTTTTATTATTTATAATTAATATAGACTTACGTTCAATCGACATAATAACGTTTGTGTTGATTTGATGTCACGATTACGTGATAGACCAGGTGCGCAGATCTAACAGTATCGCGCTGCCCATGAAATTAAGGTGCTGTGTGTTCAACATGGTTTTCTTAGTAAACCACTGGCATGATATTCTCGTTTGTAGTTGCAAATGGTTATGTTTTTTGTAACTCATAGGTGCATAGGCCCAATATCATAACTTTTGTTTACCTTGAAATAATCAGGAGGAAGGAGATTCTAGTGCTGGATATGAAATAAAGGAAGGAGGGTGTGGAAGGAAGTATCTCCCTCCCGCAATACAAACCGTGGTGTTTGCTATAACACTAAATAGTGAAGTCATACGGGTTCGCGTTCGAGCACTCGCGCCAACGTCTACACAAAGTACAACTCCATTCGCAGTGACGCCCTTACGTTGTGAGTGGAACCTTTACAAGGAAAGAAGAGCAAACAGCGAAGTAATCATCACACCAGTCACTGGTTCAGGTTGCGACAAAGGGGAAGTAGATGACCCGGAAAGTGCACCGCCCAGTGCGAACGTCCATTAAGAGTCTCTTGTAAACGCAGTGCGCATCGTGTTATTTCCGGTCACATCCACTGGCATAGGTTTGCTCAGCGTGACCATGCACACATATTTGTTATTTATAATTACAATGATGTCGTACGTTTTGAGCCGCATCACCTCCGCTGAATAACTCCTGCTTGTCTCTTCTGTCAAAAAACATTGCGCAAGGAAGCGGAACATTTTACTAGTATAGCGAAACGAAGGAGGGTGTGGGGTTTGGAAAACGGCTATAATGGGTTAGTAGGTATGATTGCATATCCGCAATTAATAACAATGACCTATTCAACATGATCTTAGAATTGTTTAATCATACACCGATAACATTGTGAATGACAAAAAAATATACTGTGCGAAACTACAACAGTATAATGTTAGGCTCTAGTATATAAATATATTGTTTATATGTTTAATAATACTGTTAACTTTTGTTCTTGTACTATATGTCATATGCCATAACTTCATTAATAGGTGCAATCGTTATAAACGTTGACGTCTAAATTAAAGCATCATTTTAAACTAATGAAAAAGCATAATTTCAAATACTAAACCGTTTTAAGATCAAGCTTCAAGACACTACCAAAGAGTAAGCTGCTGTATCGAAGTAATACAAACAGATGTAATCTGGTTATGAATGTCTGCTTCTTTAACACAGCAATGCTCATTTGCTTTGATCGTGCCGTCGGCGCCATGACCAGCTCCTGTCGCCATTATCGCCCACGACTTATCGCGACACCCAATCAATATCTGTCTGATATCTCCAGTAAATAGTCCGTCACACACGCACGCCATATGTTATTCTTTATACCCACAAAGCGCCATTAACTGCCCCATTAACGTACTTAGTTGGCATGTACATCTTCAAAAGGCCTACGTTTTTCATAGAAACTGCTGCATCGACAGCTGCCCAGTCAATTGCTGACCTAACGTTATCCACGTAATTCACGAAACGGGGGTTTCAGAGGTAAACCGGAAACGGACAAGGCGACGTGCGTATCCCCATTAAATACAAGTAAGACACTAACCTCGATTGTTTAGACTGCGTGATGTGACGTCACCGCTTGTCTCCGTCATTAGAACCTGGAATTACCGGTTTGTAAAGCGGTAATACGAGATAATAACTGTACTGTTGCGTTAATATGAGAGTCGATCAAATTAATTCTAATAACGACGTATCTGTTATTCATAAAATGTGTTAATGGCATACAGTGCTCTCGATACAATATTAAACATCGCTTTCATAGACACTACTTGCAGTTAGCAATAAGGCCTTCTATTATCACCTCGCCGAGTATGGCATATTAGCGTGACTGGTTCTATCACGGAAAGGTCGTGTTAATACTGGGATGAGCAGGTTTCTGGGTGTGAAATGTCAAGCTTTTTATACAAGAATGGGACTAGCTAGGTGTTTACAAATATATCTTTATATGGTGGTCGAACACTGCCAAGCTACAAGTGCTAGTGATGTATTGTTAACAGTATGACGCGGCCGTGAAACTAAGATGCTGTGTGTTCAACAAGGTTTTCCTAGTAAACCACATATGTAATATTCTTAATTATGCTTCAAGTGGTTGTGTCCTAATAATTAGTATGGGTGCATAGGCCGAAAAACCATGATTTCATAAAAAAATGCATGTCAACACAATTGAATGCAAATGTATCAATTTATTATAATGCAAATGCCATTAAGCAGGATCGCATTAAAGTGTAAATGTTTTGGGATAGCATTCAAGTGCAAATGCTTTGGTTATGAATTTGCAAATGCATTTGAGTTATAGTTGGAATAAAACGTGCAGAAACACACAATTGTTGTATTACAGTAGCAAAGTTACATACACTAACATAGAAATTGGAAATCGTAATACAACTAAATAAGCCGTTGAAAGAACCGGCTGTGAAAGTGGATCCACAGGTCACGCAATGATTCCATAATGTGCCGAGGATTATGCCCACTCCAAAAGCACTTTTTCAAAGTCTAACAAAAAACATGTTGTGAAGCTGCATTCATAAGTTAGACAAGCAAATATGCATAGTACCAGGTGTTAAATCTAACAATAATACGTCTGCAGTTAAAATGCATTTTTATTGGGCATTTGACAAATCAAATGTTTGGAGTTCGCATTCTGATGCAAATGTTGAGTGTACGCATTCGAATGCAAATGACCGGGCAAATGTCACGGCTGCATTTGAATGCGCATTCAAACGCATTTGCATTTGTTAATAAGCCTGATATATATATTATACAATGTTCATTGACTCCAATTATTTTGTTAGTGGTTAAATGCTTCACAAGGGACTAATTTGATGTTCATTATTTGTCTAAATCATCAATTAAGTGTTCATGAGATGCGCTGTCTGCGGTATATTAGAGGGCAGACAGACTACAAAATATCAAGATCAGAGAGGACACCTTTACACCTGAATTTATCACAGATGTCGCCAGACATAGAGGACTCTTTTGGGCATGTTTTTCGTATGCAAAGAGGTAACATCGTTAGGCAAGCATGCAAACAAGACTTCAAAGGACATCGGAAGAGAGGAAGACAACTGAAGAGGTGGAGTGACCAGATCAGGAATGATAGTGGGTCATGGTCAAGGTTATTCAGAAAGAAATTGAAGGCTCATGATCCAAGCAGGTATAACTGATAGGGAGGACATAAACAAAGTACAACAAGACTCATGGCATGCTTATTTGACTCATAGTAACATAAATAGAACATTGGTTTACAAAGAAATGTGATCTTAAGCAAACTGAAAGTGAGCAATTAAAAACACAAACACACCTATGGTAAATCAAGTTGCTTTGCATATTGCCGTTCTTTAATAATAATAACATTCTTATTTGTTTTCTCACTTTTTATTAATACTAGCCGAGTTGCTTTGTGTTGTACGGGAGAAAAGGCACCCAATGCAATAGCTTATGACTCCTTGCAACACCCAGTCAAGTTTTGGTAGGGAATGCCAATGGCAATGACAATTTTAAGCCCAACTACCGGATTCACGAATCAACGTACGAACTACCCCCATGGGCCTCCTGGCACGCCTACAAAATGTCACCGCAATTCATGCGAAATTGACGACATGAGGGAACATAAAGGCAGGCAGGCAGATTGAGTCACACACTACTTTATGGTATAGAAAACGTTTTATCTGCTTTGTAAAAATAATGATAAAGGCTGTTTTCTTTTTTAAAGTATCAATCAATGCTGTAATTCATTACACAGCTTGTTTTTTTACAACGGTACACACTGTCGCCACAATATGTATAAAAGGTAAACATTTTTTTTAATCTTGCATAGATGAACGTGAAACTATAGTGGTTCGACGTAGCAGTACAGCGAATACACTCGAAACACACGCTCGGCATCCTAACTACCGACTATGGTCGTGCGTGAAATGAAGTGGACGATCTGCTGTATGGCAGGACCCAGTGCAGTTTTTAATATCCACTGTTCCTTTACTAACTACTGTTCCTGGTGTATCTGCAGTCCTGCTCATTGAAGTAAGATCACCACTGTTTTATTCAGAAAAAAATATGAATAAGCTTTTAAAACAGAATAAATTATGTTGCGTCTCACAAACTTTGACATACACGTATGTAATCAGTAAAAGGAAACGTGTGTATTTGTAACCGTAACCTTTATTTCTGATGATTGATTCGATACGTCGTGGAATATTAGAAGTAAGAATGTTACAGTACTTGCGTGATAATTCAAAGACCCAGCTATGGTTGATTGCTTCATTGAACTCTGGCACTGAGCTGGGTTGTTTTGCAGCAACTTTCTCCGTAATATGCTGCCACATGTTCTCTCTATGGTTCAGATCAGGCGCTTGTTTCCGGTCAAAGAAGAACTTGAACGTTGGCACTCGCAAGCCAAGACGTCACTGAGTGTGCTGTGTGACATGGAGTTTTGTCATGCATGAATGTTTCACAGTCCAGCAGTGTCATCTGCGTCAGTAGCTTGACACTCAAAATTGCTTTGTTCTCGGCTTGCCACGTGGTTGTCATTTTTGGGAGGAAGAGGAGAGAAGGCCAAAGTCCGTTCAATATAAAGCAACCCCAGACCATTACCGAGGGTGGGTGCTTAACAGTTGGCACGGTGTAGCGTGGACTTAACAGTTGGCACGGTGTAGCGTGGACTTAACAGTTGGCACGGTGTAGCGTGGACTCTACCTCTCATTCTTTGTGGTTTTCTTAAAAATTTTTGTTTTTCTGAACTGGAGAAATGAGCTGTCATATGACCACAAAACTTGACTCCAAAAGTCTACCGAATGGTGAAGGTGTTGCAGGCATCAAGCAAGCCGCTTCCTTGTTACCGATGCAAAAGCAGCGGTCAGCAACATACATTACTACAGCTAAGAAAACAGTGGTGGTCATACTTCAGTGAACATTACTGTATTTCTATGCATGGCAAGGTGCAAGTTAGAAAACAATACCATGACATATCACGACTACGATTCTCGACTTGCTGGTTTTATTTCTAATCTTGACATGTCGGATGAAAGTAATTCCATTTTTACACTCGTGGAACGAGGCAAGTATTAGATCTTGATGATAAGCATCTGCGGTTTTTGGTTGCCGGAAACCACTGTCACAAAACACCTAAAAGTAACCCTGTGCAGTAGGATAGGTTTTCACTGCAGTGTAGTTCCACGTCCTACCGTAGTCCTGTGTCAAATTAAAAACCTCCGTATCTATTATTACTCGCCTTTTGTTTCTGTCACTCAGCACTATTTCTATCCAGTGACGCCTCCACTGGTACATAAATACGTGATATCACACATTGACTTTGGAAATTGCCTGCTCTGCGGATTTATAATTATCTGCTCACCAGATACCAGAGAGTTCAAAATACAGCAGACCATCACATAACCAGAAGTAAAAAACACGATCACTCCGCACCTGTTCTGATCGGCTTTCACTGGCTGCCCATGAAACAGCACATCGAATACAACCTACTCCTGCCCACGTTCTGCAACCGACACTGTTTGGCTGCGTCATACCTGTCGAACTCGACACCAGCCGACTCTCACGCTACGCTCTACAGATGTGACGCTTGAGGTCCCGCGCAACAAGCTCTGTACTCAAGGCGACACAGCATTCTCACACACACACACAGCACCGCGCCTCTGGAACAATCTGTCCCGCACGCCATGACAGCTGTAACGCACGCCATGACAACTTTAAAAAAGCAGCTTTACACTTTTATTTTAAACGTGCATTGTCACATTTGTGTGCATCTTAGGTTAGCTATGGACTCATGCCACGCTCACCGCAATAAACCGAACATTTTAATATTCACCTTTAGTTATTAGCATTCACGTTTAATTACTGTGTGTTTTAATGCTATATTATTTATTTATAACCAATATTATGTTAATGCTTTGAACGTATTAATATATATTCCGTTATCTAAAATTCGTATTTCAGTGTCTTAATATTATAATTAGCTTCCGCACTGACTATGAATTTCATAAATATAAATATTTAACGTAATATGTAAGGCTTCATATTTCTTTTTGGAAGCAAAATTAAGATGGTTTATTAATTTATGCTTAACAAGAAAGTGAATCAGTAACCTTACATATTAGGCCCTACTTATTTGAAACTCATTGATCTGCTGTTTCCTGACTTTTTTGTATTTCTCCAACCTTATAAAAGTTACAAATTATATTCGAATGGAACAAGTTCTTGATTCAGCAACATATAAAGCTGTTACGAAACCAACTTTATTCAATCTAATCAACTTTAGGTGATTAGTTTCTCTTCATCTTCTTAATATTCTAAGCAACCATTTAACTAGGTGCAACTAACTGCCGTAATTAATCAGATTCAACCCAATTTTTGATTTGAATTGGTTTGGGTACGTTATCATTATCAATTTATAAACTAGGTCCTTTTGATGAGACAATACAAATACATTCCTTTGCCATTAATGTTCAAGAACATGATGAGTACGGAAACTGTTTTATAATATACATTACTATAACAACAGCAAAGTGTGTTGAGATTTAAACATGTTCCACAAATATTACTACAGCTATCTAACATCCGTGTATTGTGTTATCTGAGAACATATTAGTGGCCAGCTTCTGTCTTGTGAGAAAATGCTCGCACGCTTAATCTAGTTGATGTCAATAGCAGAAGCGCCATTTAGACTGGCTCATCATTTCATTTTATCATTGTACCTCAAACTGGGTGTTTGCCTCCAGTTAACTCCCCATAGATTTAACAAGATTGAACAAGATTGCCATCTGGAACAACAAGTTCCAGATGGCAAGTGGACAAGAAAGCCATTGGCTTATCGAGAGTCCAACAATTTTCTCATCTATGTGTAGCCCGCCCTTATCAGATATCTGTCAATTCTATTTTTAAACATATTCACACTACTAGCATTAACACAATCATTTGGCAGTTTGTTCCATTCATTTATCACCCTCTGTGAGAAAGAGTACTTTCTCATGTCTAACCTACACTGCTCCTTAACTAATGCTGCTTTGTGTCCTCTGGTTCTACTGCCTTCTTTAAGTTTGAAGAACATATTCCTATCAACATCCTCATAACCGTTCACTATTTTAAACACTTCTATTTGGTCTCCTCTTAGTCTCCTGGTCTCTAGTGTTGTCAAACCACATTGTAATAAGCGACTTTTGTAACTAAGGTCTCTTAATTCTGGAATCATTTTAGTTGCTCTTCGTTGTATTCTTTCTAGCTTGTCTATGTCTTTTTACGATATGGCCTCCATGCTTGAATACAATATTCCAAATGTGGTCTAACTATTGCTTTGTACAGGAGTACAATTAGATGTTTCTCCTTATACGTGATAGTTATCATAATTAGCCCTAGAATTTGATTTCCTTTCGAAGCAGCAATCCCAAGCAGCAATCCCACATAGAGAGTGAAATTCGGGAGGCGGCCGAGAACATAAAACAGTGTATAACCGGAGACTGTTTTGTTGTTTCAGACACGAAATGTCCAGACGTATACGGCTATATGTGCATGGCAGGTGAGTGCGCTGTTGTCGCCTACAGAATACCACTTCATTAGTTTCTTTTCCGTGTTTTGAAACTACGTGTGTATGTGCGTGTGCGTGTGCGTGCGCACTGCTAGGTAGGATTCTGTCTTGTGGCAGTTCTGGCACCAAACATGCGAGGCATGTGTTTGTCGGTCTATTCTGTCGGCACATACCATTAAGTCTGTTATGGAGATGCACGTTCCGTTATGTCCGCATCTTCCATTCCATTTTTGTCGGCACGTTCACCACGACGTCAGTTTTTGTTAACAATGGATTTTTCAACCAGTCACAATGTAAGAATCGACCCCTGCCTTGGTCGTCGTCGCTGGGCGCGTGCGCGCGTGCGCGCGTGCGCGCGTGAGTGTCCGGGTAACACCAGTGCCCAGGTAACAGCAGTGCCCAGGTAACACCAGTGTCCAGGTATCACCAGTGTCCATGTGACACCAGTGTCCTTGTGGCACCAGTGTCCAGGTATCATCAGTGTCAAAGTAACACCAGTGTCCATGTGACACCAGTGTCCAAGTGACACCAGTGTCCAGGTAACACCAGTGTCCAGGTATCATCAGTGTCCAAGTAACACCAGTGTCCATGTAACATCAATGTCCAGGTGTCGTCTCGCTAGAGGTTTGTTCGACAACAAGTCCATTCGAAGTACATTTCACGATCTCACAAGTCGCCACGCTGACACACCGGTACATTAGTACATCTGACACACCGGTACATTAGTACAGCTGACACACCGGTACATTAGTACAGCTGACACACCAGTACATTAGTACAGCTGACACACCAGTACATTAGTACAGCTGACACACCAGCACATTAATACAGCTGACACACCAGTACATTAGTACAGCTGACACACCAGTACATTAGTACGGCTGACACACCAGTACATTAGTTCAGCTGACACACCAGTACATTAGTACAGCTGACACACCAGTACATTAGTACGGCTGACACACCAGTACATTAGTACATCAACTTAACTTCTTCCTGTTTACATTTAAAGCATTAGTTATTTAGAAATCAAAGATAATGCTATTGAAAGCCGGCATGGCTTGTCTGTGCGGAAACTTTGTAAAGTCGAAATATTGGGAGTGCGTGCGTACGTGCGTATGTACGGCGTAGGTCACTGTCCAACTCGCCAAGCTTCCCATGGCCCGCTTATGGGTCAGATGAATGCTGGGGCAGAAAATCGGGTAGACAACCCAATAGTAGATTTCTATCCAGGGCTACATGTCTTCATTTATATAATTGTAAAATGTCCTCCTTTATATAATATTAAAAGAGGCTTTGCGTATACACCATTTCAGAGCGTCCTGGATTTTCTTAACAGCTAATTATGATAATATTTAATACAACCAATTGATCTAGCTATTTTTTATTATCTATATTATCGCGTAATGAGGCTTTTATGACGACTTTACAACATGATCACCTGGGTAGAAACCAACCAGTATTTTGATCACGTTTTTTCACTGTATTACGTGATTTAATACCAACGTCTGGTTTCGTAGATCACACCCCGACACAATAGAGCGTACGGACACAATGGACTGAAACCTGCGGACATCAGCCAAAATAACGCCTTTTCTGTTCGCATTTGATATCAGCGATCCACATTATGCGTTGAATTTTTTTCTCAAATGATAACCGAAAACATAAAATGACACATTTTCTAAAAAAATACGCCATGTTCGTGTCACGACGCTTTTGTGGAACGTGTTTCTGGGAATTAGACGCGCCCGCGTTTCCATGAAATGCCCACCATTACCCGTCCGATCAGCGACGACGGGTCCATTACCCATTAAAGTCAAGTTCCCGTATGTGAGTCCCACAAATGCCAGCAAACAATCCCATTGGCTAACAGAGCAACTGAAAAATCAGCGTTTGAAGAGGTCGATCAGCCGGGGATAGGGGAAGGCAGTGTTAGTTGAGCCACTGGGTTAGTTGAGCCCCCATCTTTCCCAGGACGCTACAGCAGCGACAGTTACTTGGTATCACCCAGTGATTGAACATGTTATTAGAACAC